>CM057009.1:209846708-210446708 GCA_029891345.1 Dryococelus australis | reverse complement strand
CATTTCTTTCCTTTCTAACTTAAGTTGGATGCTGAGGATCTATTAGCCTATATGCTTTTGAGTTCTCCCAATACCCCACAAAAATATACTCTTGTGACTTTGGATCCCATTTCCTTCTCTTATTTTCTGGTACTAGTGCAAAAGCTCTGGACCCAAAAACCCTAAGGTGAGAAAGGGTCACCTTTCTCCCAGTCCATGCTTCTTGGGGTGTCATCCCTTTTACAGCTTTAGTTGGGCTCCTATTTTTAAGATAGACAGCACAATTGACTGCTTTTCCCCCCAGTACCTTAGACTCAAGCCTGCCTCATGTACCATTTCTACTATTGTCCTATTAGCTCTTTCTGCTGCCCCAATTTGTTCTGGACAATATGCAACTGACAACTGAAGAATAATACCATGTTTCTTTAGGAAGTTATCAAAACTACGATTTACATATTACTTCCCATTGTCCGAATGTATTGCTTTTATTTTTCTACCCAACTGATTCTCAACAAAAAGTTTAAATGCCTGAAATTTGATGAATGCCTCATCCTTGTGTTGAAGGAAAAATACAAATGTTTTCTGGTAAAATCCTCTATCATAATGAGGAAATACCTTGTCCCATTCCAAGTTTCCACCTGTATTGACCCACACATATCTGTGTGAATTAATTCTAGCGGTTCAGTTGCCCTTGTAGACCCAGTTTTCTTATATGGTGGTTTCACTTGCTTCCCCACAAGACACTCTACACATTCTTGGTTAGGTCTATCCACTGTAAGTTTCATGCCATGTGATACACTCATCAAGTCTAACATGCTTGAATATCCGAGGTGTCCCAACCTCCTACGCCACAGTGTTATATCAATATTTTTTCTCACCGCGTATGATTTCACATTTTGATCATTTCCTAGGCTCAATTTGTACATACCGTGTTCCTCAGATGCAGAAGCAATTATCTTACCATTGATGATTAGAGCTCCTCCTCCTTATATATCATGCAGCCTGCACTTGAAAATAAAACACTCAAACCACAACTTACAAGCTTGCTTTTACTTAGCACGTTTGCTGTCATGTTGGGCACAAACATGACATCTTTAATTGTGGTGATGCCACAGGTATCTTTAAGATAAACTTCTGCCCTCCCTAACCCTTCAGCTCTTAAGTTTTTTATTATTGGCACAAGTAACTGTTGTTGCATTAACCTCACGCAAGTCCTTAAGTATGTCTTTATTATTGGCCATGTGTGCTGTTACATCTGAATCTAGATACCAACTTTCTACCTGCACATTTGCGGTTAATGCTGCAAAGAGAGCAAAATCTTAATTTTTTGGTGTGGCCTTACATGGTTCTCTCCTGTTGATATTCTTGTAGCAGGTAGCAGCATGATGCTCGGGCCTCCCACAAATAAAACAGCTGTTTCTGTTTTTATGGTGTAACATCTTGATGGTTTTACCCATAGTTTTGAGTGACAAATGCCCGGTCCGAGGTGTCGCCTTCTCTTCCTCTGGGTGTGTATTCTTACTGTAGCTGTTATCTCTTAACGTAATCAGTTTTGAGCTGGACACTAGACATCTGAAGAGTGATTCTTCGTGGTTTAAATTCAGATGTCAACCCCCTAAGCAGTAGCATAGCAATGAGAGTAGCTTCCAATTTACACCCAGCATCCTTAACCTCTTGTTCCATGCTCAATATTTTGTCACATATTGCTCCATACTTGAGCAACACTTGAGTTTGATGTCAAATAGTCTTTCCAGAAGAATGCACACTATATTTGCACCAGTTTCCTCATAAGCGACCTTTAATGCTTCCCACATTCTTTTTGCTGTATCTTTGCCATTGAGGTGAACGTGTCATTGTGGGTGCACAAGCATACCAATCTTATACCTTGCCTTTGTGTTCCTCTTGTGCTGTGCTTCTGTAATTTCTTTGGTCGAACCCTTGGAATCCGATATCAAATCCCATAATTCTCAATGGCCTAACTTATATTCCATTTGAGTACGCCATTGCCGATAGTTCTTTTTTCCTTCCAACCTTCCAATCATGAAGATATTGTTCGAACTGGCCATCAGAGCAAACTATCAATTTGGAACACGTCCAACACAACACAGCTACTGGAAGCACAATGGTTTACTCCTGTAGATAGACATGAAGCATGTCGCCATTTCGTTTGACAGCCTTTCATTTAGAGTAATCCCTCGCCAACCGTGGTTTCAGTTATGCACGGATTTGTTTTTGTACACCTTTTCTCCAATTGCGGTACAAGTTTCTATTATCCGCGGTTTTCAGTCTATGGAAAACTAGCCCTTACTGATGTTAGTGGTCATGCATTTCTCAAGCTGCCATCATAGACTTTGATATTTGTTGTTCCAAGCAGCGTGAAGCAATAAATTACTTCATGCCAGAAGGGGACACCGGTGTATTGTCCATAGCTGCATGGGTTAGCCGGGGGGGGGGGGGGGAGTTGTAGGCAGGGTCAGTGAGGATTCTTTGTCCTAGTCACATACCGCCGCCTCTGCCTTACCCTCCCTGTCTTTTTTCGCTTCCGTTATCCCTTCTCCTTTGCTGTAAAAACAGCGGCACATTACAGACTAGTTTCTTAATCAGTGTATGTATGATAACTTTTAATTTAATTCAATGCCCTTTTTTAAATGATTTTTTTTTAAGTTTATGTGCGCTCATACCTACGTAATTTGCTAATTTTTTATGGTAAGCAATTTTTTTTTCTTGTGAAGTCAATTTCAAGTATAAAGTGAATAAAGTTAAGTGTGTGCAAATAAAATGTGTTGTTATGTTACCATATTTTGGCGAGTAAGGTTGTGTGCATGTATAGGCCACATTAGGAGTTTTGATGAAAAGTTCAGGATAGTTAATATTTCAAGTAGACTGCACTAAATTTTTATATTCCTGTAAACATTGCCGGGCCTTATAATGCCAGTGCAGAGGCCAACACGCCGCCTGCATTTCGTATAAATTCGACACATTGATGTGAATTGCATCTATTAGCATGTTTTCCCAACACTGGGCCGCTGTTACGAAGTGAACCGGCCCTGTAACGATGGCAGTGGTGGTGGCAGGCTGGCCGTCGCCCGCCACAGTAATCTTGTAGTGACAGACAGCTGCCCAGCCCCAGGATCTAGGGCCGAACTACAGCATCAAGCCACTACACCCAGCCATGCTGCAGAGGATCCGGGCCTCGCCCAGCTACGTACAGACAGCATTGTATTCACTGCCAACCCCAGCACACGAGTGATTTAACTTTTAATGTGTATCTTCATGTCTATTATCAATAAATAAAGTGTTCTGTTTTGCTTCAAACATAAGGCATCTCCAACAGTGTTTAGTTACTGTTTTGAGCGTAATAAATCCAATTTTCTAATAATGAAACGCTAAATAGTTGGCCAACTTAACCTATACCTCTTTTCCCCATAAAAACTTGTATTCTTCGACCACTGTTTTATCAAACACTGTGTTTTTTTTAATATATCCCCACAGTTGGCAAGGGATTACTGTATTTCATTTGCCATAAATATACATTTAGATATCGTATAGAACACACGTGCAGTAGAACATTCTGGGTCCATAACCTGTTGAAATTGTAAATGGTTAGGATACACTGGATAATAATGCTGCCATTAGGCCATACTACCAAAAACAAAAGAGGAAAACCAGAACCAAAGATATAATACAGACAGTGTAATAACATTATGATTATAAACTAGAAACTTCAACACTACACATCTTGATCAGCTGTGAGCCACATTTTATATTCTGGATATTTTTCCCATTCCTTTCTATACTTCTGCCTGCAATGTGCGATTTTTGCTCTCTTACATGATAATTCCATTTGCTACAGATGGTGTTAGCCATCTTTTTTTTATTTTAATTTAGCCATTGCGATTTCTATAAAAAGGAATGTACAGTAAAATACCAATGTAATGTGACTGTTGGGGGACATAACTCAGTCCTGCACTATAGCTTTCCACACTACTCCCTATGAGTGACCAAGTACAGTAGCAAAAAAATAGGATTTAGCTATGTTGTGGACATTGCCTTTTATTTTGCGTGAATACGTCTACGTTGACGCGCTGTGACGCCTTGATGTTTTTTTTATGTTCCTGGCACCGCTTCACTTGATCATATGGTGTCTTATGGATATCACTGGATTACTTTTGAGATGCTCTTTCCAACCCTATACAAATTCTGTATTTCTAATTGGCTTTTCGATGAGTATTGGCCAATATTGTGTTAAGTATTCTTAATTTTTACATTAAACTCGTACAATTTCACCATAACCATGGCACACAAATGTTTTTATACACCGAATCAATAAATTGATTTTGATGATCTTGATGAGACCTGTCGATTGAAACTTACACAGGTGTCATAGCTTCTCCTAGTCAAAAGTTATACTACGCAGAAGTTATGATACGCTGCGAAACTAACTCAAAATTTCATCCCCCCCCCCCCCCTCCTCTTTCCAAGTGCAATGTGTCGTAGTCGTATTTCAACATAACATATTCTTTGATCCTTTGGCAATTGTGTGGTGTAATTGAATTTTGATTGTAGACTATAGATTCAGAGCCGCAATACCAAGCTGCATCCCCCAATTTTGTTATCATCGGATGATCTGGATTGCCTCCCACTATGGTTGCAAATTTAAATATGTATTCACGTCATAAAAGCCAGTGTTCTAATGTGGCGTGGCACCTATCTGTCAATCATGGGGCAAGTGTTGTTATTTACCCCCGTAAGTTGTGAAAAGTTTAGCCCCTTGCTATCGGAACTTTATTTTTTTATCTGCTTCACTGGACTTGACAGCACACAAGGGAGAGAAACAGAAGAAGAGAAATGTGCTATGATGAAGAGGGAGTGACATATGCATTCAAGCAAGAGTAACTAAAAAATACCGCATTCTCCAGCAAAGGATGTACTTATTCCACCAAGGGTGGTGTTCGCTACGAGTTGTTTGTCACAAGGTTTGGAGAAGGATGTTCATCCCTGCCCCCTCCTGGGCCTGGTGGGAGGAAGTAAGAATGAGAAATAAATCCCACATCCAAATTAAACTAAACAGAGGCCGAAGCACACTTGCACTGCAGTTGAGATCTATCAGTGCCTCACGTGTTGCAAAACATGTCGCTTGCTCGTCTGATTTGCATTTTACAAAGGAAAACTGAAACAAAACAAAGTTAATTATTTGTGGCATTCAAAGAAAGGCTGCATTTCTGCATTGTCCACAATAGCTCCTCCGCTCTGAATTTTTTTTTTTTCCGAAAATGGGATGACATCATATAGCTGGGATATATACATTATAATCATAGTGTCTACATTATAATTATAATGAATATGTAGTGCTCTAATCTGTAGGATATTAATTATAGGCCTGTAAATGACTTAGAAACACAAATTTGGAGGCGTACCTCAAATTTCTGAATTTTGTTTTAGAAAATGGGAAGAAATGCTGAATAGCCGCTATATACACATTATAATCAAAGTGTCTACATCATAATTATTTTGATTATGTAGAGCTATTCACTGTAGGAGATAAATGATATGCCTATAAATAACTTAGAAGTACGAATTTTGAGGCAAGCCTCAAATTTAGGAATTTGGTTTTTTTTTTGTTTTTTTTTTTTTTGCAGAAATGGAAAGACATATTGAATAACCACTATGTACACAACATAATCAAAGTGTCTACATCATAATTATTATGATTATGTAGAGCTATACCCCTAGGTGATTAATTATAGGCCTGTAAATGATTTAGAAGCACAAATTTTGAGGCGTGCCTCAAATTTAGGATTTTTTTTTTTTTTTTTTTTTTTTTTTTCGAAAATGGGAAGACATACCGAATGGCCGCTATATTCACATTATAATAAAAGTTTCTACATCATATTTATAGTGATTACATAGTGCTGTATTCTGTATGGGATTAATTATAGGTCTGTAAATTACTTAGTCCCTACCTTACCCAGAATCTGAACCCAGGGCCCCTCACATTGCATGCCAGTTTTACGGAATGCACCACAGAAGTTGGCATCCCTTTTATGACAGTATTCCAGCATATTTTAACTTACTTTAGTTAAACATTTTGGCATCAAGTAATTGTAATTACTTAAATATGTTATGCTATACAATGCAGTGAAACTACTGCCTGCCTCCTGTTTATAAAATGCACTTTCTCCTTCCTTCACAGTTACTCTCTTCACCTTAAGTTGTGGTAAGGGGTGTCTAGGGGGGATAGCTCATAGGTAGCTGAATGATAGAGGGAATTATAAAAATATATATTTAATGAACAACAACTAATCACAATGAATAACAAGTAACAACTACAAGAATACAGCGGGATTTCAATTCTTACAACTGTCAAGACTTTTACTTATTACAGAATAGCATACTACATTATGACTCAATTACAATATGGTAACTCTGATAACCACTTTACAGCTAATCCCTGCCCTTGCCAATATTATTAATTATTACAAAAGGGGGAATGGGGACGATGTCTCGATACCAGCATTGGTCCCTACCACTACGCAAAGTATGCTCACTCTTTATCTTCTGCTTCAGTTGGCCTCGGAACCCCTCTGCCCAGGGGTAGGTAGGTGCTTTCCTCTTCAGCCTAGATCAAACACACACTCAATACTCGTTGAAATCTCGTGGTGTGCTGGGGGGGGGGGGGGAAGCACCGGCCTCCAGGACTCTTATGTAGCTGGGCGACCTAGGACATGTTTGTAAAACAAACCCGCCGGCTATAATCCATAGTGCGCTCTACCTAAGGTGGTTTAGCATCGCCATATGACACTACACTACCCCTCCCCCCGGTCGAATAAACAGCTGTCGTCAGCTGGAAGAGATGAAGTAGTGGGCCTCCAGAGCGGCCGTGGTACAGGAGTGTGTGAGAAGCACTGGTTCCAAAACTACGTCAGTAGTGGTAGGCCTGAGACGTAGGGCAATGTAGATGGTACGGTGGGGTGGCAACCTATTAGACTTACTGCAGTATCGAGGGACCAATGACAAGTAGGAAACACCGACCAAAAGAAAAGAAAAATTTTGTGTGTTACAATCAGTTGAATTAAAGTTTTGAATTTAAAGTTAATATTCATTAAGGGGCAAAACGCAAGGTGAGTAAAAGCTAAAAGATACAAGGTTTACGGTGAAGAAAAGACTAGCAAAAATTTTGGGCCACTGAACATGTTGTAAGCGTCACTGTGGGAGGGGAGGGTGGGGCTGTGTCCACGGCCATATTTAATAATTAAACGGAAAATAAAAAGTTAACACACCAAGACTAGGCTGTGGTCACAGGAAGGGAGACGATGGTATTATAGCCACAATTAGTGAGCGCTTGACAACCTGCCAGCGGGATTACATGAAAAATTTAAATTAGTGAAAGGCACTGCCATTTGGCTGAAAGTAATAATAAAAATATATTGTTTAAGATAACATACTATGTGCCATAGTTAACATTTTAATGAATAGTGGAAAGATTTAAATCAGGATATGCAATGCAAAAGAAAATATCTGACAGTTGGAATTGTGCATGGCGCTTAAACAATATTTGACATTCTGCAGTTGGCTGCATGTCGTGCACACTCAACTGTTGATAATGCACAGTGATGTTTGTTATACAAGTAGTGCTAAAATGCAATAAAGTGAGGTTTTTTTTTTAATTGTTGTGTACGCTTAAGCATATAAATTATTGGACTATCTATTTCTACATCACAAGATAAGTAAACAGTTACCTGTAACATGCATTACACAGATACATTACCTGGACATTACAGTTATGATACATGCATGCATGAGCTACGTGTACATATTGATAGGAAAATTATTTCTTAAGTTATTTGGCTTACTTACTAGGTTACATAATTAGTGACAATTGAGAAAAATATTAGAACAACACATCACTCAACCGTAACATTTTGCTATTCACAATTGGCAGGATAGGAAGTTAATGTCTTAGATGTGGTAGCAGTGGTATAAGCGTTGATTGCCTTTTATCACACGCCCTGTATAAGTTTTGTGGCTGGAATTCACTTTGAAGGAAAGTTTGCCCACTTTTAATCTCTATAGAAGCACTTTGAAGTTCAGTTTATGTGACACACTGACTTTGTACTTATGTGGGTGGAAAGTCATGTTTGTCACCACTGATATATCTAACTTTTATAACATTGCTTGATGTGAACTTGTTTTTGTGATGTTTGTTTTAGTAATACTGTAGAGTGCCTGAGGGCAGAATAAATATGAGAACAACATAATTTATGGCTGAATAATAACCATGGTACTTGAAAACAAAGAAACTTAACCAATACTTTATCTAGGTACAATCATTCTTTCATGCTAGTGGAAGGTTTTTCACAATATTTTTTATCAAATGTTTGTTTCCAACAAGGTACACACCATAACACACTATATCTGCAGATAAGGAAGGAAAAATAAAGACAAGGTACTCCTTATCCTACTTAAAATTAACATACTGGTCACAATGTGTAGCTAAATTCAATTAAGTAAGTTCATCATACCACTACCCTGCTTACAAGTCAGGATAAAATATGTTTAACTTGAACAAACATGCCTGTAGGCCTAAAATATGAGAGTATTGAATATTTGCCTGTAAGCCTAAGCAAAATATAGACCCATGATAGCAGCAAAACATAAAAATAAAAATACTCCACTGGAAGGAGATAAATGCTATCTAATTCAGTAAGAGTGACTGTGCATGGCACTAATAATAAGATATTAAAATATGAAATCCTAAGGTTAAGGATACAATAATAATGTGTGTGTTTTGCTGCTATCTTCCCTCTTTTTTTTTGTAGCTTTATTTGTTTTTGAAATTATGAGAGAAAGACTCATTGGCAAGTAACTTGATAAAGAATCATAGGTCCTTAGTACAAAATGGCATAGAGGCTGCCATAGCAACTGAACATCTGAGCCACAATACTTTGAAATAAAAACTGACACTAATTGAGTAGATAACCTAATAGCCATGTAGGCCTAAGTGCCAAGCACTAATCAAAGCAAATTATGTCTCGTATGTGGGCATTGAATTATTCACAGTCAATATCATTGTTATACTACATGAAACACTTCTCCAAAGGCAGGTAAATGTAGAATTCTTGTAAACCAGTATATACTGTTTGTAATTAGAGTGTTTATACTGGAGTGAAGTAAAATAGTATACACTATTCAGGTAGAGCTGTGAGCTTGATATACAACATATACATACAATTGACTGTAAAGATCAAATTGTCGAAATGACAGGTCCCTGAACTTACAAAATGCTCTAAAGCATGTAAGTTGCTGTAAAACAGCTGTTAATGGAAGGGGCCTGTAAACCCAAACAAAATACTTTGAACAATAACATTGATAGTTGTCTGTAAGAAGTAAACACAGTGAACTCAATCCTCTGTGGAGGAGGGGCATGGACTAAAAATATTGTATCTTAAATAAACACTGCTCTGAGTCAGGAAGAATATATCAAATCCTGAGGTTGATTATTTGTACACAGAAACTTTATTACTGTGAGACTGTTATCTGAAACTTCATATAGCCTCAGCAACTGGAGGCAATAAATATCTGTGAAAATAACAGTGTCCACTGAAGTAGAAGCACGTAGTATTAAAAACTGCCATGAGGCCTTCATATTACAACCTTATCAATAAATATAAAGCAGAGACCCATGGTCTAGCTTGTAATATGAAAATTCAATTCGCTGGAATAAAACACAGACGGCAGCAAACTGACTCTTGGTCTCACGTAAATATACAACAAGCACCCTGGGAAGCACTAGGGAAGGGGGTATTGATTGCCCTGTTGGCAGATTAAAAAAACAGGGGTGCACTCAGTATAGAAATATTTATATGTGAAAGTCATTGGAAAACTTTAGACCTAAGCCGAAACATTAATATAGTATACTCAGTAACATTACCTCGAAACTGGCTGGGAAGTGATACGTTATGTGAAACATTAATCAAGGGGTATACAGGTAGGCATAATTATATGAAATCATATACTGGGGAGTATACATAGAAAAGGGGAACACAGTGACTATAATGCAATAACTCAAATTTCGCTGATAGCTTGAATACAACGTGTGGCGCGGAAAGAGGTGCTGACATCAATATGGAAATCTCGGATTACATTAGTTTCCATCACCTTCATGTAGTTGTAGAGTATCTTAGCATTCGCATGTGTTGTTGTGTTTTTGTGTACACAAGCAATGTGGATGAATTGGTCATAAGCTTCGGGAGGGGAGCAAAATTGCAATTGAATTCTGTACACCAGCGGGAGGCTGGTTTTGTAGAACACATCAGGCTCTGTGCTCACATAATAAACTCCTGTGTGCGTCCTGATGGTCGGATGTGAGATACTACCAGCTGTGAAGGAACAAAAACACATCACCAAGATCAGGGCAGGCGGGGATATGCCCCCACCCATGCTGACTGGCACAGCGTAGGCGGCTCGTTGCCCTGGCAACTGTCGTCTCTGGTACGGCGAGGCCACGCCTCGCAAAGTGGAGTGGCACCCCTGGAGTGCGGATGGTGGCAGCTGTCAAGGAACAGTTGAGCGCTTGTATAGGGGAAGGTAGGAGAAACGCTGCACTGCAAGGCGTAGGAGGTGCTGGACGCAGAGAATGCATGCTGAGTGGGAGATGCGTCAGCAGTGCCTCGTTGCAGTGCCTCTTACGAGCGGCCGGCAATGAAGTGGAGCACGTACAGTTTATCAGCATGCAGAGGAAGGATTAAAGTACATTGTAACACATGTTTAAACAAAGATGAGACAGAGAACAAATTATAGAATTACATTCACATATGTATCACTTTAATGAGAGTAAGCAAGCTTGGTATGTCTGACTGACACAGAGTCAAACTGACACCAGATTTATTAATTTTAATTTGAATAGTAGGTTTCCCCAGAATGTAGGACACACAATAAGGTCCGTGGTAGCGGGGATGAGGGCCTTGTGTCTACTGCAGTTACGTATCCACACATAATCATTTATCTTTTATGTGTTTTTCCAGTGGGTTTTGTCAAAGGAAGCTTTTTGAATGCTCTGAGCCTGGATTAAATTTTGTTTAGCCGCTTGCCATATGACGAGAAGTTTCTCACCCCAATCGTGAACGCGTTCAGAAAACTTGGTAGCAACAACTTAAGTGGGGAGGGCAACTTCCACGTCATGAAGGAGATATAATGGCATAAATTTTGTTGAACTATTAATTCTGGTATTTATGTTGAACTGAATAAAGGGTTCATAAAGGTCCCTATTTACTGGATCAGCACTCGCACAAGCCGTAAGTAGTTTCACGATGGCACGAGTATTTCGTTCCACTAAACCATTACAACGGGGGTTGTACACTGTGGTTGTGAGCTTTTTGATACCTAGGGATTTAAGGAGATTACTTATAAGCTCAATTTGAAAACTGGTCCCCTGTCCGTAAGTATTTGTTGGGGGGCAGCCAAATTGTAAGATCATATCTTTTATAAAATCTATATCTGCATCTATAGCCTGAACAGCTTTTGCGATGACGTAACGTGTGGCGTACTCTGTCATTACTAAGATATATTGGTTATGACGTACCATAGGGGGTAAAGGACCTTTAGCATCCAGAGCCTAGGTGTGGAGGAGTGGTTGAGGTGGGAAAGGAGTGAGTTGACCCATGGGTTGAGATGTAATCGCCTTAACTTTTTGACAAACAGGGCATGATTGTACATACTTTTTTATATCGTCTACCATACATTCCCAAAAATAAGGCTGTTGTACAGAGTGTCTTAAGGACCCCAAAGTGCGATCACCCAAAGATGGTGTCGTGGTGTGACTGAATGACTTCCGGAACATAAACTTTGGGAACAAGTGTCAATTTAGTTGGGCCCTGGGGTGTGTTTACTTTGAGGAATATTTTGCCATTGCTAGCTATTCTTTAATGACGACTTAGGCGCCTATAGTGGGTGTCAGCTTGATCTGGGTGTAAGAGTGATTGTTTAAAGTTTTCAAACATGGGGGTCGTTATATTCACCAATGAATGGGGAGTGAGAAAGTGTGACAGGGCATAAATAGAATTCAGAGTCATCGTGAATGTGAACGTATTCCTGCTCATCTGCATGCACAGGGAGAAAATTTAAAATACCGGTGAAGCAGACTACAAGAACGGTACAATTGACGACAGGATCAATACAAGTTGACATGACAATGTTAGTGAATTGTTTTCTAATAACATGAATGTTAACATGGTACAAGCCAGAAACAATTTTCAAGATTAAAGGTAATGGGTAAATGTCTTCATCTCCAATAGCCTTAACAAGTCTATCTTTGTCAGCTGGCTACGAATATGTGATTAAAAATTGTTTAAATTCCTCAAAATGCATCCTAAAATATTTAGCAACATTAGTAGCTATTTCCGCCACCTTGTGTGTGTTTTAAAAAACAGCCTCTGCCAAGGCTGTGAAAAGAGACTGCATGACATCAAAGGAAGCTTTACATCTTAATGTTTTCCATGAACGGTTACCAACTTGGTAGGGACCTGGGGTGCAGTGGGCAGCCTACTTAATGTGTCAGGTTGAGTATTCAGTGTTCCCTTAACAACGTGTGTTTGGAAATCAAATTCACTTAAGGCTATAGCCATTTTCTGAATACACGTATTTTGATCTGCCATTGTGCGTAAATACTTTAACCTAGTGTGATCGGTTTCAATGGTGAACTTATGTCCGTATAAGTATTGACGAAAGTGGGAACATAAGTATTTTATGGCAGATAGATCTCTCTCCATCATGGACCAGAGTTCTTGTTGAGGAGAAAATTTATTGGTCATAAAGGCCATGATATAACGTTATTTAGTTTTAGGGTCAATCTGGATGAGCGCCCCTCTGACAGCTGAGTTACTGCCATCACATGCAAGAATGATTTCTTGGCCTTCATGAAATTTCTGTATAATTGGTGCCTGAAGAATGGCTCGTTTTAAACTCAAAATGGAACTCTGTTGTTCTGTGTCCCATTTAAAGAAGTGGTGTGTTTAGTGAGGTCCATCAGTGGCTGGGTGATAGAGGCATAATTTGGAATATACCTACGTAGGTACAAGGTCATTCCAAGAAAGGATCGGAGTAGTTTTACAGTATTAGGAGGAGCCATTTTTTCAATAGCCACAACCTTATAAGGGTCGGTGGCCATGCCTTAGGGAGTAATTATATGGCCTAATACCTTAACAGTCTGTTGGGAAAATAAACATTTATTAGTGTTGACCTTCACATTGAAAATACGTAGTCTCTGAAAAACTTTGCGAATATTGGTGATATGTTCTTTGAATGTAGAGCCTAAAATATAAATATAATCTATATATGCAATAGCAGCAGTCCACCTGAGGGGACCTAAGAGTTTATTTATGAAGATTTGGAAGTATTGTGGACTGGCACTTAGGCCCATTGGCATTCTGCAATATACAAATAAACCAACACCATAAATTGTAAAGACCAATTTATGGCAATATTGGGGGTGAACAGGTATGCTATAAAACCCAGAGAACAAATCTATGCTCGTAATGAAGGTGGTATGTTGGAGAGCATTTAAGATGTCCTCAGTGCGGCGAAGGGGGTATTGGACTCTAATTAGGTGTTGATTAAGTTTGCAAAAGTGTGTTAAGAACCAAAGACCACCACTCTTCTTTAAAATTACTAAACTAGGGGCAGATAAGCGAGAGTCAGCCTCACGGATAATTCCGGCATTAACCATGTCTTTGATCTGGCCTAAAAGTTCATCCCTTACTTTGAGGTTAATGCAGTGGAGGCGAGTGGCAACAGGCTTGTCAGTATTTATTTTCAGAATTTTTGGCCTCTGTGAACTCAAGAATGGACATAGCAAAACTGTCACTATATTCGGCCATGATATCTTAGATGGCTTGTTTCTGAGGGAGCATAAGGGTTTCTTTAATGTTAGGAGCAAGAGGGGTTTGCTGTTCAAAAAGTACAAGAGTATTACACAAGTGCTCTAGCGATGGAAAATCTGTTATTTCTGAGTAATTAAATACAAGTGGGATTTCAGTTATCCTATTCTTGTCATGCGTATGCGTGACCAGAATAATGTCGTATTTCCTAATAAAATCGACACCTAAAATTAGGTCTTCTTGAAGATTGTTGACAACTAAGAAATTCTTGGGACCAGTTTTACCCTGAATGTGTAAATTGATAGTGGTTTCGAATTGCGGCGGTGATAAGACAGATATGGCTGCAACTAGTGTAATGGGCTCTTTCAAGGGAGAAAGGGGTTAAGTAGATTAAATGGTACTGGCAACACAACTACATGAGCATTCCATATCTAATAGTGTGTGGTAGCGCCGGCCCTTAATGTTCACTAGGATATGTGGCGTGGCTGAACTTATGTGGATCCGGTGACAAGGGAACGGAGGTGCAATGCTCGTATGTTTATCTGTGCCAATTTGTGCCAGGGCTTCACTTAGTTTGCTGGTCTCATCATCGCAGGCCTTGCTGGTATTGTTTAGAAAACATTTCGCACGCGCTGCATCAGGAGTGGAAGTGGAGCGGGCGACAAAAATGGTACGCGGACTCAGCCGGAATTTGTTTTTGAAACGCCTAAATCTGTCAGCTATGTCTGTAGAGAACTGAAAATCTTGTTTAGGAAAAAGGGGACAATGTAGACTTTTATGCCCGACATAAAGGCACAACGTGCAAGTGTCGCTAGCCATGCTGCGCTGGCCCTGAACTGTAAGCTGCGCTTTTGGCATACGCTGCAAAGTAGCAACACTGCAGTTTCGCGTGCAGGGCGTGGGAGGTGAGGCAACCGCGACCTGTTTTACGTGGGCGGGAGGAGTTCTGTGCTTGCACGGGCTGCTGAAACAAGGTTGCGTGCACGGTGTTACAAGTGTTGATACTTGGTGTGGCCGCAATAACAGCGAAGGCTTGGGCTTATATTTACAAATCAGTTGGGAAACTGGGGCGTGTATCGAGCCATCAGAAATATGTGCTCTATGGGGTTACGCAAAATCTATATTTGAGCTGTGTTGATTCTCGATATAATCGCTAAGAAAATGGCGCGATGCTGTGGAAACTGGTGGAATTGAATATGTTGGAAAATGTTTGCCCTTATAGTGGAATTTGGCTATCTTGGCATAAGATCTGTGGGGTATTACTTTGTTAAACAAGGCATTGCACGCAGTCCTTACCTGGGCACTTTTATCATCAGGTGCGTCTTACCCCCTCGTGGAGAAGTTTTTTGATGGATACCTGGGTGGTTGAGCGGCGTTGTACGGATGTGGCTGTGGCGGGAAAGAAATGGCCCGGTGGTAATATGGCTCATTATTCATTGGGGGATGAATGTGGGGAGTATTTGGCCTGCCTGAGAAATAGTTCTATGAATAACGTGGCTGGTGGTGATAATCTCTATGCCCCAAGTAGTGAGGAGAGTTGGGGTAGAAATTGGAGAGTTGAGGTGGGCAGGTTGATAAGTTTGTCTGTGAATAGTATGACGGATAATGAGCACGTTGTGGGGGTTTGTGTGGGCACCTATTTTGTTGAGTGTTGACACGAGGTTAATTCTGATGAAGGGAGAGCTCTGCAGAGCTATGCAATTTCCTACTTTAGTTTTCTGATCTCCGCTTCTAGCCTAGCAGAATCTGGGTGAGGAGGGCTGATGTGCGTTACTCCTGTTGGTATTGAAAAATGCCAATTTCAATGTGTTGCAGGTTCTCAAGCAAATGCTCTAGTGTGTCGTTTTTCAAACCAATTAACTTGTCTGCGATAGATGGCAAGAGACTTTTCCAAATAACATTAACAAAATCATTGTCGGTCATAGTAGGGTTGTACTTAGCCTGGTAATTCTTATGTATTTCGAGGTGGTGCATTGTGTCCTCATCAATTTCCTGCTTTTTGGTGTACAATAAATTTTTAAATCGTTCAGTGTCTGCGGGGCGCATGTATACCTTAGTTAACCCTGTTTTGATTTGTTGCCAAGTGATAGGTTGTTCTCGGTGACGTGTCAAGTTTTCTAACGTATGCCTGGCGGTATCCGTGAGAGAGAATTTAATGCGTTTACATTAGTCAATATTAGTCCACCAATTAAGCTCGGCGACATCCTCAAAAGCTTGTAAGAATTCGTCAAATGTTTTCCAGTGTTTCCTCAAAATGACGGGGATTTTTCTGGTTGCATGAACGTAACATTAACAGGGCGTGGATTGAGTGCCATGTTGCATGCTGATTGTGGTTGATCGTTAATATAAGTGTGGGTGGGGGTTTTAATGTGCGTGTAAGGAGGGGTGAGTTGCCGATTTCCTCCTACAGAGGAAATCCAAAGAAATCGGCAAGGGGTGTGGGTGATTGTGCAGGAGTGTTAGGAAAGGATTGAGTGGGGGGTGGAATGTCAAGGGAGTATTCATGTTCTGTGCTAACGAATTATGTATTTAATGAGGCATTTTGGATGTGGCTAGTGGTAGGTGTATCTAAGGTAGGGTGTTCAATGCATTGCCTGTCACATTCATCTAATGAACGCTTAAAATCTTTTGTGTCAATCAAAACAGTTTGAATAAACTGCGAGAGTTTAGACTGTTTGACCTTGCTATGCATTTCCATGTATCAATGAACGTGGGTGTGTGGGAGGTGATGTCTCTTGTAATGGTGTCGCACACTTTGTGTAAACTTAAAATAAAACAAACTACAGAAAAGGAAGAGGACTCACTCCGATAGTACACACAAAATAGGAGTGGTTAGGCAGGTACGTGAACAGTAAGTTCAGCATGCATTAAAAGCACTACATATATACTAACTACAATAATAAAGCATCGTAAAGAGGGTATGGGTGGGTGGGCGATAACAGTAAAAGCAAGGTGGCTATGCACGTGCTGCGTCTGGTACATGGTAACTAACCTGGGAGAAGGTTTGCTTACCGCGAGGAACGAAACAGCTGCTTGCATGGGTGGGCGTGTAAGTCTGTAAATATTATTTATATTTATTAACTCGCTTGGCGTGCAGAGGGGGAATGCCTGGCACCTCCACCAGTGAAAGAACTCCCTGCCACCTGTTTGTAAAATACACTTTCTCCTTCCTTCACAGTTACTCTCTTCACCTTAAGTGGTGGTAAGGGATGTCTAGGTAGCTGAATGATAGAGGGAATTATAAAAATATATATTTAATGAACAACAACTAATTACAATAAACAACAAATAACAATTACAAGAATACAGCGGGATTTCAATTCTTACAACTGTCAAGACTTTTACTTATTACAGAATAGCATACTACGTTATTACTCAATTACAATATGGTAACTCTGATAACCACTTTACAGCTAATCCCTGTCCTTGCCAATAATTTTAATTAATACAAGGGGAGAATAGGGACGATGTCTCGATACCAGCATTGGTCCCTACCGCTACGCAAAGTATGCTCACTCTTTATCTTCTGCTCTCCACGCACTGATAGCATGATAGGACACCAACGTGGTGTGTTATGAAGCACGCTACGCCTTGTCGTCTCACGCGTCACCTTGCTCATGATGTCACTGCTGAAGCATGCCTGAGTTCTCACAGCTTGATGATGGCTGACTTGGAAATTTTAATCCCTCGTGCCTGTAACCGAGCGAGGTGGCACAGTGGTAACTTACTGGACTCGCATTTTGGAGGACCCAGGTTCGATTCCCTGTCCTGGCATCCTGGTTTCGGTTTTCCATGGTTAACCGAAATCGCTCCAGGTGAATGCTGGAATGTTTGCCACTACAGGCCATGGGCCGATCCCTTCCAAGTTTCTGCTCCTCTGAACAGCTTGCGCCGTCTCTAATGACCTCGCTGTTGGTGAGACGTTAAGCCCACTTACCTACCTTGCGCCTGTATGTAATAATTTATTTAAAAATATATGTTTTTCAGGAAAAATTAAATTAGTTTGATAATAAGTGAGAAAGACTTTTTCCAGTGTAACCTTACTGATACTTTATTAAAAAATTGCTGGAATAAAATTCTGAATAATTGCATGGTGTATGAAACAGGCTATTTTGATATAATTTAGGGACCCCAGATCGAATACTGAACTGTACATTGGATTGTTTTTTAAATGAACTTTTGTACATTATTTTCAGACTAATTATGTTCTTATATGCACTAACTATAAACATTTAAGCTATATCTATCGCTTAGGAGTAGAATAGGGCCTCCAGTTTGAAGCCCAAAACCATAGAAATATTAATTTTTTTATTGGACTTAAAAAAAATATGGTAATTTTTTGCAGTATTCTCAGGTGACCATCCCACATTAATGTCCTCAAGAGGTAACTTTTGAGAGCATATTAATTTGGACCGACCAAAATCATGAAACAACCACCCACCCAGTAAAGTTGCCACCAGGGAAATGAATGCAGCAAGGAGGCCATATAACAGCTACAGAGTTCCAGCAACGCCCTTTGTGCACCATCTCTTCATGTGTTATGTCCCCGTGTTGTTCATGTGCGATTAGTGTGAGAGTGGCCTGACACCCAGGCAATTTTTCTAAAAGTACAACCATTATCCAATTCAACCAGAATAACTCTGATAAAGAATTTTCCTTGTTTTATAGTCATTCAGGCATGGCTACCCACACCCCTCCTGGGGTGAAAGTGGACCCTCCCAGCTCGAGCAACCCAATGTCACTTCATCATAGTCAAAAGTGAAAGTATAATTATTTTCTAGATTTCTTTATTGTTGTGTAAGTATGCTTTTAATTAAATGAACGAGGTAACGGACTGAGAGAGACAGCCACAGAGCCTTTTAACAATACCTGGCTTAACTTATTTACCGCCAACACATTTTTTTAATTTCTACATAATTGGTTTGTCAAAGCTAATAAGTGTTCATTCGTGTTGTAATTTAGGGTCATTATTTTTAAGTGTTCTTGTTCTTTTTCTAAAATATGTTTTGTTTTTCCTTGTGTTTCTCCCGCGCTTTTGGGCTTGGTCTTGGCGGAACTTTGCCATTTTCTTCAGTTGGTTTTTGAGCGCTGCCAGGGCAGGTCACGCATTGCATGCCTCTGGCCTATCAACACTTTTTGCATTAATCACCTTGTAGCAACAATAGTCAGTTTTAGTATGGAACCGTAGTTTATTTTTCGTAACCCGGAGGCAGCACCACACCTATATCCCACCAGCTTAAAAGTGCCAGGATTATAACACCATAATTGTGCATTGGCATCAAGCTGTAATTGTTGGAACAATATAAGTGCCTCTCAATAGGAATTTTTTCAGTGAGAAAAATACTGTTTGGTAGATAGTGTTTTGTTTCACTGTCAGCCACTTCGTGGCCATGTAATTTTGGATCTTCTACCCACTGGTGCACTGCACCCCCGATTATGGCTTTATGGTATTTTGGCATGTGAGACTGCCTACATCCTCACTAGGCAGGCAGACAGACAGTTATAAATTTCCTATAATGTGACATCATTGTCAGCGCGTGATGAGTCCAGTACCAGCTATGCAAGCGAACGGTCCACCCCTAGAGAAGAGTCTCTGCTCGACCAAGCTGCCACTCTTATGATCATAATGAACCCAAACAAACCTTCCAAAATTCTGTCACTGCAAATTGCCAACACCATTTACCTGCTCCTGAGCCCACAACAACCCGTCATAGTGACAGATTAATTGGGCCACACTTTCTACCTAACTGATTTTGTGGAACAACTATCATAATTTTGTGACCTACATATTACCTGTTTTGCTGTAGAATGTGCCATTACACAAGGGAATACAAATGTGGTTCCTGCATGATGATGGGACACCAGCACACTTTCTGCGCAAAGTCCGACAAAACTTAACAGAGACTTTTTTAGGAAATAGATTGGACGGGATGGTTCAGTACCATGACCTTAACAGTTCCCCTGACCTTAACCCCTTTTTATTTGTGGTTATGGAGCCGCTTGAAGTCTTTGGTGTATGCTACTCCCATCAATGATATCATGACATTACAAGATGCATTGTCAATGCTTGTCAGCACATCCACAACATACCAGGTGTGTTTCAGAGAGTGCGAGATTCCATCATATGCAGGGCAGAAGAATTCATTACAGCAAAAGGACATCACAACATTGAGCACATGCTGTAGTACTTTTGAAACAGTGTACCTATCTCCATAGGGTTGAATTTTAAGACCCATATTTATTAGATATTAGTTTCTGGTTTTGATGTGAACTATCTATTCCCACAAAATGACACAATTTTAACTATGTGGAAATGTCATTGCACCTTCCTGTATTAATTTTGAAAAAGTCTTAATACCACAATATGCCATTGCACACTCCTTTAGTTATTTTGAAAAGTGTAGGTATTTCATACAAGATACATTTTAGGACCCATGTTTTGTTTATTAGAAATTTGTTTAATGTTTTGATGTGTACTACCTTTTCCTACAATATTGTTACAATGGTATTTGTGCAATTTTTGAGCATTTTTAGTTTATTTTTAGGATACCTATTTTTTGTTATGATATTCTTAATTTTTCAGGATTCTCCCTATTTTTTGTTATCATCCATGAGGTATGTTAAGTAATTTCTGTACAATTTTGGGAATTTTGAATTACGGTGTTTTAGTTATGATTATTGTTCAGAGTAATCCTAGGTATGGTTCAGTTTGTTGCCATTTTGAGGTTAGGTTTGCCCTTATTTTAATTGTTTCAAATGCAAATCCTTCATTTTGAGTGTTTTGGTATTGATTTTAATAATTTTTAATTAGGATTTTGGTTATAACTTTGGGAACATCGTTTTGCTTCTGTTTTGTTTTAGGGTCTGGAGTCTTTTGCCCTTAACTTAGTAGTCGTGGTTGGTTTGAATTTTAATTGGTACTACATTCTTTTGATAAATTATTTTTATTAATTTTTCTAGGCAGGGTCCTTAATTGATTTTTTTTTAAAGCAGTTTATAATTCTTTTTATGCTTTTTAATTTTGTGAAAGAATCAATCTTGTATCGTGGTCATGTTAAAGTTGGGATTTAATTAATTTTAAAAGGGAGTTTGGTTAGATCATGTCCTTTGTCATCTTGGGAATCTTAGCCTTGTAGTCGATAGCTCCCGAGTTACTACAAGAGTTATTTGCAGTTAGTATCCAGCTGAAGTCAGCCTCAGCATTTTTGGTACTGGCCGCAGCTGTGCGTGTTTGCCTTCGCCGCTGCGATGGTAATGTAGCAGTCATCACTATACCAAATTGTTTTGTGCTGTCCCGCGGTGGTTCGGAACTGTTTTCGAGCTGCATGTGCCTCGGGAAGTTCCTGGAGTTTATAGCCAACATCGACATTTCAAGTCAACAGCTGTGTGTTTGTGGGCCTGAGCAGGGAAAAGGGGAGAAATAATGCTGCAGGCCTCAAACAAAGTCTAGACAGCTAAGGGGACAAGGGAGCGGTGTAGTGCTGAGCTTTTGCTTTGTGAACAGCCACACGTGTCCTGTGAGGTCCGTGATTGGCTGAGAGACAGAGTGACGTGTGCGGTGATGCGAGGCATTGTGTTTTGTGGTTGAAGACCAGCTGTGGAGTGAGGTCAGGTTTTAAAGAGATGTAGTGAAGTGGGGAGGGAACACAAGGGGGGGCGCAGTCAGTAAGTGGGTCAGTTGAGCGGAGTCGTGCAAAGTTGTTGGAGGCCGAGGAGTCGCAGTCGGCAGGGAGTAAGAAGGCAGGAGGAGCCTTCAAGAACCGACGTCATGAAGACGATAAAAGATAAGTACTCTGGAACATGTAGATATAGTTTAATTTGTAGGGGCCCCAGTTAGGTGGCATCCTGTGTAAAATTTTAGTTTAAAGAACAGTAAGGTATAGCTTAATAAGTCTAAAATTACATAAGATATAATTGTCTGAAAGGAGGACTATGAAATTAATTTTATTTTTGATTAGTGATTTATGTTTGAGGTCGACACAGATGAGAGTTTCAGTTTGGTCGGTAGGTCAGGAGTTTATCAGTAAAGACCATAGTAAAACAGCATTAAGAGATTAATTTTATCTGTGTTAATAGAAGTCTTCCTCCCCATCGTATATTTGTGTCCAGTTGCCGTAACGTTGTTGATAAGGAAATGTGTATGATGTCAGAATGTTAAGACTAGATTAGGAAATATCTGTTTACCGTGATGGTTGAAAATAAATCAAGTTTATTTTAACATTTGTGACCCAGTATGATAAATGTAAAGACTAAGTAAGAAAAACAATAGAAATAAGTTTTAAGTTAAGGTGTTTTTAAATGGTCTGTTATTTTAAAAAGAAAGGGATTTTCTATTTGCTGTTGAATAGATTCCTATTTAATTATTTGTGTACTTTACACCAAGTCGAAAGTCTATTAATGCATTTGTTTAATTAATTAAATGCATGTAATAATTGATGAGGAACTATGTTTTTTTGCATTTTAGTTGTTTTATTGAATAGAATGTTATCAAAGAAACTGCTTATTTTCAGAATTCCGTAGGATATCAAAGTTTCACTAAATTGTCCTTTTGTTTATTTACCTAGTCAATTGTAATTTTATAACTATTTTTATTGATGTATATTTTTCTATTTAAGTGTAAAGTTGTTTTCCAAAACATAATGTTTTATTTCTAAACAGTTAATTCCACCTTCCCTTTTTATGAATTTTATTAGTTTTGAAGAATTGATTTTTTTAATTATTTCATTTATCGAACTTATTAATTTTTTTTTTAATTTTACGTCGTCAGTAATTACCTTTCAAAGATCGCACACTACCTCTTGCATGCAGTGCCTTGTAGTGGAACCCCCCCCCCCCCCCAGGAGAATTTGATACAGACCAGTAGTTCAAGCAGATGACAATACAGAAGTTTTCAGAGATGGTTGGAGAGGAGATGTAGGATGGTGATCTTTAATTTTTATGCAGTGTTGAGTAGACAATAAGGTGCAGCTGAAGAGGAGCTGTGGTGTACAGGTAATTGAGAAGTTGAGAGAGAGTGCCTCAACTTAAGAAGTTTACCCCTACAAGAGAGTTTAGTGGGTTAGGGTTTTTTTTTTTTTTTTTTTTCCCCACATCTCCATCTGCTACAAGTCATCAAAATTTCAGATGCTGTTTCAGTCAAGTTATTTTAGTTTTTAAATGAGTTGCTAAAGAATGAACTAAGAATGAACCACTTGATTGAGCTCAATTGATTGATTAAGTAAGTAATGAATGATTTATTTCCCTCATTACACCAACTTACCCTTCTCCTCCTTTGACACTATACATCTTTATCCCATTTTTCCTCCTTTTCCCCTTCCCATTTTCCAGCTTTTTTACAATATAGTCCCCTTTTAGCCGAACACTCTGTATATACACACATGTATGTAATATTAACATCAAACATACAATATTTCAACATCATTACTGATACCTAAGTACTATCACATTTAAACGGATTCAGTTTTGCTTGTATGCAACAGAATTACATAGTAAATATGTACTTGAAGAACAAATGAACATGATTGTTATAGTTATCTTGGGGCAAATAACCAATGATAATTATTAATGTTTTACAGGACGTCAAGTGTATATGTAAATCCACAGTAAATTTGTAATTTTTTTTAGTCTACTTCTGGATTGTGGGCTTTCTAAATTTTTATAACGACAAAATATATGCATGAATTGTAATCCCATATTTGTATATGTAAGACAGTAGCTATGGGCACTAGGAATTTACGTACTCCTGCATAATTGATGGCACAATATTTGAAATGCAAATTCTTAATTCTGTAGTACACTTTTAGTGTAGATGGCCATGAAAACTGAATAGAGACCTCACAACACTTGAACAAATTTATGGTCAAAATAATTGAAATTTCCACACTTCTTACTTTGCATGTATTGCTTTATATTTGATATTTGACAATGGCATTAATTTGCCTTGAGGTCCTTTCATATGATGAAATAAAATAGAATTTAATATTTTTCATTGGAAATTATTTTATTCAGGAAATGTTTTACACACAGTCTAGTGAAATGAATCCTCTAAAATCTGAGTGGTTACTTGAGACAAACTCACTTGTTGCAACTAAATCAGTCAACGCAAAATACTTGAATGCAAAAACTGCATAAATATAAGTGGTAAAAAAAGAAAACAACAATTTTGCTGTATAAGACATAATAAGTATTTATTATTCAAGCTTTCTAATGTTAATAGTATTCTCATCTATTTTTTCTGTGCATGTACATCATTACTAAAAACATAACTGATACATAGGGTTTTATTAGCAATTTTAAAATTTGGTAACGAATATGAACCAACAATAAAATCCAATTTTGGAAATACTATTAGAGGAGGCATAAATTTCTTAGGAAGTATGAATGCTATATGATGTGCTTAAAATGTTGGATGTAGGACAGTTGACATAATAATAAACAAGAAATGATCCACTACTATTGTTTCAAATATGGTGTGGTTCATTTGAGTTCAGTTTCTAGTTGTCAACATAAGTTGTTAACACTACAAATTATTTTTTCAGAATATCTTTTATTGAAAAAAAATAAATGTTTTGTGTCATGTAGGTTTCTCACTAATTGACTCTAAAGCTATATTCACTAAGAAGAAAGTTAGTCGCTGGTGTTAAATATGTACATTTACTTGAAGATTATTTGCTTAAATAGAAGAATATTTTGGTCAAACAACTAAACAGGTACTCCTGTAAATATCCACATACATTCCCTTGAACTGGAAAATGTTTTTAACAGTGACTTGTTCAGCTATACACGTATTCAGTTGTCTCAACATTATCAACATGCAATTAGTACAGTGCAACTATTATGCAAGTACTTAATTAACTTATCAATACAATTGTCATCATTTTTATAAAGGTCGTGGAAGATGCAATAAACTAGTTGGTTTAAAGCAACTGTTTTGATATGTTAACTGGAACATAATAATATTTACACTGGACAGTGCTAACAAAATGAGCTAATTTAATTACCGGCATTTATTTCATTGGCTGTAATGTAATTAGTTAAAATGGATGCTAAATACACCTAGAGGTTTGGAATGTAATTCCTATCACAAATAGTACAGCCTATATACTATTCAAATAAATTTCTGCACCACTGGGATTTCTGACATACTAGGAGGTTGATCATAGTTCAAGTAAAAGTATGGGATGAAATTCACCCTGTTGATCCAGAATACCATACTAGACGAGACAAATGTATTTTTGTAATGCCCCAGCTGTCCCAGTGAACTTCTTCATGTACATCTAATTATAGGTTTTGCATTTTGAGTAGTATATTTTGTGAAGCTTAAGGGCTGAGTCTACCAAGCCTGCAACCACAGAGTTTAGAATGGGGAATCTATGTTAAAGAAATACCTTCTCTTTGCATCAAGTTTAAAGATAACTGTTTCAAACAAAAAAAAATTCAACGTCACTTTCTCAGAGAGTACTGCAATATTAAGAAATGTTATTTCTTTATAATTTTTTTAATGTAAGTTTTATTGTTTACTTTTATAAAAATATATTAACAAGATTTCGTAATGTGTTCGTATTCCGTAAGAAATGTCATTTAGAATACCTTTAGTTTGAAATGAGTATTTTCAAAATTGATGAATCAAGGTTGAATTTCTTTAACAATCATTTCGCATTTAAACTATGACTGCAGGCTTGGTAAGCAGCACCCTTATTTGAGGCACAAACAATTCCATTTGGGGGGAAAATGAAGAGGTAAAATAATATATCTATAAAGTATATGTGGGTATTTTAAACTATAACATTGTAGTTGTCTTTGACCTTACACTCATTTTTTCTTTATTTTTTATATTACTTATTACTGCACAACATAATAGTAGCACTACAAATATATATATATATATTTCTCACAATAAATATTGGGTTATATGTAAATTCATAGATACATTTGAGGTACTTTACCAAGTATTTGTATTTATTCAATTTGGAATTGTCATATATTCTATATGCTGCAGGAAGATATATTCATCAGTAACATTAACAATTTGGTACATGAGTTCCTACCGTCTTTCTTAATGTTTATTTTTATTCCACAACGTATATAAATAAATTTGGTCAAACAGTATGTGTGTGCAAATGGTGATTTTTCAGTTGTAAAATAAGTGTTAAACTTGGGAATTTTTGATATAGCCATTTACATACATCCAAACCCTTCAGAACCATATTCAAATGAGTAAAATTCAGGTTTGATATTGTAGCATTTTGTTGAGATTTTTTTCAGTCTGATGAAACTTCAGTCATATCCTAACCCAGCATTGTTTTTAGTTTGCCTACATACAGAATGTAGGAGAGCTCAAACAATTGTTTGTGTATTTTTCATAAAACAAAAAGTGGAAATAATTCCAAACTACTATAGATGAGATAAACGAACATCTTAATTATCTACTAAATTAGTTGTAAAATGGTGGTTATGGTGCAGTGGCTGGGGTCTGTGGACCTAGTGGACCACTGGTCCCATCTTGGATTTCCAAAATTCCCACAGAAAACTGCCAAATTTATGGAAAAAAATTCTTTGTTTTCCTCCAATTTAACCCTTTTCCCACCAAAATTTCCTTTTTTCCCCCCCAAAATTTTCAGATTTTCCCTCATGCTCTTGCATTACACCAATGATTACACGTTGTGGTGTTGACTCAATGAGGACGACGTTGTGGCAGGATCAGAACTTCCTGCTCTGTCAATCAGGCGCATCATCTTGGAAGTGGCACTGCTTACCAAAATGCTGGTGCTGCCTAGCTAACTGGTGGATCTGTGTAGAAAAATAGCGGGCACTGCCTAGCAAAATGACTGTCAATGCACTGCCTAGCAAAATGGCAGCCAGGTAGCCAACAGTGGTCATATTGGCAGCCAGTACATTGAAGGTGGCCATTTTGTTAGCCAGCCAAAATATCTTGAAGCTTCCATCTTACCGAATGTGTGTACTTCCTGCTCTAGCATTCAGTAACACTGTCCACTGCTCAAGTCTGTTCTGCAGCCTCAATGGCTGTCAATAAGTCCCTGCCAAACAAAATGGTGGCCAATGCAGAACTTCCTGCTCTGTCAGTCTGGTCTACCATCTTGGAAGTGGCACTGTCTAGCAAAATGGCTACCAATGTATTGTCTACCAAAATTGTGGCCAGTGCATAACTTCCTGCTCTGTCCATCCAGTCTGCCATCTTGGAATGGGCACTGCCCAGCAAAATGGCTACCAGTGCATTGCCTAGCAAAATGGTGGCCAATACACAGAACTCCCTGCTCTGTCCATCCGGTCCGCCATCTTGTAAGTTTCACTGACTAGCAAAATAGCACCATCACTGTTTAGCAAAATGGCTCTCAATGAACAGTCTAGTAAAGTGGTGGCACTTATAGTGAAATGCCAACCAATGCACTGTCTAGCAAAATTGCTTCCAATCATATCTAGCTAAACTGTGGTTCTATGCTTACTTGCGTAGAAAAATGGTGGCCAATGCTGACTAGCAAAATAACAGTTAATGCACTACTTTGCAAACTGGCTGCCAGACACTCAGCTACCATCTGGATGATGTCTTGAGGGAAACAAATTTGCATCTGTGCGATTTTCCCTCACACTCAAGGCATTCATCTTGGATGTGCACCTCCTGCTCTGTCATTCCAGCTGATGTTCGCTGGATGCTCCCAACCGAGTTTTCTGTCATACCGAAAGTGTGCACTTCCCGCTCACACATTCTGTGTAAAGGTTAAAACCCCATTCCAAGGCACCCTGCCAGCCTCAGGTCATGTATGACCTATGTTTACATATAAGCATAGTTGGCTCTGATTTCTGAACCATTTAAAGGTACAACTACCATATTCATAACATATGCCTCATCTAAGATGATGAGAAGGGTAGAAGAGCCAAGTAGACCTATGTCTACTTATAAGAATAGTTTGTTGTAATTTCCTAATTATTTAAGATATAGTTGTCAAATTTATAACATAGGCTAGACCCACGACGACGACGATGACAGGGTGGTAGTGTCAAGTAGAGCCTATGCCTACTTATAAGCATAGTTAGCTGTAACTTCCAAACCATTTGAGATATAACTGTCAAATTCATAACATAGGCATCAGCCCCAACAACAAGAAGGGTCGCAGGCCCAAGTAGACCCTATATATGCTTATAGACATAATTGGCTGTAACTTCCGAACCTTTAGAAATACAACTGCCAAAATTGTAATATTTGGACATCGCCCCAGGTAACGAAAAGAGACGACTTCAGGACTCGCCTAAGCCACTCAACAGATATTGCATGCTAGGAGAAGATCAAGTGAGCCTATGCACTCAACAAAAAATGCAGGAGGAGATGCGGGGGAATCGTTCCGGCTTCCCTTAGGTTACCAGTCCGATGCCTTGACCATCATTGCATGAGATGTGTGAGGAGATGAAAAACTGTACTGACCTATGCACCTGAAAGACAGTGTATGGTAAAATTCCTGCATTGGCCTACGCACTCACCAGACTTGTCATCGCAAGACTTACCTACAATGTTGGAGAATCACACAGGCCAACACCCCCACTTAGCGTAAGCTGATGATGCATTCGACAGGCAGTAATGATACATGCTACACACTGATGCAAACAGAAAACATAATGTAAAGGAAAAGCAGTTATACGTACTTACCAACCAGCACAAGCGCAGGGGTGCTAGACAAGACCAGATCCACATAACAGAGCGACCTCATTACAAAAAAAAAACCAAAATCATCACCTATCACGCATGACACTAGCAGTGGTCAACCATCATATGTTCCATAAGGCAGCCCAAGCATTCGAAGGGATGGCACAGAACACTAGCCGAAAGAGAGATGTGTTGGAGCATCAGACCAACCGAGTCACACACTTGTCACCCAGCATCCAGTGCTGCGACACGACCTGACTGTCCTTATGAACAGACTGAATCAAAACCATTACCAAGAGAGAGAGGTGACACTGAGGCAAGCAGCATTTACCAAGCAAAGTGCAAGCATTGAGTTATGTTAGGCAAACAAAGTACCTTGTGAAGTGTGCGGGAATAATAAGGCCAACACATTGATGCAAAGGAAAATAGTTGTAATTACTTATCAGCCAGCACAAGCGTAGGGTGTTAAATGATGCAAGACAAGACCAGGCCACCCTGGTCAGAACGACCTCCTTACGCAACATGATCATCACATGCTGCCATTACTAGCAGCGTAACGCACATCAAACCTGTGCCTGTGTACCGAGCCTTCAATGTCAGTAATTACACACTCTCATACTCTGTGCTTGCGTACCGAACCTGAACTTGCAGACAGTCGTGCTATGTCTCCAACCAGCACTCGTGTACTGGACATTCAATGCATGTACTTACAGACTCTCTCTGCGCACCCGTGTACCAATCCTACAGTCTCTGTACTTACAAGCAGTCATACTCATCTTTCAAGTCTGTAATTATACTTAGACATACTCTGTCTGACCTTCTTTGTTTGTATTTAAATTATGCCTCCCACCACTGAAGCCCAAGACCATGCACGGCCTACCCACCTATGGTTTGTCATGTACTACACCTTCAGTGCGAAGGACAGCCATCACTGACATGACCGTCCTGGGGCAGAATGTTGTCTGTATGAATGGAGTGAAACCGGCCAACCGCAAAAACGTGTCCGACCTTGCCACCGCATGAGTAGCTTGTAAGGCTGCGGTCAACCGACAGCACGCAAGTTGAAGGATTGTACTAGCCAAGAGAGAGATGCCAGGGTGGTAGGCCAGACGAGTGCATGTTCCTTTATGAGAGGGTACCTAGTGCCAAAACCGTAAGTACATACGAAAACAACATATGTTAGTCATGCAAGAGAGAGATGACATTTATGATGCTAGAAGCCCATTACAAAACAAATTACCTATGGCAAGTAAGGAGGTATCGCAGCACACACAGACATACATACATTTCAACTTAGTATTTACTCTGCTTTTATAAGATTTAGAGCAGAGGTTTACCTTAACTGGTGTAGCAGTGAAGACCTGTAGGCTGCGAGTGCATCTCATCAACGTGAACTGACTGGAAGCATAAATCACAATGACAGTCCTGCCTTTCTGTGCACTGTATACATTACCGACCATGAATGCAATATAGCAGTTACACCACCACCCTTGACTACATGTATGTACATTATATAAGAAATAAATTGTGTGCCTGATGATGGTGGAGACAGTGCACCATCCTTGAAAATAAGGTTTCACAGGTTCAATTCTCCATAGAGAGAGAGAAAGTCTAATTATTTCACAGGTAATGCACGACGACATGAAAAATGTTATTACATGTTTGCTCGCAGTGAATAGACAATCGTTTGTTGGGGTAAGCACGGTCCCACTGCCAAATGTCATGAAGAGCCATCGTTTACAAGACCTACCCATATGGTGCAAGTGAAATAAGTGTATGCCTGTCATCCACACAGCAGGAAGTGTTAGAATGAAGACAATAGTAGATTATGTTCGAGTTTAAAGAAGTTAAGAGGTCAAATTCACCGCCAGTAGTCGAGGCAGCCTGAGACGGATAATGCAAACTAGCATGCTGTGTCTGTTATTAAAGTCATACTCTGTCTCCGAATTGCACTCATGTACCGAACATTTGCAATTACAGGTAGTCATACTCTGTCTTCAGGACCCTGCCTGCACTCGAACCTTCAATGCATGTGCATAGAGGCAGTTTCTGTACAGCAGCCATACAGTCAGTATTGCATGTTCAGCCCCAGCCATTCAACTGTGATAACTGCGATGCTGTTTTTACCCATAGTGATAACCTGTATAGTGCAGTAAGTCTCGAACTCCGGTCCCTATCATCAGCTGCTTGCACTCACCATCTGAGTTTCTCCAGTCATTTGCTAGAGTGCACAAAAGGAAAATAGTTGTAAAGAAAATGGCTGTGTATTTGTGTTATGTAATTTAGTATCGAACACATCATGCAATGAACTAACAAAAAAAAAATTTTTATACATAACCATACGCATAATCACAAATACTTGCGGCCTGCCAGTCATAGGTAACAAGCAGATCACACACACTGCAACAACCCGAGACATGAACCGTCATCATGTAGTGATAAAAGCACTTTGTTGTCGAATGTGGCGGGAAGCAGACCGTTACATTCACCTATATATGGAATCTACGGTTGAATACTAACACCACTGGTATCGTCAACAGCAAGGAGCCCTGACAAGCATTACTGTATTAACGTTACCAGTGTGGAAATACCTTTAGTAAATGCTACAATGCATGGCATCACCCGTAGTGATAGCCTGCCTAAACAATACCTTCTCACATGAAATCCATCTACAAACACCTACCTACAACAGAACGAAGAGATTCTGGGCTGTCAAAGTAGTGCTATCATTACAAACACACCAGGTGCCGGTGTAAGAGACAACGGGTACTATCAACAACAGCAGCAGAAAAAAAAAAAGCACCTTCAACACATAAAGATGAATGAGTGTAAAAAAGTTGAGAAGTTAAATTATCAACTCGAATGCTAGGCATTGAATGACTGACTAAGGTAACATATTTCAGTCCAGCAGTGATCTACTGAGACAACCCGAGACGAGCAACACAAACTAGCATAGAGTGTGAACATTATGTAAGCTTATATATCATCAAAAAACAGATGTTACTTCATCAGCGAGCATTGTGGAAAGCGGATAGGTAAGATTACATTCATCTAATATGATTGTGTGTCTGCTACAACATAAAGATAGAATTAATGGTTGAAGACTTGCCATCTGTAACACAGCCATCAACAACAAGGGAACCTGAAGAGTTGCTACAAGCATTATGGAAACAATGTTACTATTGTGGAAATACCTGTAGTAACATCAGTAATGCACGTTGACATGAAAGAAGCCATTGCATGTTCAGCCTAGCATACAAGTAATTCCACTGTGATAAGTGTGTTGCAGTGTTTACCCGCATTTATAACCTTCGTAGACGTAACAAGAAGTGTAAAGGAAATGTTCGTCCATCGGGAAGCAAGTGCAAGTATTGTGACAAGACATTTGCTAAGCACACTGGTACCACATGTCATGAAGAGAGTCACTGTCCATTTGCCACTGTCTACAAGACCTACCCATGCGTTAACTGCTGTGTAGTATATGCGAATAAGAGTGCCTGGTATGGTCACAGCAGGAATTGCTAGACTAAAGACTAAGTTGAGCATGTAAGATGAATGAACATAAAGAAGTTGAGAGCTCGAATTGTCAACTTTGCAGGCTATACATTGAACGACTGGAGAAGGTAACATATTTCAGTCCAACCATGCAGTCATCTACTGAGACAGTCTGAGATGAGCAACTCTAACTAGCATACAGTGTGAAAAGTATACAAGTGTACATTATGTAAAACAGACGTCAGTTCGTTGACGAGCATGGTGGAAAGCAGATCATTACTACTACGTTCATCTACTACGATTGTGTACTCTGCTACAATATGAAGATGGCATCATTGGTTGAAGACTCACCATCTGTAACACAATCAGCATCAGTCGCTACAAGAAGTGAGGTAGTAATGTTATCATTGTGATTGCTTTCTCTGCAACAATCTCAAAATGGAATCGATGGTTGAAGACTTATCATCTATAACACTGTCAGTATCATCAACAGCAAGAGGTCCTGAAGAGTAGCTACAGGCATTATGTTACCAATTTTACTACTGTGGAAAATACATTTAGTAAAAGTTGTCATGCACGTTGACATGAAAGTAGTCATTGCTTGTTCAGCCCAGCATAGACAGCATTCCACTGTAATAACTGCAATGCTGTATTTACCCGCAGCGATAACCTGTATAGACATAACAAGAAGTGTAAAGGAAATTTTCGCCGTTCAACGGGAAGCGAGTGCAAGTATTGTGGCGAGACGTTCACTAAGCGCACTGTTGCCAGATGTAATGAAGAGAGTCACTGTCTATTTGCCACCGTCTACAAGACCTACCCATGTGTTAACGGCTGTGCGGTATATGTGAATGAAAGTGCCTGGAATGCTCACAACAGGAAGTGTTCTGCAAAAATTAAGTCATTAAGGTTTTGCTTGAATGAAGAATTAGTTGAGCATGTATCACATATTAGTATGCAGTCTTACGTCATGTCTATAAAAAATAAAGGTAAAGTATATATATGATGTCTATGTTATTCATCTAACAAACCCACGCTAATATTAGGTCCACCCATATCTGTAGAAAAAAATTACCAGATTTTGTATAGTGTCAAGTCTTGAACTCAGCTCCCTACAGACAATTGTTTGAGCAATACACACACAAATGCTCTCACCATCTTTGTTTCTCCAGTCAATTGTTAGACTGCATGACCATCATCTGCTAGGGTTGCAGAGGTCTTCAACCATCTTCATTACCCCTGTCAGAGGGGAACATCAACAATATTTTGCATTACCACTGTCCGAATTCCAATGTTCAGCATGCAGAACACTCACCCATGCATATGGTACACTATTTACCAGTGGTGATAATTTGAAGACAGGGATTACATGACTTGTAAAGGCACACATTTAAACCAGAAGCCATGCAAGAGATATCAGCACTGCTGCATATTAATGATAGGATATGAAGTTGTTATAATCATCTAACAATTATCATGTACTGCACAAGCTACGGGCACTGTACATCACATCCATCGATGCTAGACAAGATCATACACCTGAAAACTGACTTCGTAGCCTCGGTTAGTACAGCAGAATAGCAAACGATTTTTCCCCACATGCACCCTCTGACCAAGCTACGCTACAGTACAGAGGTGCACAAATTCCAGTACCAGCCATCACATAATGTACGAGCATCGAGCAGTGTATGTCATATTAGACTAAAAGTATATAAATACTGTCAGTTGAGAAGCAGAGGGGAGCGACAAGGTCATCACTTTTACATACCATTGCAAACAGATATAAATTTTAAGAAATAATGTAAAGGAAACTAGCTATAAGTACTTACCTACCCAACACATATTGCACATGCGTCGAGCATTGTATGCCATATTATATGATGCTAACCAATACCAGCCAGCTTTCTCTAGTACGATAGAATAGCAAACAACTTTCTTACGAACCAAGAGCTTGGTAGTGTGTTTTTTCACCTTCAATGTTCTTAGAGGCAGTCTTCATAACCTTCATTACCCCCCACCACTGGATCCAGGATCACAGTATTGTAAACATATTTTTACAGCCACTCGCGACCTTGATAGTGTGTTTTCACCTCCAATGTACTTAGAGGTAGTTTTCAAGACCTTCATTACCCCCATCACTGGGTCCAGGGCCGCGGTGTTGTAAAGAAGTTTTTTTCAGCCACTCGTGACCTTGGTATTGTATTTTCCCCTCAACGGAGTGAAATGAAACCGTCAGATCCAGAGTACAGCCAACACTCACAACACTAGAAGCAGAACATGTCTGACCTCGCAGACAGCATTGAAGCTATTAGAAAATGATTTATTGCAGAAACAACACAAATGGATTTCTGAAGTATTTACCTTCTTCGCTTGAGATGGGGTGTTTGCTCTTCGAAATTTGAATAACACAACAAAGATAATTCCACCAATTTCACATTATGTATATATTTTCATATATTGTCAGTGGCATTTAAGCTTTTTTTCTATGGGCATTCTGTAAACATAAATTGCAGAAACCATGGCAGGCAACCATAACCTTGACTGATGTCATGAGACCTTTACCTTGACCTGACCTTGGATTATGTCATGTAACCTTGGCTAGTGATGAAGGGGGGAAAACCCAATATTTTGCTTATAACACATTCATGGGAACACTCTGAGAAAATCCATTTTCCTTGCTCACAACATCAGGAACCAATACAACAAGCAACAATGACCGTGAACTTGAACTTGGATGATGTCATGTGAACTTGACCTTGACATTTGACCACCATCTCGAACAAAATATACTGCTTGAAACTAAAATCACAGAAAAATATAAGACCTTAGCTTCGTATTTGACGAAGCTGAAGACAGGGCCCATCTTCAGCTGCTAGTGATGGCAGGATGTGATGAATATGTTTCGTAAGGAGGTCGTTCTGACCAGGGTGGCCTGGTCTTGTCTAGCATCGTTTAACACCCTGCGCTTGTACTGGTTGATAAGTACTTATAACTATTTTCCTTTGCATCAATGTGTTGGCCTTATTGTCCTCGCACACTTTATAATGGTGTTTTTTTGCCTAACATAACTCAATGCTTGCACATTGGTTGGTAAATGCTGCTTCTCTCTCTCTCTCTCTCTCTCTCATGGTTTCCGTTTCAATCTGTTCGTAAGGACAGTCAGGTCATTTCGCAGCACCAGATACTGGTTGGCAAGTGTGTGACTCTGCTAGTCTGGAGCTCTGATACAGCTCTCTCTCGAGTAGTGTTCTGTGCTGTCCCTTTAACTGCTTGGTCTTCCTTACGGAACATGCAGTGATGGTCAGCCGCTGCTAGTGTCTTTGGTGATAGGTGATGATTTCTGTTTTTTTTTGTAATTAGGTAATTCTGTTATGCTTATCTGGTCCTGTCTAGCACCCCTGTGCTTGTGCTGATTGGTAAGTACCTATAACGGTTTTTCCTTTACATTGTGTTTTCTGTTTGCATTGGTGTGTAGACGTATCGTTCCTGCCTGTCGAATGTGCCATCGGCTTAGGCGAATTTGGTGTGTAGGTCTGTGCGATTCTCCACCCTCAAAGGCAAGTCTTGCGGTGACAAGTCTGGCGAGTGTGTAGGCCAGTACAGGTATTTTAACTTTACACTGTCTGTCAGGTGCGCAGACCAGAATGCTTAACCATCTCTCACACGTCTCATGCAATAGTAGTCAATGTATCAGACTGATAACATAAAGGAAGCCAGAACCATTCCCTGCATCTCTTCCTGCATTTTTTGTTGAGTGCATAGGCTCATTCTATCTTCTCCTAACATGCAATGTTTGTCGTGTGGCTTAGGCCATTCATTTACAAATTTATGGCTGGATAAAATCTGACAATTAGTTTAAGAGTTATGAATTTTTGAAGTTTCGATGTGGGCGACATGACCTTGTAATGGTGCATTGACCTCAAGTGATGTGTTTTCATGTGGGCAGTCATTCAAATACTATAGAGGACTGCCGCTTTTATCCCAGTCCATGCATAAGAACTTGTAAATATTGCTAAGTGTCAGAGTTTGATAAAAAGTGATCATACAGCTGCCATATTTTAGAGAATGTGTTATCTGTGGAATTGAGAGAGTTTTAGCATATATAATTAAATATTGAAAGTGTTGCAGATGAAGTAAAAGTAATAAATATTTTAGTTAAATGAATATTAAAGATGCCTATTAGTTATATAAAAATATTAAAAGTTTCTGGTAATTCTTCAAAATCAATTCATGACACCTGCATCATACATATAAAATGTGACTGCTGTTAACTAAAGAAAAAGGCCATAATTACTATCAAGAGAGATTGTGAAATTGGTGTATTTTGACCAAAAGAGTTTAAGTACTACAAGGTTAGTGTTAACAACCTTCGCCCACCTACACATATAGATCTGTTGTAAGTTGATCAAACTTCAAAATTCAAAGTTAAATAACCTAACTTAACCTGACTTATTATGCAACATTCCAATCACATGATATCATAAATGTAAATAGTTTTTAGATGTATAATTGTCGGCGTATTGACACTAAGAATTTGTATTATTGTTCCTTCATTAGGATTCAATTTGGTTAGTCTGACGCTTGCTTTTTGTAAAACAAAAATTTTATTAGGATTAATTTAGTCTTCCAAGTCATTGTTAATTTTATTTTACCTTCGGATGTTTTCATTTTTTTGTTACCTGTTTTGTATGTATATATTGTATTGTATTCTATTGACTTATTCCATGTCCTCTAAGCTGTGCCTGCTCACATGGGATCCACGGAATGTAAAAAATAAATTAAAATGTATCTCTAACTATGCCATGAACATTGGTTTTGGGTCCCCTGCCTATCTACTCCAAAATGTTGGTACATGTTTCATAATGACTTTAGTTTAACAATGCTGACATCTGTGGTATTTACTAACTCGCAATACAATTGTTGTTTACTTGAATTCACTACACTTAGTCTACAGCAATGTTAAAATGTTCAACATATTAGAAATGCCATGAACATTATAGCCTTGATTGTCAGGATAAAACAAAACATATTATTAAAGGTGCTTTTAATGAAACAATTTACAAACAGAATTCGCAGTAGGTCTAAGCTGTTGCTGGCTATTACAGATCCATTCATTATGGTTAATTTGTATAAATACAAGCACGGCACAAAACAATCCTATTTCACAGAAATGCCACCTGCAGTTATCACTTTGCGATAAGATAACCTATCAAATGCTTTATTTTTTTTTACACATCCCTTTTGTATCATCTTTCATCAGAGGAATTTCTGAGGATTGCAGCCTAGATGACACAGTTATTTTATAGCAGTATGTGGCGCTATCTTACAAGGAAGTGAAGAACCACTTCTGTAGTCAGAGCTCAGCAAAATATTTTCTACCTTGGGGTTTTAACTCAAAAAATTATTAATTGATTTATGCTCCACCATGAACCTGTCATGGTACTTGTTTTTTGAAGTGTTATGTAAAATGATCAAGGGTCAGGGACCAGAACATTTCTGGCATGTTTTGCATAGTCTGTCTCATGCTAATTTCATTACAGAAATAGCTACCATATGTTTTATAATTCAAGATGGTGGTCACTGGTGGATGTGAACTTGAGCATGTGGGGTTGCCAGGTTATCCTATAGGTGTGTTCACTATATTCCATGCATACACCATGTGGCCACTCATGATCACCTTTCACAATGAGGTGAATAATAAATGTGGGTGTGCAGCGCAGTTCATGGTTTATAGTTCCGAGCAGTGACAAAGAAACCTTTCATCATAACATTATGAGTTCTAATAATTATTTATTAATAAGCCCTATTAATGCAATTAAACAAATGAATTTCATTTGAGGATTGCTGCCATGAACGTTTAATGATGAAAGTCAAGAATTCCTTACAATCGCTCTTCCAATTTTTTAATATGGGGCAGTCTTCCAGCTAAAATTATTGAGGAAGTCAAATAATTTTTCTCAGAGTGAGAAAGAAAATATAATCACTCTGTGATGGTCACTGTTACTATAGGATTTGTTCTTTTATATATATATATATAGTAAACATTTTTCATTGTAGTACAAGATATTGACCAGAAACAAGATGGCTGATAGTCAATATCACATCCAAAGAACCAAGTTTGTCACTGAATTCATCAATCTTGTCCCTGGCTCTTGCGTTTACAACCCTAGTTTATACTACTTGCCTGCCACTCTTTAATTGCTTCAAAGTGATATTTATTTCCATCTTATCTTGTTATGTAATTATGCCTGAAAGTTAAGGACTTTGCTAATCACATTTTTATGGTGTACAACTTAATTTTTAAGGTGGAAGTAGCAGCGCAGCATCTGTGACATCTGGCTCAACAGTAGAAACAAAGCCCTCATCAGCAATTCTGTACCCACCAGGTCTCAACATGTGCCCGGCATATTCTCCTGTTGAGTCTCCAAATTCTCCAAAACGACGCTCTTTTGTTTCACTAGGAAACAACTCAAACAACAGCAAGTCCAGCAGCAATTTTACATGTTCCACAAAAAGTTCTCAGCGCTCCCAAGATCATGTTGGACCTGATGGAGACATAGCTGTAGCTGTATCACCATTATCGTATGACATATACCAGGTAAAATTTAACACTATTGTACTAATCATATTTGATAGTTAATTGTTTTTGATGAAGCTGTACAGTTACTGATCTTGTATATGCTTTTGTTACTATTTTATGTTTTACCTATTAGTATGTATATGTTGTGAGTAAATAACTTGTGTTAACATACTGTCAAAATTTAGACAGTGCTTGAATGTCAAGTGTACCAATTGTAAAGTGATCAGTGTGTAAAATGAAGTTCTTTAGTGATCTGTAAAATGGGTCTATAAAATGTGGTAAGCGGAAAATAAGTGTAATATTTCAATGGTGTATAATCTTAAGGAAAAATCATACTTAAAAAAATAATCTAATTTTAGCAAACTCAGGCTCTAACCGTTATTATTATATAAGAATATAAATTTAGAATCACATTTCAAGCTGTGTTAAAACAAATATATTAAGTTTATTTTATATATTTCCCCCACCACCAACTCATGTGTAAAGCCTCATTCGTTTTTCCTTTATTGTCTAATGGTAGGTTGCCTGTGCCTGTGGGTTACATTTCATGTTTGTATGACATACAATTACACACACTTGTAATATTAAAAAATGGCAGGGATTTAGGTAATTGTGAAAACTAGCAACTTTTATGAAAACAAAAAAAAAAATTCTTCAAAAATTCTGTTATGTTGTGGCACTGTTGAAATATAATCACATAGGCATGTTGCAATATTCACAATATATACTAAGAAACATTACAGTAGGGAGGACTATGAAGATCAGAGAAATTGTGACATAAAAGTTATAAAAAAAATTTAAGAAAGACCATCACAAGAAATGTTTAAGACAATGAACATTTTTGTACATCTAAAAATAGCCTTATAAAAGTCAATACATGTAAATTTGTGCTACTCTGCTTCCCAAAGAATGAGTGAAATTAGTGTGAACGACTACACATATTTATCATCCTAAGATATTTCTACAATGTTTATATGTTGCAGGTAAATCTGTACTGCTCTCAGCATTTGTTTAACTTGTGCTCTAGAAAGTGGAGTTGCGCAGATTTGCACGAGTTCATTTTTCAGGATCTAACTGCTAGTCTGTTGAAAATTCACAACAGTTGCAAATTTTGAATAAACAGAAAACAAAAATGTACAACAATTACAGAAATTTACAACAAAAATGCTAAAAATACTCATCTTGCAACAGAGTGCAGAGTAACATATTCACTACATTATGCAAAGTAACATGGCACATTAAATCTAAATACTCGTCTGCTTGAAGTAGGGAATAAAGGAAAAAATCAATCAATTGCCCCCCAATTTGAGTTTTCAAAGTATTTTTTCTTCTTTTTATAAAACTCATTTTTTGATTCTCAAAAACATGTCAAAATCGTGTAAATTTAAGCCAAAAACAAGCTAATTTTCAATTTTTCAAAAATGGTCATGCAGAATTTTACCTTGCTAATTCAAGTCAAAATTAAGCAAATTAAGATAAAAATCAAATGAAATATTAAGTTATTATTTTAAACAACAATTACCCACACACACGCGGCCCAGAAAAAATGAAAAGTGAAATATTATGTTGTTATTCATTATTGTTTATATTTGAAGCTCTGCAAACTTTTTTAAATACTTCTTCTATTTGCTCAAGTTTGTCACCTATTTCTTGGAGTTCATATTTATCGTCAATTTTTTCTAAGAGTAATATTTGTAAGTGTTGTAAATTTAAATGAAATTTGAAAACTAAGTCTCTTATTTTGTCAGATGCATTATCTAATCTATAGGAAGGTGTATTTGAAACATCGCCACCTTTAGAAATGTTAGACATGCTGCATGGTAACACATTTTCATTTGTATTTATAAAGAAAAAAAATGATTAAGAAAAAGAAAAAACTCGTTTGGAATTATGAATATAATTTTTCATTAGATAAAACAAATCAACTATACATTAAAAAATGTGTAAATGTCTTAAAAGTCTAACTAATCATCTTAAAATTTCTAAAAGTTTTAAAAGTTTAAACAATCTAAGTATATGTCTAAAATGTTGTATTAAACTATCAAAGCATTTAGTTGATTCCTCCATTTATTAATTTAAAAAATGTATATATATCCAGTAATTCTTTCTTTCAAACAATCATTAGTTAGATTCCTTTGGCTAATTAGAACAACATTACCAGCTTCAACAGCTTTATTAAAATTAACACTAATTTTTATATTTATTTTTTCTTTAACTACAGTAGTTTTTCTATATAAACAACCAATGACACATAATGGTCTTTGACCCCAAAATGAATAATAATTGATATCACCTTTAGTGTTTACAGATGGTTTATAATAAAGTTCATTATTTCTTTATATAGTATCTAGTTTTTATTTTGAATTTCTAAAATCATTATAAGCAAGAAACGTTTTATCACAAAGGCCATTTTCAATATCTAGATTCCAATTTTCTTTTGGAAAAATTAAATTTCTTCTGTTTTTACCATAAATATTTCTTACATTACAGTGATCAAACATAGAAGCATGTACATATTGTTCAGCACTATTTTTTCTATTAGTTTGAAAGCCTACAATTACAAAATCAGGCATATCAAATTTTAAATTATTAAACTGATCTTTTATATCAAAGTTAAAACAGTTGATCCAGTAGGAACTTCTTTTTCTAAAAATTGTCAATAGTCAAAACTAATTGGCATTTTAGGATGTTTGTATACTTTTTCTTTAATTGCAATTGATGTGTTTGATTCATATTCAACAATGGGCCACATCATTTCAAATGTTTTAATTACAATTTTACCTGGATCAGCATAGCTTTTCTGAACCGTGCCATATGCATTTTTGTTTCATAAACAAATAAACAATTGTTATCAGATGAATTACGAATAAAAGTAATTTTACAGCCACCTTTCCAGTAAATTTCAGTGTTATCATGAATAAATCCAAGCAAATATCTCAGTGGATAGGTTATTTCATTTGTTTTATCACTATGAACATATTTTACTCGATATTTATTACCAACACCAGAAAATTCTAAGTAATTTTGTTCACTTGAGGATCTCAACAAACTATTCATCATTGTTGAAGTTATACCCGGATTATCAACATCTTCAATAATATGTCCATGTTTTGATATTTCTACACTATAAAAGTGAAAAGAAAGTTAGAACAAACATCAATATTATCTAATTGTACATATTTTGTCTCATTTCTTTCTTTATCCCAGTAGTACACATTTTTTATTTTTTGTAAGGTTTTGAATAATCCTAGGTGTCCACATCGTAGTAACCCGTCGTGATGAGCTCCTATAATTTCATTGACATAGTAGGATGGCACTAGGTTTAGTTTCTTTATGCCTGAAGGCGTGTTTACTCTCATGTAGATCTTGCCATTCCCTGATATTGCGTAGAGTCTAGCAAGTTTAAAGTATTTCAGTTTGAATTTTTTCTGCTGGTGCGGTTAAGGCAATCTTTAGTTCTTGAATATGCATGTCTTTCTAGTATTCCCCTAGAAATGAGGATGTATGAGTATCTATTTGGTACATCAGTTTTTCTTTGTCGTTTACAATTTTGAGATATTCCTGTTCAAGGTGGTGTACTAGTAAATAGTGTACCTTACCATGTCTACTAATTATAATTAACTGACAATGTAGTAGGGGGTCAATGCATTTTGCTTTTATTTTTGTGGGGTGATTTTCCATTGATATTTCTACAGTGACTTGAAAAAGTTCTCAAATAATTTTCGTTATAACTTGGACTGGGACATATTCACAGTTTGTTATAAATTTGCTAATTTGCAACTTGTCCCTGGTCTGGATGTCATGTTTCATGTACTGCTTGATTTCCTGCCAATTATTGACAATGAATTTTGCTGTTATTGTATTTATTTCTGTCTCTTTATCGGGGTTCTGAAACAGGCTTTCCGCTAAAGTTCTGTATATGAATCTGCAATCCAGCATTTTATTTTTGACAGTATACCTAATGTTATTTACTTCGATAACGTTAGTGTTCTCTTTACCTGTAGTTGGTAACCAACTCTTAGCTTCAGCTAGAACATTGGATTTTTCTTTTACAATTTACGCTTGGAAGTCATTCTACTAACGAAATTGCAAAGATTCTGAATCCTTATATTATGTTCTGCCATTGTCTTTAAATACAATAAACTATAATAGTCAGTTTCTATGGCGAAATACCTACCATACAGATATTGTCTAAAATAATTTACAAAATACTTTATTTCTCAAAGCTCTCATTCTGTTGTGCTCCAACGACTCTTGCTCAATGAAAATTGCTTAGATGCAAATTCTATAATCGCCCTTTCCTTAGTGCCCAGTTCGGCTTGCATTAGTATGGCTCCAATTGCAGTTTGTGACGCGTTGCAGGCTAATATGGTATGTTTTGATTCATAAAATTTCTGCAAGATTGATGCATGTTGAATCGTCTTTTTCAATTCTAAGTATGCCTTTTGTTCTTTTTCGGTCCATTTGTATGAAGTATTTTCTTCCGTTAGTTCTATTAGTGGCTCCGCCTTACTAGCATAGTCTCGAATATACCTACAGAAGTACGAAGTCATGCCTAGGAACGTTCTTAATTGTTTAATATTGCTGGAGGGGAGGAGTATTTCTTGTATGGTTTGCACTTTTTGTGGGTCTGATACTATGCCCTGGAGTTTGATGTAATGGCCAAGAATTTTGATTTTGTTCTGAGCAAAGCAACATTTTTTGGTATTAGTTTTGACATGAAACTTTCTTAGTCTATCCATTACTTTTCTGATGTTGTTAATATGTTCCTTGAATATATTACTGTTAATAAAAATATTGTGTATGTAAGCAACGGCAGTATTCCAATGCAATGGTCATAAAAATATATCCATAAATTGTTGAAACTACTGTGGTGACGTGCAAAGCCCCATTGCCATTCTTTTATACTTGAAAATACTCACTCCATCAATAGTAAAGGCTACTTTTTTCTCTATTCTCTTTTCTAACCAGATTAACATAAAGCACTGAGAACATATTGATGGAGGTTATGAATTTAGAATTTTGCAGTGTATTGAATATGTCTTCTGTTCTGAGTAATGGGTATTGTACACTTTTTAAATATTGATTTAGTAATGTATAGTCTGTTAAGAACCTAATGCCCCCTTGGCGTTTCCTAATTATCAAAGATGGTACTGCATATGGTGATTCGGAATGCTCGATAATCCCTACTTCGTCCTTTTCTTTAATTTGTTTAAATAATTCTTCTCATACTTTGGGGCTTATTCTATACGGGTGTGTGTGGATAGCCTTATCAGTCGTTAGTTCTAGCTTAATCTAATAATATTTAACTTCCGTAAGCTCTAAAATGCTATTGGCGAATCTATCCTTGTATTTCTGTAATACTTTTTTTAGCTCTTGCTTTTGATAAGTGTCTAAATGCTTGTTAATTTTTCCAAGGGCATTTGTGTATGTTTCATTTTCAATTATGTCAATTTTGTTAATGCAGTCTTGAATTGAATTATTCCCATAATTTGTTGCTATTGTTGGTGTTGATAAACATTATATTTTGCTTTAAAAATAGAATGACATTGTATTCTTTAATAAAGTCCACTCCCAATATTATGTCCATTTTCAAATTATCTATAATTAAAAATTTTTGCAGAAATGTATTCCCTGATATGCTAAGGTTAATACGAGTTTTAAACTTGAGCATATTTATTTCATGTGTTACTCCGACTAACAAAAATTTTTCTGTAATAGGAAATATTCAGTTTGTTACTAGCATCATAGCGACACAGCTTTTGGAGTACCTCGTATCTAATCGAGCATAATACACTTTTCCGTGTATTTTAAAGAGAACTCTGGGAGTGGATGTTTTGACCAGCGCCTGTTGATATTGTTGTATACGTGCACTTTGTGTTTGTTTACTGTGGGTGTGTTTGCGGGACTCCCCTTGGCTCAGCTGACCAGAGTCTGTTTCATCATTGCCAATTTGCTGTTCTGGGTTGTTTGTGTCTTCTTGACCTCGCGAGTGTTGGCTTCCGTAGTCACCTTAAGGTGGACCTGCCCAATGCGGAACCTGTTTTTAATGTTCTTGAATTGCTTCCCAATGTCAGTTGTAAATTCATGCCCCAGGTTTACGAACAATTTGCAGTATTTGGCCTTATGGCCATTATAAAAGTACATAGCGCACATTTGCTGGGCTTTGCTACACGGACCTACAAACTTGTTTTCTCTCCTGGTGCATCTGGCTGTCGTGCTGACGCTTGCATTCGTGGCCTACTTCAGCTGCTGTGTTGTGTTTTGTTTCCTTTCTGTCTCGGGTCATAACCTCCTTGTTATGCTGCAGTGTCGCGACCTTGCACGTGTTTCTGTTACCGTCATACTTACTTCCTACTTGCGGATTTCCTTGTCTTGTATTTTGGAAATGCATATTCATTCAGACTCACTCTTCTTGTGCCACGCAATGTTCGGTTTTCCTAGGCGGTTGTGTGATAACTTTGTTATTGAAAAAGTTATTACTTTTGGCATTAAATCGCACTATTTCGGCATACAATCTGGTTAGTGTTCATTTCCAAAATAGTGTCTGACACGCGTCAAGGGTTTTTTTCATGGGAGTAGCACGTTTTTCACTGGTAACCTGCTTTGGTTTTGCTGCTGTCTATTTACCCCTTTATACTGACTGCATTGACGTTCATTTCGGAAATGGCTTTTTTACTGTTCTGGTCTGGAGCCTGACTGATTATATTTAATATATATATTTTCTTTACCCCTATTTGGTTTTCTGGTATGGTCCACTATTACCTGAAGTGGGGTGATTCTGTGAGAAGGGTGGGAGGTTTTTTGACGTTACCTATACTGCCAATTTTCAGCCTTATTAACTAGCTGTTCTTTTATTACCGCTATCTCTGCTTGGAGTTTTGCGTTTTCTGCAATTTTTTATTGGCGTTCAATGAGTTGGGTATATTTATACATTCCTACCTCAAAATTCTTTAAATTTTGAAGCAGTTGTTCAAGAGTGTCTTTTTCCAATGCCAAATATTTTTTGCCTACTGTTAGCAATAATGATTCCCAAATTTTTGTAACGAATTCTGCTTCTGGCAAGTCTGGTTTGCATTTGTTTTTATAAAAAATGAGGTCCTCCATATGGGCCTGACAACTTTCCCCTTGTTTTTGTTTTTTTTGTGTAGAGCAAGTTTCTGTACCGATTTCATCTGAGGGCATGAAAAGGGCTTTTAATTTGGACTCAATAACTTGCCATGTTACCTCTCATGTGTAAGTGTAATAAACATTTTCATACGCCCGCTTAGCGGTACCTTGCAAGTAACATTTTAGGCACCTACGTTTTTCGAGTTCTGATCACCTATTTATTTTAGTAGCTGCATTATGTGTGTCCAGAAAGTCTGATACCTTTTCATATGTGTCGCCAGAAAATGTGGGTATTTCTTGTGTTTCTTGTACTGCAATATGTACTGGGTGTGCGTGTGTACTGTATTTGTTATATCTGTATTTTGATACTCTTGTTGCACTGAATTATTGTGGTGGTCAGGGATGGAAATTGGAAATGTCTCACTTGCCTGCAGGTGTTGTAAGGGACGTGATCTGAGGTACCCACTCGTGCTTTCCTCAGTTGTGTATTTGTTTCCTGTGTTTAAATTGTTTTTTGTGTTCTCGTGAAAAGGATAGTGTAATGGTTGATTTTGTTGTGTGGCAAAGCTATGTGCTGTATCTACTAAGGTACTCGCCTCACTGTTCAACAAAGCTTTTTGTTATAAATTTTTATCTAATGTGCACTTTGTGTCACCCAAATATAATTTGACAGCTTTAACAACTTTCCATACAGGTGATGGGGTTGATTTACCTCCTTTCTTCTTGTCTATTTAGTGAGTCATAATGTGTTATTGTAATAGTGTTGTTGTAACGTACTATTATCAAATTTCTACAAGCAACTATTTCTATTGCCACAGTAATAAGCACTATCTCACTACTTGAATAAGCATTTACTGTGGTGCCACTACAGACAGGCTTTGTAAAGCAGGGCCTTTTAAACATACATTTAGATAAACAAGCAAAACATTAAATTGGTGGTTGCAGGAGAGAGACCTTGGGTACGTGTACTGTCACGATCGGGAAGCTAAGTGCTGGCTCAGTAAGTTTGTCGCAGTGTTCATTTTGATTGCAATCCCCTTAGCTTGCAAACATGCCACTGTTGTACTCCTCTCTTATTGCCACAACTTTAATTTACTGCACAACTTCATCTTTATCTGACATGAATTTAATATAGTTAGGGCACATATATTAAAATTACTGTTCTTGCAATGATTGTGTTCTTAATGGCTGTTAGAATTTTAATTTCTAATGGCTCAATTTCAGGCAATTCTAATTCTTTACTCTAAGCTCAGTGTAATCAACATTGTTCTTGCGTAATGAGGTGGAACCTTAAGGCGCCTCCATCAGTTGTTCTAGTTCGACTTACTAAGGACTGACAATGACATAGCTAAGGGCGGGCGTGGCTAGATGTTTATTCAAAGAGCTGATCACTGTACAAGACTAAAGACACTATTTATTGATTCACAAAACTAATACATTGAATGCTTATACAGTTAATTCCTCTACAATTCTCTGTTCAATTCTCCTTACTGTATTACTAATTACACTGATTTACAGAATGCTGCCTCTCGCAAATCTCTAGCATTTAAGTCAGCCTTCAATGTCGTCGCCTAACGGGACAGTTCCTGCATGTGCCTAATTCAGGTTCTCTCTTACCACTGTTTAGCAATGAGAAGTCACTCTCATCGGAGTCAGGCGATTTGGCCCCCGTTTTGGTCTGGCAGTTTTATGCTGACCTTTGGCTGGCGTCGACCCTGGACACCTCACGACGCCCTTGCAGCGTGACGGCGGTCTGGAGCTCACAACAAAAAACTTACACAGCAGTGCATAGCAAAATAAATACATAAAATCCTTGATTACTAACAAGAACACTTTTTTCCACTGCTGTCGTCAGCTGTCGGCCGATCTTAAGTGCACTGTACACGTGTTGATGCACCGAATACATGCAACACATGCATCATGCAACTCCATGCCACATGCATGTGCAACTCATGACTGGCTTATGCCAGCCGAGGAATGAAGTCATTTGACAGAACATAAAAGTACGTTTGTATACATTTCTAATTTTCCCCTAATTCACGTTTTCAATGCCTCCCAAATCACAGCACTATAACTATGAAAGTGGTGGGCTTCTTGGGTATAGTGAAGTGACAGTACAGTGTTCCAGTGAGACATGAATATTATGTTTGTGTCTCTGTGTGTATGTGTATATATATATATAAATACACACACACCCACCCACCCACCCCCCCCCCCCCCTCCTTTAGATAAGAAACAGAAATGTTTGATCATTGAATTACACAAAATAATGGGTTATCTAGGGGATTTTAAATACCCTTTTTTCAAAAGTGTAGAAATTATGGCCATAATGATGTGTTGTTTGGTTTCTTAAAGTGACAATAAAACTAATAGAGATACATTGAGTTGCTACATAGAGGCATTAAAAAGTTATAAAAAAACTAGTTGCTTCTTAGGTAGATGCAAATAAACCTTGACAATTATAAATTATAAATACTTTTCTGAATGAAAATAGCATTATCATATAGTCATGTTTATTCCATGATATATTAAACAATATGATTGTGGACATGTCTGTGGAGAATGGGAAATTTCTGAAAAAAGAAATTTATATAATCTGCTGTCTTAATGGATATCTTAGGTAACTTTAAATGTCAAAATTGTGATTCTCCCACTCTTGAGGTAAGATTTTACTGCGTATATCATACAAAAAGTGTTTATAACATTCAATTTTAAGCTAACAAAAACTCAACCGTGAGAGTGGAAGATTCAAAATTTTTCCACATTAACAAGTTCATAGGAGCTGGCAAATCACTCTGGTTATGAACCACTATTTTTGCTCACTTTTAGTACCCTTTTCTAATCATGATTTTTTGGGTTATCTGGTAGTTCTGTAAAGTTAATTTATACTTCTTAAATTAAATATTTTCTTTCTCAGAAATTCCTGAATTTTCAATAAACACTACATTTTACATCTGGTTCTCTAAATCATATCAGCAAAGGCAGTTTGTCACCAAGATAATAGTATTTCAGCCACCAGATGTCAGTCACTTTGCTTAAACATATGAGTAACCTACAGTTCGGAATATATCAGGTGTGGCTCAGAACATTTCCTAGTGGTTAATAAAATGTATTATTACACACTGAACTATAACTGAAACGGGTTGTGATTTACTTTTAATATTGCCGGTACAAATATATTTTGCCATAAAGTAACACAATTTTCCTTTTATTGATTCGCAAAAGAAGAGAATAGGTAATAAAATTTGCATGATTTAATCATTTTAAAACTTACTTTTATACACTCAAAATCTATATAAATATACTTCCTATGAACAAAATGTTCTCTAGACTAGAGGGTTATCAATGTATTATAAACCGTAAAGACAGTGTTATTCTTAACGTTCAGGTTAATTTTCTTACTTAGAGGCTGTATGTGTATTAAAATACAAGGGGGGGTTACTTAATTCATGGTAAAAATTCATTGCCTGTGGGGTGAGAGGTTAGCAAAACTGTTAAGCAATTTATTTAACAACTAAAGAGAAAAATGTTATGTCAGTGACCCAATCAAAGTTATTGATTTTGTATTTAATAAAAATGCTTACATATCATGTCTTGATAGTACTTTATACAGTCCAGTTCTGTGGGCACAAATATTCGACATACTATTATAACTATAGTAAGATGTGTATAGTTGCTTTTGAATCTGTCAGGATAGTTTCACATAAAATCAATAATTAATAGTAGTTAACTTTCCTTCACTGAGTCTTGGCGAAATATATACTTTTCCACATACACAAATAGTTAAGTAAACAAAACAAATAGACCACTGCCGTAACACACAAATATCAATATCTAATGATGACAAAAAGTACTCATCATTCAGCATGGCCACAAACCACAGTTCCTCACACTCCCAAAAATCCAAGGTATATGTATATTTTATTTTTTATAAATACATTTTTTTGTAATCATACTGTTTTTCATAAGCTACAAAATTTAAAGTTTCTTTTTGTACGTATAAATAATTTTTCCAACAATTGATGTAATTTTAAAATGAGTGATTCCAATAATTTTTTATTTGTATGTTGTTGAACATGTGCACAGACATTAACACTAGACTAGTTTGGAGTGGGGTTGTTATGCTAAAGATCTCTGAACATATCTCTATGCTAAACAACAAATAGCTTTGAAAACCCTATCTTTGAGCAGACTATTTTCGTCTGCTGCAAGATTGTCAGTTCCAAACAATGTTGTCAGTTATACGCTGTTCACGGTAAAGTGAGCACTTTTAAAAACCCTTTGATTTGGAATAATAGTCAATAAATATATTTTATAATAGCCATAGACGTTAAAATCTGTGTGCGGTGGAAAATACACACTTTGTTTGTTACTTAAAAACTATGGTTCAAGGATACAAAATGACTGAAAGGAAAAGTAATTTGGATGTCAAAAGTGCTCACTTTACCATGAACAGCCTATACCAACGAAACTTAGAATTGGCATCCTGGTGTCATTTGCATTGGATGTTATTCAACCTGTTGCATATTCTACATACTGGCAAATGAATGCAGCATTACAAAATTGATTGGTATCCACAAAAAAATCATCACAATCACTGCATCCTAGCATTGAACCCATAACAACCACTGCCTTGACCAGCACAACAGCCCAGTTATATTTGTTGCCTACCTTCACAGGTGTACCAACCTACAAACCAATAGAAGGTCAGTAATGAATCATGTAAATTTTTAGTGCCCATTTATGCATTACAAAATCCAGTGGTACAAATTAATCAAGTATTTTTTTATTCTGGTATATGAACACCAATAATCTACACAATGTGCAATCTCCAAGCTTAAATTCAAAACCTGTTAGAAGTGCAGCCACCACATTAAGGTGGCATAAGCAATGCCATCTGATTTTGAATCGTCTCTTGTTGTGCTTATTTATAATCCAAAGAATTTATGTGCTTAGTTACTCTACTGAAATGCAAAAATGTGCAATTGCACCATGCATTACAGTAGTAATGGTAATGGACACTCCAGGCTGCCATTAGTGACCAATACTCCTCAAGTAATGAAAACTTTTAGAACCTAAAACTAGGTGAAATTATCAGGCTGGTACAAGTTGTACCTGCATTACAATCACTTTTAAATGCTAATAATAAGAAATTTGGATCACACAAAACAACTGCCCCCACCCCTCCCATGCAGATTCTGTAAATATCAGCAGTTTCATTGGCACACAAATTGTCTCAACTGGTCACACAGTAATCCTTATACCAGTAGCAGTGCACCACGAATGAAATAAAGTCTGTTGGGGCAGACCAGTTAGGTACCCTCTACCGGCACCCAAGTGGAAATAAGTCCAAACACACATTACTACTATCCTTTTTTTCTTCTTGATGTTCAACAGCACCATGTATTTATTGATACCACTGATACCATATCATAAAAGAGGACATCAGTTCAATTATTCAAGATGAAAAGCTTTTATAACCATGTCATCATCTTGGCTCCAAAAAGGACAGGACTTGACAGTTCTGTGTAGATTTTCAACTTATCATCCTCATTACCAAATATGCACCATCGCTATACATCAGTGTCAAGAATGCTCTGTGCATCCTGACGTGAGTGATGTTCCTGTCATCGCTAGATTTACAGAGTGTATACAGGCAGACAGGGATCTTCTGTCAAATATGAAAACTGCCCTATAACTAATTTCATGACCCTGAAAGCTGCAATTTGTATTATTTTGTAATACTCTTTAAACTTAATTCTTTATTTACATTTCAGTCCACTATGGTTAATATAGTTTGACAGATTACAGTGATTTCCCCTTAGCTTACCTTGATGACTTCATATGGATGGGTTTATGTGAGAGGACCATGTCCATCATCAATTTTTAGTACTCAGGCAACCCACCATCAATGGAATCCCCTATTCAAATCACATATGCAACATCAGGAAAATGTGTCTTTACTTCTTGGATCAGCAGGTTAACACTAGGGTTGCCAGATTTTGAAACTGAAAATAAGGGAGATTGGCAAATTTCAGTTGTGAAAATAAGGGAGATTGCCTTAAAATAAGGGAAACTTCAAAAACTGTTTAATGACAGTAGTTACATAAGTAGTAATTCATACTTTAAGCTTGATCTCCTTGAATCTACAAACTCGGGATGGCTCTGTACAAAATAAAAAATTCTCGGCAAGAATACGTGAAATTATCCACAACTTGCAACTCAGCTTTCATGAGCTCAACAGAAGTCTTGTTTCTTGACTCTGACCATTTACAGTTCATAAAAGAAAACACTCTCTCAGTATCTGCATTCGAACCTGAAATGCTCATAACAAAAGTAACAACTTTTCTCCATGTGCAATGGAAAACTCTCTTTTTCAAAGAGAGCAAGACACCTTGTGTTTATTTGTTTTCACTGGTCACAACCAGATGCACGATTCTTCCCATTTCATTATATACACACACGTGTATTGTGTCTTTTTCTTCTTTTCACTCCCTTTCATTATGAATAATTAACAGAAACTATAATATCACATGCACCTACAATCTCACATACAAAACTGAAAGCAAAATTTTCTAATCACGGAAGCACATTATTGAAGCAAACAACAAAATTAAATTCAATTTCAACCAGAAACACACTTCTCATTATCGATTAACGTCCAGTGGACATTGTCCATAGATGACAGAGTAACTCTTATTATTCCTATAACCCCTCGGATTAAAATTTCTCAACAGAAATTAAAATTAAAACAATTAAAATAATTAAGGAAGATTGTCATACAAATAAGGGAGACGAGAGATTTGGCAAAAACAATTCCAAAATATGGGAAAACCCAGGAAATACGGGAGATCTGTCAACCCTAGTCAACATAGACTGTAATGGGCTTAATGAGGAGCATCTCAGACTCATTGGCAAGTGCCTAGTGCCTCATATTTGGATGCAGCTTTGAATATTTTTTGGACTGATCAGCTGGCTCTGTAGATTAATGAAAGACTTTGCAACTATCATCGCACAATTGACTGTTATGTTTTCACTGCAACGCAGATCAAAAACAATTTCTAAAAGAGCCCCGTGCTTGCCAGACAAGAGCTAGAATAAATTGGAAATGTATGTTCAATTGCAAGGGCTGAGGGCTGTGATGCCATCTGCCATCGTGAATGACATCATAGTGGCCATCTTGTGTCTTTGATCTTGACCGTTGTTGGCTATCTTGTTTTCATCAGCCATCTTGTGTGCTTCATTTGTTGCTTTTTGTACGCCATGATGATTCTCTCATTGTCTGCTACTGTGTGCCACTGTTGTTCACCATGTTGTTCCTCTTTGTGTCTGTTACAGTAGGCCACCGTTGTCTGCTATGTTTTTTATGATTTTATCAACATTATGGATTATCCATTTCCCAGGTTGCCATTTTGGGGAAAAATTGCCAAATGGCTGTACCCGACCTCCAAAAGTAGTATAACAACAACATGCCAACGAGTCCCCCATGGACAACGATTGAAATACATTCAATCAGCACAAAGATACATTTTAGCTAACATCCCAGATGACCAGATCCAAGTTCTGAACTAATATTGCGATGCACTGTCCGCTCCCCTTCCACACCCATCTGGGACCTCCACACCCAGAGGAACCCATGGTCCGGCCGAGGCACTACCCAACCTCTACTGTCTCTCCAGGACAGAACCAGAACTGTGTCACCGCTCACTGTCTCGACTTGTAGCCACTAGGCCTCCTTCAGTTTTGCAAACTTAATTGTTTATGACTGCTAGAATGTGCCACTGTTGACTGCTATTTTTGTTTTCTTGTTGCCTTCTAGAGGCATTGTTGTTGCTGATTACTCCCTCTACCGCCATCTTTGTTTTGTGTGTTTACTACTAGGCGTGCTCCACTCACTCGGATGCCATGTTTGCTTCTCTCATCAGCTAGATTACACCAGTGTTGGCATGTTCAATTTGTGTAAAGTCAAGTTTTCATGGAAAGTAGATGAGGCTCTCATCCTTATCAGCATATTTATGGTAAGATGACTCAGAAAACCTCTTGGAGGGGCAGAGTGGCAAACTGCCAACACTAGGTCGCCAAACATATAGTATAGTTATCTGAGCTATCAGGACGTGCATTGTGAGAGTTTAAATGAAGTATAGAGTGAATCAAGAGATTTGGGCAGCTTTTAACAGCGAGATCTTGAGAGCCGAATTAAGTATTGAAATACATTATAAAGCATGCTAGTATAAGAGAGATTATGTTCATTTTTTTAATGTATTGTGTGTTTACCTTTGATTTTGTCACATGTATATCTTTAAAAGAAAATGTACCTTTTTCGTGCCTATTTTTAATTGTGTGTCCTGCTAGGTATAACTGCTTTTAAGAGTTTCTTTTTTTTTTAAGAAACTTATTTAAATAAAAGTTTTTTTTTACGAAATAAATGTTTACTATATCTTTCATTTCGTGTTCTTATGTCCATGTTCTTGATTTCACATTTAAGAAATTTTTTTTTTTTTTTTTTTTTTCATAGTTTACGTGGAATAGAGAATTATTTTATATGTCGTGCACATAGAAATGTTGATTGAAAATAAATATATTTCAAGCACTCTAATTTATTATTTTTTTAATTTACAAGTTCTGAAAGGGAAAATATATTATCTTATAAATAAAATTAATAGAGCAAATACATTCCTAAAATTGCTATTGGTTTTTTTTTTTTTTTTTTGCATTTTAAAATTGCAGTTATAAAAAATATAATTTAAACTGTGATCGGAGACGCAAACACAGAAGACGCACCCCAAATTCCTATGTACAAAAGCACATGCAAAATTTTCAGAGTGAAATAATAGGTGTGGCAGTCTATAGATAAACAAAATGGTCACTGGTGGTGGGGTCAAAATCCATCACCTGTATATTCTTCCGTGGTGATACTGTAGCCGAGTGTCAATTGTTTCTAGCACAAAGAAACATGTATGCTGCAGTCAGTCAATCTTTTGCTGTAGAAAAGTAATCAAAATAATTTTGGTCATATTACTTCTCTGTGCCGGTTCAATGGTTTTTACAGTATCACCAAAGTGAATAATTATTTTTAATAACTGAAAGTAGAGGTGGAGTGAAATTGCTTCAGATTTTACACTAGTGAGGCAAGGAGCTTCCCTTCCATCCCAACATCATTAATCCTCACCCGGTAAAAGACACATTATTTTGAACATACCAGTCTCTCCCAGATATTCTTAATAATTTAATTTTTCAAATGTATCATAATTTTTTTAGGTGGTGGTAGAGGGAGACACAAAATTGCTTCCAATATTACAGCCCCTACGTGAGGAATTGCCCTTTCATCCCAACCTCATTAGCTCTTACCAAGGAGAAAGGTCCTTTATTTTGAACAAGTCAGTCTTCTCTAGCAATCTCAATAAAATAATTATAATTATATATATTTTTTTTACAGATATATATATAATTTTCTCAATCTTATTGAATGTATCCATTAGGCAACATCAATATTCTGCTATCCAATATTTGCCTTCTGTCATCCTTACAAGTGAGCATGACTTAGACTTCATGCTTGGGGATCCTACACAATGTGGACCAGAATTAATGTGCCATACACCAGGAGGTGATTCCTTATGAAAACAAGTTGGGGTATACACTCACAACAATATCATGCAGTGTTGTGATAATTGTAATTCATGAATGTAAATATTATAGGAATTAATTGAGATGGAGAGACCAAAATCAAAATGGTTTTGCTCGAATTGCACGTATGTAAGGGTAGTCAACCTAAGTTCACAGGAAACATTGAAACAATAGGCAGTAAAGAAAAAGGTGAGGCACATTATGACCCACCATGGCACAATGAAGACAAATCTTCTTGTGCAAACTTACTCCAGTGAACTGTTTTTGAGAAAATGCCACTCAACGTTTCAAAGGTGCGGTGTAGCCCTGTGGGGATAGGCTACACATCTGCCACCTGCACCATGCTTCATGGATGTACATCCACATGTAATGGTTAATGTAAATGAGGGCAAGTGTAAGGAACAAGAAACAGAGTACAGATAGGAGTATTGCATGACATATGTGTACGTAATACGTATTTATTAATGATAGCATTTACACAACTGTTTGAGTGAGTGGAGATATTTGGGTAGGTCTTAAAAGTGAGGTCTTTAGAGCTGATGAGGGTATTTTGAAGTGACAACAGAGCAGCGCTGGAATGAAAAGGCAGGGGAAACAGGAGATCCCTGAGAAAACCTGCCGATCAGCGGCATCATCCCGCACGATTCCCACATGCGAAAATTCGGTGGCACGGCCGGGATTGAACCCGGTTTGCCTTGGTGGGAGGCTAGCGGGCTAACCGCCTGGCCAGGGCAGCCCCACAACTGTTTGAATTCCCATCCCCCAACTCCAATACACAAATGGTAATGGCGGATCAGGTTGGCTTGGACCCATGCATAAATATCTGGTATGGCGCGTACAAAATCAAATGTGGCTATCATGCGTGTGATGAGATCTTCCTCGCTAGCCACAGGCATCTCATAGACCAGGGAGTTTACATGACTCCATAAAAAATTTATCTAACGGAGTAAGGTCTGGAGATTGGGCCAGCCAATGGATGGGTCCACCTCAGTCAGCGGCTTGGAAATGTGACGTCAAGAGGGCGGCGTATGGCAGCAGGAAAATGTGTTGGAACCCCATCATGCTGAAACCACATTGTGTGGTGAATAGCAAGAGCTACTACTTTCAGTAACTCTGGCAATACCTCCTGCAGGAACGTCAAGTAACGGGCTCCATTTAGGAGGTCATGTAGCAAATAAGGCCCCAATAAGTGATTGTTAACAATGCCGGCCCACATTTTGACACTGTAGCGCACTTGGTTGCCCGAGGGGTGCATGGGGTGGGATTAGTGTGCGCACAGATGTGGCTATTCTTCCTGTTGAAGATTCAGTCCCTGGTGAAATGGGCCTCATTGTAAAGAGCACAGTCATTGTGAAGTGTGGATGCACATTGTTTTCTTAGAGGAACCATTTGCAAAATGTAACACAAGTCTCGTAATCATGTTTGTTAAGTATATGGACCTTCCTTGCATGGTAGAGGTGCATGCAGTTCTCGTGCAGAACTCACAGGATCATTAAATGGCTAACACCCACAGCCTGTGAGCTAACAGACGGTTCCTGCTGCACATGGCGAATCACATCCTCTTCAAATTCCGGCATCCTCCTTGTCAGTGGTGCTCCAGCATTCTGCCTAGTCACTGTTGTTGAGCATTTATCTTACAATCTCCGATAGAGCCGTACAAATGTAGCACAGGAGGGTTGATGTCGCGCTGGGTAGCGCAGTTTATAGATCCATTACTTGCCTTGCAAATCTGTTAGCTGCTCTGTACATGAGATGCATGTCGGCTAGCTCCGCTCATGTGAAACATTCCATGCTTCCACAACAAACTTCAGGCACATACCTGCTTGCCAGCAGCCAAGGCCACCTCCACGCAAGCACAGATTACATCCTCACATATATTCCTATGCCATGTGCATGGTGCAAGTGGTAAATGTGTTGTCTACCCCTGCAGGGCTACACCGCACCTTTGAAACATTGAGTGGCATTTTCTCAAAAATGGTTTACCACAGTGAGTTCAGACAAGATGACCTTTTGTCTTAATTGTGCCATGGTGGGTCATACTGTACCTCGACTTGCTCTTTACTGCCTAGGGTTCCGAAGTTCCCTGCAAAAAGAGGGTGACTGCCTATAATTATGCAATGAAGGGGGACAATTTGACCAGCCATATTTACACAGATTTACAATCTCCGATTTGTAAAACACCATTCCAATTTTGGTCATTCCATCTCAAGTACTTCCTGCAATATTTACATTTATGCATTTCAAAATTTTATTTTCAACACCAATTACCTCTCTTAATATTCACCACATGATGGTGTTGTCAATGTATATCCCAACTTATTTTCCACTACGAAATACCTCCTGGAATTTGGCACATGAATTCTGGTCCACAATGTATTGTTCATTCTTTCTTGCACAACTTGCTGTTGATCTAATACAGTTTTATAATCTTCAAAAATAATTAAATTTTTTTAGGCTTATCTTTTGCATACCTTTGTCTTCTTGATACTTGTACAGCCACATACGTGACTGTACATTTTTGTACGTAGCCCTATGAACGCACAAATCTGTTACCCGCTGCACTCATCTTTAAAATTTCCCTACCAATTTCCTGTTGGTGGGCAAGTAGCAAGGATGAGTGGAGAGGTAGGTACCGGTGTCCGTCTCATCCATGAGCATGTGTTCTGTAGCCAGGTCTGCATAATAATTGTGTGTCTTTGTATGTATTTGTGTGTCTGTGTATTTGTTTTCTGCATATTTTTTTATGATATTGTGAAGGAATCTGTACAGTAATGTCTTGGATAGGTTGAGCACTGAAAAACTGACATCAATAGATTTATCAAATAATATTGTTTCTTTCTCCATTTTCATCAATAATATGTTTTCATCATAAATTGTTCTGTACTTAAAAGTGGGCTTGGAAATCAATTTCTTCAGTCTTCTCTCATTGTATACTAATTCCATGACTTAGTGCTTCCTCTTTTTTACCAAATGTAGTGTTTTTATAAGCTTCTAGAAAAAAATTTTGATTTTGTTGCCGGCTGTATACCTTTCTACCAAGTTTAGGTAAATATACGGTTTGAGCCACAGGTCTTGCTCAAAATGCAGCATGCAATGAATTTATTTAGATTAAGCCCATGATCTATGGCTTGTTTCATGGTCACATAATGCATTATATAGTTTATCTTTTTTTTTTGTATAGTTGTCCATAATATTTGGTTTTGCCACTTGGAGAACGCTCACTCACAGGCAAGAGTGGCAGGTGCTGTGGAGTTCTGCTGGATATTCTTTGTCTACCACCAGCACTTAGAAAAGTAGGCCATTATCTGACTTTGTTGTGATGTCAATATTACCATTCACCCACTGTTAATCTTGTACAGGGAAGGGCAGAGATATCATCCACCTTTTCATATTGTTTGTGTCTACTTACTTGAGACAAAGTGATGACTTGCTAGAGTCATACATGGACAGAATGTACTGGTTATATGGCTTTCCATGTTGCCTAATACATTGGACCACTCCACCTCTGATTCGTTCTTTGATAAATAAGTACTTGTCATAATCTACCAGTAACTCGAGCTTGATCTTCAGCATGACATTGAATCAGAAACCCGGCATGTTCACGTAATGGATACAGCCTAGGCCGTAGGTGTCGAGGCATAATTTCCTACATTAGTCTAATATGTCCGACAGCAACAATGAACCAGTCTTTGAATAAACATTAGAATAATCTAACATCTTCTTGCAATCAAACTTTTCCTGAACTTTATGCACATGAGTGTAATCTTCTTCTGTTATGATTGCGCCTGTTAATCTTTTTTTAAAATTTATCATTGGAGGGGGGGAGCAGCTCCATCTCTTCCAGTTTATGCCCTCTCTCTATATAATTATATGGTAACACACCATTTCCTCCTACTAGTTCCATATTATCCAGACTGGAGAATTTGTCCCTGCTTTCGGCTGGTCTCGTGGCAGGTTTTCAGTGAGGGCAGAAAGGCTGGCGAACATGAAGTGGAAGGTGTGTATGAATTGTAGCATTAATTGCTCCCCCAGTGATTATGAAAATGTAACTTTTTTCTCAGTATGCAGGATGATGTATATATTTTCCTTGTCGTTGTTTAGATATTTCATTATGAAATTTTCGTCATATGTTAAATTGTGGAACTGCAAAGATAATCTTTTAGGTCATCAGGGATTTTGTTGCAGTTATTGCAGGGGGGCAAATGTAGTTTCCAGTTAAATTGTCATGATTCATTATATTCCAGTTGGCTTTTGTGAATTTCTTTGTGCAATAGCAGCAGGTGTCAGTCATGGCATGATTCAATAATTGAAGGTTGTTGAGCGGCGTAATGGGTTCACTTGCATCATAAATTTAATTTGCTTTATTTTCAACGTCCGCCATTTCTTCAATAAAAATATTTGCTACATCTTCCTCCGTGTATATTTTCGACATTGTAGGAAGATTTGTGGTTTTGGCACCAAGTATTATGTCGTGGTCCACGTGAACATATAAGCCTCATGTTTCTGGTATGAATGGATGCTTGATGTGTGGAGGTTGGCATGGCACAATTCGAAAGTCAGGAGCATGGCCTCAAAATCGGCATATATGCCTTAACATTTCAATTCTTGCAGGAGTGTGAGGACTGCAATACTTTTTGTGTTCCGTCAACATTTCTTCACCCATTTTTTTCTCTTAATAATGCTATGTCATGGTAGGACATGAAACACATTTAGCAAATGTGTATATTTTCTGTGTGAGTAGTCAGTTACTATCTCATCAGGTGAGAAAAGCTTTTGATGTATGCAAAGTGAGCATTGTCTTTGGTGGTGAGGAGAAGGTCGGAGTTCAAAATGTATGGGATTCTCTTCATTACAAACTCTCCTTGGTGTCACTTTCAGTTTGTCATTGATTATAAATGTATTAACTGTCACTCCAGGATTTTGATTTTCAAATTTATATGTCTGGTTTAGAGGCATGGGAAACTCAATGCCATCAAAGTTACTTTCCAGTACTTTGTATCTATTATTTACTCTTTCTGGATTCCAGCCTTCTAGATATATGGTGAGTACATCCCACTTGAAACATTTATGATTCTTGTTTTTCAGGTTTATCACTGCATTAGTCTCTTTTATATTGGTGCTTGCCAATCAATATAATTGGATGCATGCCGGGGTCTAATTTATTGATTCTGAGCTGCATTCTTTTCACTGCCATGAATGTTCATCCAGACTCATTTTACATGTACTCTTCCTGGCATATCTTGATCCAACTGGCTGCCAGAGCTTCCTTTGTGTCCTACTTGAAAATAGGCATGTTTTTTTGTTTTTATGGTATGCTAATCAATTTCATCTTCATAGGGCTCAGGTTTTCCATGATCACATTCCAGGAATAAATTTAATTTAACAAGTTCGTTTTACTAACTTCTTCCTGCAACTGCTATATGATGCTTTTTTCTGATATTTTCTACTTATGTACATACATCTTTCGATTTGTCATTCATATTTTGTGCCAAATATGTTTTTAAATCACCTCTAAAGGCAGTCTTGGCCATCACAAATCTATTTGCTGTCCGTTTTTTTTTTTCCCTCCACAACAATTCTCAGTTGTGCTTTTACCAGTGCTGGCTATTGTTGGGCAATGGTCATGTCTCACCTGGCCTTCGTCGCTGGCGCGGGATTCGGACCTATGCACTTCTTGCCTTGCATTTTAATTCGTCTGCCCTTGAATATTCTATGTTGCAGTCTCTGCAGGTAAACGTATTCTTTGCTAGATTAAACTTACAACATTTCTCATGCATTTGAATTGACCAATGCAGCATCACAAAATTTGCAGTTGCGAGCTGCTTTCTGTCGCACAGCCCGGTTGCAGTTCCTTAAATGACGTTCCATCTGTCCTTCCATCCAATTTCCATTCCACAATTATTGCAGACATATGCTTCTCTTCAGTATGAGTTATAGAGACAGTTCTCGTCGTGCCTAATGCCACACTAGTGAATGGGAAAATCTTTGAACAAATGCTCCAAATTGAACCCTAGCAGTAGCATTGCACTTACCCTAGTGACAGTAGAAGGTGAAAGAAGAGGAAAGCCAGAAATACTTAACTGGCCACATGTGCTGTCCATACTGAAGACTGCAGCAAAAACCTGCAACGTATGGGAAGGAAAAATATGATTAATGATGTGACCACAACAGCTTTTGTAATGTGCTGGTGTGAGGAAGGGATGAGAGGAAGAAAGAAAACAGTTATGTAATTGGTTAGTGGTGGGGGAAAGAGACAAATTTAGAACAGGCTATACTGTAAAAAATTTAAGTAGTATACACAAAATATATGTGGCCACAAAAAGTATTTTTCCAAACATGTGTATACAAATTATAGATGTTTTTTTACTCTTCCTCCAAGTAAATTTATACATGTACACTGTAATGATAATTTTACACTGAGCTGTCACTATATAGCAGATAGTGTGTATAATTTTTCTACACCATGAAAATTACTTCAGATCTATAATAGTCAATACAAACTGCGAGCATATTATATCATTAGGGAGTTCAGCTTCAAAGCACTAATAAAGTTTAAATTAGTTCAATTTTTTTACTCAGACTCCAAATAAATTTATTCACCTATACTGTACTATAATTTTCCACTGAACTGTATGACAGTGTAGTTAGTGCACTATAACTTTTGTGTAAATAAGAAATTTTATCCTAGAACCTCTTGGTACCATAACCATAAAAAAAATTTTTAAACCCAAATGTAAGCAAGATATGAAATAAACACAGCTGTTAACAGTTATGTGGCTTTTTAAGTAATTTACAATGGTTTTTTAATATAACACAGCATGAGTGCACTGCTGTTGTAGATTTAAACATGCAGATATTTTGTATTAAAATTGCTTATTTAATGTTAGAGCAAACTGTTTATTTTTGAATATGAATAACGGTTTGTCAAAAGTTTAAAAAATCAAATGAAAACTCAGTTTTTTCAAGTAGTCTGCTGAGTAAAATAATTTTTTGTCAACAAGTGTATTTATTATTTTTAATAAAATCCTTGTATTGTTTTTGTGCAAATTTTGTACATATATTACATACTAGTGCACAAAAAAAATGAGTTTAAACATGTTACTTATCAGAAGAATAGAAGAAAGATTGCAGTAATCCAGCTAGTAACTATTGGCTCTATTATTAGCAACCCCCACATGACCCTGCAATTTGACTTGGATGAGAGAATTGTAGGACTTGTGAACTGTAACGGCTGCTTCCTGGACAAATTTGAAGGAAAAAATCAATAACATTTTCCACCAAAAAAATTTTCAGGGAACAGATTTCTTTCCTTAAAGTAACACTTACTGCTTAGTTTGAAGCAATAATACTGGGTTTTCTCACCGCCTAGATTTAACCACGAGTTGACAAGTCAGCAACTGAAGGATTTGGCAGCACCTGCGACTACTGACTGTGATGGTATTGTTACATAGAGAAGACAAATATCTCAAAACTCTATAAGCAAACAAATACATAACTTTTATTTTAAGTACCTCCTCAGAGCTAATACTTACTGTACTTTCAAAAGAAGTTGCAACTTTCTGCAATGATCATCTTTTCCAGGTTTGGTGGTGAACCATTGACTTAACATTTCCATATCATTTGCAAGAAGGATAGGCTCACTGGCACAGTTGAACTCTGGAAAGGGATATGGTAGTTAATAAATTTGCATTGTTACATTCACAATGCACACAAGATAATCTGTAATAATAAAAATTTGCTATTCAATTTAAACAGTGCTTAATTTTTAAAGGAAGGAATTGGTTATAAAAGAAATATTTGTGTGGAACTTGCATATATCTTAAAGAGCCTGCCTACCAAACATTTGAATGTGTTGCAGGAAGTTTGAAATACAGTATGTATCATAAATATTCATCCGATTTCACAAGGCTATAACTTTTATATGCATGTTCATAAAACCTTCAGGTAAATTTTAAAATACATAGAAGAATACAAGTTATTAATTTCCCTGTCACAGATGTTCAATGTGCTCTCCACCGGACACATGACATTTGTCTAAATGGTAGTCAAACTCGTTGCATACACGTGTGAACATGTCAGGTGTTACCGCAGCCACTGCTTTTGCTATGTGGTGTTACAGTTCGCCGACAGTTGTTGGAAGGGGAGGCACTTAGACCAAGTCTTTCACAAACCCCCACGAGAAAAAAATCACATACGCTGAGATCATGTGACATTGGAGGCCAGTGGTGCAATGCGCGATTTGTAAGCCTGCATCGCAGAGCCATCGTTTAGGAAGTTCATTTTTTTTTTATTCTCTGACATACCAGGTGCCATTGCAGTGGTGTTCCATCCTGTTAAAAAATTAAACAATTGGAATGTTCTCGTAATTTTGGAAACTGTCAGATCTCCAACACACCCAGATATGACATTCCCGTAAAGGTGTTTTCTGCAAAGAAACATTGACCGTACACCTGCCCTAGGGAAGCGGAGCAAAACACATTCAGTTGTGGAAAGTCTCTCTCATGCTCGACTATGATAGCTGACCGCTGTGTTCCCCATATTTGCATGTTGTAATGGTGCAGTTTTTCATTAAATGGAACGTAACTTCATCACTGAACACCAAACATGGACAAGATTTTTCATTGTCCATCTCCATGCCTTGAATGAATTCACAAAACTCAAGATGTTGTTGTTTATCATTATCATGAAGGGCTTGTAGCACTTGAATCATGTATGGTTTGAAAAACAATTGTCGCCGCAAAACATGCCAGACAGTCATGTGCAAGATGGCTAGTTCTCTGCTGCCACGACAAGTAGGCTTATATGTACTCTACAGAACTCTGCTGGAGGCACTCTACATCTTGTTCAGGCACACAGAGGTGACCTGAGTACTTCCTTTTACATAAACATCTGGTCTCTTGAAACTGCTTGCACCACAATTGGATTCTCTATGCAGTAGGAGGTGCAGTGCCATACTGTCGATGGAAAATACGTTGCAGAGTTATAACTGACTTATACTTGTTGAAACTGAGAATGCAAAGCGCTATTTGTTGCTGTGTTATCACCATCCAGATGCATACTGAATGAGTTATAACAGTCTTGTGTTACCCTAGTGTTACCCAATGGCTGTCCAGTTAATGAATCTCTCCTACCAAGGGTGAAGTGGTAGAAATTATCAAGCAGAACAATAATAATCTAGACTTTTACTAAACACCAAATTATTATAAAATTTATTTGATTTAATATTGAGCACACATTAGTCTTGACTACTTTTAATTGCTCACTTAATTTATGGTGGTTTTAACCCTATTTCCTGCACAGCCCTAATTAAGCCTTACACTCTTCAGCGGATACTCACCATTGTTTCATTTGTCACGCAATCAGCTCAAAATATGACGAGGGCTCCACTCACGTATCACCTTAGATCGTAGCAGCCCTCGAAGTTTTCCCACAGGGTCATGCAATGATGAACAACCATGTCCTTGTTTTATTGCCAGGCCTCCTTATAATTTGCTTCCTGGCCTAATTTCTCTCCCTCCACTTGGCAGGTTTGATGTTGACATACCGTGCCTCTCTAAACACCCCTTGCCCCTATAGCTCTACTATTGTAACAGAGTGCACTAGCAGCACCAGCTGTAGTGCTTCAGAAAACAGCTCTGGAGGTGTTGACTTGTCAATTTGCGGTCATGTTTAGGTTGCAAGAAAACCATTGTATCCTCACGTCAAACTATGTAGTAAATATTACTTTAGTTAGGTCATTTACTCCCCAAATTTATTTTAGGTAAAAAAATATTCATTATTTTTTGTTCACAATTGTTCAGGGGCAACCTCCACAGTTCGTGAGTTCTACAACTCTCTCATCCAAGTGAAATTGTGGAGTCGAGTGGGGTTCCTACTAACAGAGCCAATTGTTACTAGCTGAATTGCTCTTATGTGTCTTTTCTTCTTCTGGTATGTAACATGTTTAAACTCATTTGTTGTCCACCAATATGTACTATGTGTACAAAATTTTACAGAAAGATATAAGAATTTTATTAAAAATATTAAATAAACTTGGTAAAAAATTACTTTGCTCAGCAGACTACTTGAAAAATTTTGAGTTTTCATTCAATGTTTTAAACTTTTGCCAAAGTGTTATTCACATTCATAAATAAACAGTTTTCCCATTAAATGTAATATTAATACAAAAATGTGTGCCTGTTTAAATCTACAACTGCAGTGCACACACACACACACACACACACACACACACACGCGCGCGCGCGCACGCACACACGCACGCGCACACACACACACAAAACCACACACAATATATATATATATAAAAAACAAATAATTTTCAGTTATTAAAAAAGCTATGTAACTAGTCATGCATGCCACTTTCTACAATATTACTAAAATGACTATGACTCATCTACCTCACGTATTTTTACATAACCCAAGGAAGAGTCAAACCCAGCAAGTCATTTCATGAGTGCCTACAGCATCACTCCCAGCCTAGTGAGCAATTACGCACATGTGTGAAATAATTCCCAGTAACTCCATTCATGAGTGTCATTTAGATCGCCCTTGCTGTCAAGGGTGATTCTAGACATGTGAATGAGACTGCGCAAGCGTTCAAGAAACACGCCTGCCTCCCAGAATTGCCACGAAGGGCACCGACCTTTGCCGAGCACCGAGCAGAGAGTGTGGCTACTCCACACGGCCTTGTACACGAGGAGGGACGTCACACCTCCCACTCCAGTCTGGTGTGGGTAGGCCAAGTGCACTATAAATGGTAGTGCGCAGCTGAAAATGCTAGTTATCTTCTCCAGTAGCTCATCTCAACACTCTGGTGCTAGGGTTCTCCACTGCTAGCCAGGTCCTCACGATTCATTGCAAAGACTCCAAGGTCTTCATCAGCTGCTCCAGGGGCTGCTATTGTCATCATCTGCAGGATATACCAGAATCTTCAACAAACTCCAGGAGCTCCAGAGGCTCCTGCCACCAGCCATCAGCAGCTCTAGAGGCTGCCGTCAATGGTTACTACCAACTCCAGAAGCTCACCATCTACCAGAAGCTCTCTGACCGTAAGCCTGCAGACTTCACAAAACAGTTTCCATTGCCGACTCTCCTGAGTCAACAGCCACCACTACTTACTGGTAGTGGTAACCACACCCACCGCCCTTCTTGTAGTGGACCCTTTTAAGTCTCTTCTAGACACCCCAAGATAGAGTAACTGCGATTGAATTCTCGTAGCCATTAAAGCCATTTTCTACCTTGTGCAGACTAGGAGCAGGTCACATTCACCTGTCTAACTGTAGCTTACTTCAATTCATGCTTGCTTAGTTAGGAGATTGTGTGTGTCACCATATTTATTTCTACAAAATAAATAAGGTTGTGTTCCTTAACCAAAAGTGTTTATTCTAGAGGTACATTCCTATTGATTGCTAGAAATGATATCCTCGATTGGAGTAAGCAGGAGACCGGGTGTTGTCATAAATTTATTAAATATATTGTAGGACTCCAGACCCCCTTCAGGTGGCCACCCATCCTACTCACCCCTGTGTAGAAAGTTAGAGTCCAGCACTAGGAACTCATCCAAAAGGGAATTAGGGAATCAGTTCTGGACTGTACTCCGTCCACCGTGCTTATGGTGCCAGAGGGAGTATGTATGCTGGGACCTGGGAGCTGTAGAAGCACAGGGTCCGGCCATCAAAAGCTGTTGGCAGTACACTCAGCTAGGGTCTTGTCACCTGCTTACCTCATATGAGATATCATTATGGATCAGACTCTGTCCCTATGTCATACGTTAAGAGGAGTAGAGCTTAAAGGTAGGAGCAAAAGACAGCGGCTATCATCGCCAAACAAGCGTGCACATCTGAGCCCTCTGCACTTAGTAGAGGAACCCAACAGGACTGAGCTCAACCCACCCGCCGACTGGAGGGGCATCACTCCTCAGTCCCTTCGCCTTCTTTGTTTGCAGCACACACCAAACTTGCCAGCATCTATCACCCCGTCATCAGTGCCCTAGTGGCAGGCTCTGAAACCAGATATGGGATAGCAAACCCATTGCTCTGGGGCAGCCAATCAGCTAGTTGGACCAGCACGCAGAGCAGCCAGCTGCTCATTTGCATTTGGAGGCAGTACCAACTGGTGCCCAACGCCAACAAAGCCAGATAAACAGGTACTTGTGAATATCGGTAAGTCAGGTAAACTGGAGAAGGTGCGTGTCCCCATCTGGCATATTGAAGTGCTAACAACACCAGACTTGTACCGTGTCACCAGCCAACCAAACCATTGTTAATTTTGGGAAAAGTACCTCAACGTACTTAGAGACTCAAATTTATAGACCCAGCGCACCATCATTCATCACTATTAACAGCTGAGTGGTACTACTGTGTTTGTTTCATATCTTGCTTACGTTTTGGTTTAATTTTTTTATTGTGGTTATGGTTCCATGATCAATCTAGGATAAAATTTTTTGTTTTACACAAAAGTTATAGTATATTTTTTGCCACGTAGTCACACAATTCAGTGAAATATTATAGTACAGTATATGTGAATGAATTTACTTGGGGGCAGAGTAAAAAAACTGAACTAATTTGAACTTTATTAGTGTTTTGAGGTTTAACTCCCCACTGATGTAATTTTCTGGCTGTTTGTATTAACTATTATAGATGTGAAGTCATTTTCATGGAGTGGAAAAACCATACACACTATCTGCTACATAGTGACACAGTTCAGTGTAAAATTGTCATTACAGTGTACGTGTATAAATTTACATGGAGGCAGAGTAAAAAAATATCTGTAATTAGTATATACATGTTTGGGAGAAGATTTCTTTGCCACATATATATTTTGTGTACATTACTCAAACTTTTTTTACGGTTTAACCTGTCCTAAATTTCTCTCTTCCACCCACCACCAACCCATTACATAACTGATGTCTTTCTTCCTCTCATACCTTCCTCACACCAACACGTTACAAAAACCTGTTGTGGTAACATTATTAATCATATTTTTCCTGCCCATATGTTGCAGGTTTTTGCTGAAGTCTTCAGTATGGACAGCAGACGTGTCCAGTTAAATATTTCTGATTTTCCTCTTCTTTCACTTCCAACTGTCGCTAAAGCAAGTGCGATGCTTCCACAAGTGTTTAGCTGTGGGGCTTATGTTCCAAGAATTTTGCAATTTGCAGGTGTTGCTGTAGGCACAAATGAATCTTTTTATACAACCTGTACCAAGGGGAGCACGGGTCTGTGATTCATGTGGAATGGAAATTGGATGGAAAGAAAGTATGGAATGGCATTTAAGGAGCTACAACAAGGCTGTGCAGCAGAAATCAGCTGGCAATTGCAAGTTTCTTAATTTTATATTTACCTGTGAAGACTGCAACAAATAGTATTAAAGGACAGACAAATTAAAGAGCATAGCAAAAAGTGCACAGGTCTGGCTCCCTTGCCAGTGAAGAAGGCCAGGTAAGATGTGACTACAACCCAACAGCAACCAGCACTTGTAAAAGCACCAGCACTATGACTGAGAATTTTTGTGCGGCCAGACAGCCAATTACACATGAATTTGTGCTGGTGGAGACTGCCTTTAGAGGTAATTTAAAAACTTACATGACAGAAAATATGAGTGACATGGGGAAATATATTTGTCCACACATGTAAAATAATTGAGCAGTTGTAGGAAGAAGTTAATGGAAACGAGCCTCTTTAATTAAATTTATTGCTGGAATGTGATCATGGCAACCCTGAATCTCATGAAGACAAAATCTGCCACCAAACCTTCAAAACTAAAAACATGCCTATTTACAATGAGTATAATGTTGAAGAAACTTTGGTGGTCAGCTTAATCAAGATATACCAAGAAGAGGAGGAGTACATGTCAAAGGAGTCTAGATAGACACTCATGACAGTGAAGAGAATGCAGCTCAGAATTAAAAAATTGGACTCCCCTGCGCACGTCTAGTTATATTGGTTGGCAGCACCGATAAAAGACAATAATACATTGATAAAACCGAAAAATGAGAATCACAAATGTTTCAAGTGAGCTGCAAGAGCTGCCCCTGCAAGAATTGAAATGCTGAGCCACAAAAATTAAGGAAATAGGCTCACCATTGAATTTAAAACCACCACAACGCAAATGAGATTCCAATTGTCATATATGCCAAATAACGAGGCATGGTTATACCCGTCCAAACGTGTCAACCCTTACATATCCAGCATGCACTCATACGAAAAACGTGAGTCATATAGTTTATTTTTTACATTCAAGTGGATCCATGACATCGTACCTAGCTTTATAACGACAAGTCTGCCAACAGGGCCAAAAGTATACACAATGCTAGATGCTGCAAAAAGTGTTATTTAATAAATGGTGGATGTTGGAAACAAGGGGAAATAAATTTATGATGCAAGTGAACCCATGAAGCCGCTCAGGTACCTTTAATTATTGAATCATGCCATGGCAGATATCTTCTACAACTACACAGAGAAATTCATGAAAAAGAAATGACCACTTTATCGGAAACTGCAGTATACTCTGACACTGTCCGAAAAGATCTGACGCCATCGGGTGAGACACGAGACGAACAATTACACAAGTATTGGTAATTTAGGCGCCAGTGATGCTTCCCTATCACCGCACTATTGAGACTCAGGGTTCTCAGGGATGCTATGGGTTGTGTGTGTCAGTCTCACCCGTCCGTACTTACAAACACGTAGGCAATACTAAACTTTTTACTAAACATCACTGGAAATAAATACTTAATAAAATATATTTGCCTAGGACACTGTCATTACTTAATAAAAGATTTAAGTTCACTGTAGACTTGCTTTTATTGTTATTATGCATACACATCAATGTGCCAATGAAATGATTATATCGTTCATAACTAGCCAATTCTGCTTGGATGCTTCCCACCCCGTAATTACTCTAGTGCACGCCTAGATGGATGATCTCGCCGAGGTGCGTGAAAGCACAGCCTTCACAAGGGAAGATGGGCAACAGCCTCTAGGGTGGACTGATGGTTTTTCCTGAAGACCGGACATGGTGAATTACAAATGAAACCCTTAACACATATTAATACGTGTGATTACTCTGCATCACTTATGCAAACTCGTCGGGACTCACCCTCCAGCATGTGGATAGTGTGGTGACGGCCTTTACACAGAACCGGCTAAGACTGGAATAATTGCATCGTACACTAATTACAAAATTACATAAACCCTTGAATGATACATGAAACAAGATGGGACACGAGATGAATATTCACAATAAACATGCACATGTGTGAAAACAAGTTTTGATGGTGCGGATGCCGCTGGATGAAGTTCTTAGCGGACCACGTGGTGCAGGTGAGATTGCAATATTTCTGCATGGAAACAGCAAATTAAAGTCAGACGAAATATTTTTCTTGCTGAGAAAATTATTCTCTTTACGATTGCAGTGGTTACAGGCTTATAACATGCCGGATGGCGGTAAAATCAAACATTAATGTGACAGCGTGGTCGAGTACAGGAAGCATCAATTTACATGGAAAATACATTTAACCCTAAATAGAATTGACATAGAACCCTGAAATACATTATTGCACATACAATGTTACATAAATAAGCTCTCAAGCGCAACAATGGCATATACAAAGACTTGGCGTCGGTCGGCCACGTGGTTATACGTGATGTCGCCGTAAAATATTCAAACACAAAAAATACCCTTGAATATATACATAAAAATAAAGCTCTTAAAATTGCATGTAGCAATAACACAGAAGTTATAGTGAAAGTCCATAAACATAGCGGATGGTGCCTGATTCAAATTGTTTGGGTCACGTGACCTCTCCTACATCTTTCTCCTCCTTCTCGATTAAGTTAAAAATGCCATAAGGGCGCAAGAAATTAATAAAGCAGAAGCATAAAGCTGGGGAAATGTCTGGGAAAAACGTATGCAAGCAAATGTTAACCGGTAAACTGAATTGACTATGAAACCGAAATCAGTGAACAAAAGTTGTAGTTCATAGGTGACAGTGTCTTCCTCGCCAGCTCTCCTCGACAGACTGTCCAGAGACAAGCATTGCACGAATTTACCATGGTCACCTACGGGTTCACATAAACAGAAGTGCTATGCACGCTGAGTTAAATATTTTACTATTTAAAATAAAATGGCACAAATTAAATTAAGTATTGTTTTACATTTATATAATTTTATTATGAATTTCAGTATTATTTTAGTGTCTCTTTATGACGGCGTTCATGCTGGAACATTAAGTGTTCTAAATTTTGATGCCGCTGGCACTTTGAAATTTGTAACCAAACAATTTAAAATTAGTACAAACACTTGAACACATTTAAAGACATATTAAACACTGCAAATACAATATAACACATTTTACACTGAAAATAACATTTATACAAAAGTTCTAAATTACTGGCCTCTTTGCACACATGCGGGACACGTGACACGTGCATGTTGAGCGCCGTCAAGGACTCTAGCACCGCCGGCTAACAGCCGGCGTCAGATCATATGAGCTATTTTACAATTTATCTATGTCATAAGCTAAAACTTTTAATAAAGCATCTGGGCTATGACAAAGTAAATATATTTATCATGCAGCATATAGAGAAATAATTAATTACCTTTAAAAATTGCTAGGGGAGCAATTTATGTTACATTCCTAGACATCCGCTTTATGTTCGCCAGCCTTGCTGCCCTCGTCGAAATCTGCCAAGATACCAGCTGAATGATATTGAGAAAATCTTCAGTCCAGGTAAGATAAAACTAGTAGGAAGAAAGAGCATGTTCCCTATCAATTATATAGCTAGTCTGCATAAACTGGAAGAGGCGAAGCTGCCATCAATGATACATTTTGACAGACACAGCCATAACTGAAGAAGATCATACTCATGTGCGTAAAGTTTGGAAAAAGGTTGATTGTAAGAAGATTGAAGATTATTCTAATGTTTATTTGAAAACTTATGTATTGTTGCTATAAGATGTATTTAAGAACTTTAGGAAATTGCACCTCAACACCTCTGGCTTGGACTGATTCTGTTATGTGAATGCACAGGGAATCTTATTCAATGACATGCTGAAGCACACCAAGGTTGAGCTCGAGTTACTAGTAGAATATTACAAGTACTTATTTATCAAAGAACGAATCAGAGGAGGAGTGGTCCAACGTGTGAAGCACCATTGAAAGCATAATTACTAGTATATTCCATCCACGTATGATGCCAGCAAGCCGCCCGTTAATCTCCAATACTTATACGCAAACAAATACTATGGGAGGGCAATGTCTCTGCCCCTCCCTGTACGAGATTTCCAGTGGATGAATGGTAATACTGACGACATTGCCAGATGATGTCCTATAGGCTGTGTGTTGGAAGAAGATGTAGAATATCCAGCAGAATTCCACTATGTCCATAATGACCTGTCATTCCTGTCACTCAACAAGTGTCCTTCAGGTGGCAAAATGAAAAAACTATTGACAACTCTGCAAGAAAAGAACAACTATGTAGTGCACAATGTGAACCTGATAAAAGCAATAAATCATAGGGGCAAAGTAAATAAATTCAGTGTGTGCTACAATTTGAGCAAGAGACGTGGCTCAAACTGTACATAGATGTAAACACAGAAAAAAGGCAAGCAGCCTGCAAAAATTTAAAAAAAAAATTCTATAAGCTGATGAATAATGCTATATTTGGTAAACTAATGGAAAACAATAGGAAGTACTATATAATGGAATTAGTATGTATTGTGAGAACACTGAAAAAAATTTAGTTTCCAAGCCCACCTTCAACTACAGGATGATTTATGATGAAAGACTATTACTGATGAAAATGGAGAAAGAAATTATATTATGTGATAAACCTATTAAGACAGCTGTTCAGTGCTTCACCTATCCAAGACCCCAATGTACAGATTCCAGCACAATATTATGAAGAAAAAAATATGGAGAAAACATAAATCTTCTATACACAGACATTGACTTATTAATAAATGGAATTGAAACACAGGCTTATTATGCGGATTTGGCCGCAGACTTCACATTTGTGGACAAGATGACACCAGCACTTACTCCAGTTACTCGTACAGTGGCAGATTTTCTAAGAAGACAAAGGTGTACACAAGATATGTCTCAAAAATAAAGTGACTTTTGAAGATTATAAAACTGTATTACAGCAGCAGCAGCAAGTCGTGCAAGTAACAATTATCAAAATAAGATCCTACCAGCTTGAAGTCTACTGTGCAATCAGCAAATATTATTCGCCACATTAGTAATGTCAGATTGTGTAAAAAAATTTGGGGCTGGGCTTCTGCCCAGCACTGGTGAACACTGTATATTTCTTTTAACCTCAGAGCGCGGAGCGTTCATCAGATATTGTGGAGAACATATTTTCATGTAATTGTTCTCATAGATGTAGAGAAGTGGCAAATATGAACTCTCTCCAGGAAAAGGACGTATGCAGGTTTCCACATCAACTCAACTTACATATTCCATAACTGTGGAATACGAGGAGGTACAGCACTTGATGTGTTAGCTGAGATTTTTAACATCTCCAGCTTCCTCAGTAGGCATATGAGCGATGGGTCAATATGCTTATTTTCAAATCATATGTCTGACATTGACTGGGGTGTAATTTGACTTGTATTGTAGTGGTGGGTCAGGGAATTTTTGCATTCTGGGCAGTGCTATGGAATCTCTGAAGATGTGGTGATAATCTTTGCAGAAAGGTCATGGATTAGTGTATATTCCATCTTGGTTTGGATTCTTAATCTGTATCTGAGTTTCATTGTTCTTATTTCATTTGGTATTTTGGGACATGGCAGAAGTACTGCAGGGTAATCTATTGGTTCTTGTGTGTTGCACATGGATATGTAGGAGTAGTTGTCTTTGTAAATTTCTGTATTGTTATCACAAAAGGTTGTGCCTCATCTTCTTGGTATCATCCAGATCCAAATGTCTGGTGTTTCTAGTGTGGTAGCGTTGTAATACTTTCCGTTTGTAGGCTGTCTGAGTGGAATTTTGAATAATTTAGTGTGGCCAACTGTGAGTTCCTCATATGTGAGGAGGTCTTGGTGTTCGTAAGCTGCCACATTGTCTACGTTTGTTCTTACGAACAGTGTTTTGATGTGTTTTTCTTGTATCATTGGCGTCCATACAACTCTGTTGGCCTTTGCTATTATGATGTTTTGAGATGATTCAAAATCCCAAGTAATTGTGGGTTTGTCCTTGTGCTAGGAGTCTTTGCCTTGTTGTGACCTGGTTGTGTATATCCCACTCTAGTGAGTGAATTAATAAAGCAATGCCTGGTTGAATAATAATTTGAAACGTGTCTGGTAATCGTTACATTGATTGATGCCAATTCGCTGGTGGCCAACCAAAATGCTAATGATTTGTATAGTATGAAGATAGGTTTTTGATCGGTTGTGAATTCTGCATCCGACCAGTAACTCAACGGAAATGTGCAGTGTGTTATGACTTGAATTTTGGTAAAGTGATTTGACGGTATGGTTTGGTACATATTTTTACTGTAACTATCTTGTGCTCCTCCTTGCTCTGATTGACCCATGGCCACCATGTTATTTGACGGGCTATCAATGGAAGTTCTAGCAGAAACAGGTGGCGTTGGAAATGCTTGTTCTTGGTGTTTCTTAAGTTTCTTTGGTGACATCTTCCTGAAACAGGTACAAGAGCAGAGACATGTTTAGTAGTGTTAATTTGGTTGTTAATTCTTACAACCATGTCATGAGATTATTTATTTGGTTGGATGTAAGGAGCTTTGTATTCTTCGGCCATTGTGTGTTCTGGAAGAGAGTTGAGAATTTCTGTCATTCGTTCTATGTGGAGGCAAACATGTTGATGGATATTTTATGTTTGAATGAAAGCTGGAGATAGTTCATTGTCGTGGTGGCTTATCAGATGTTTGAACACATGTATTTTTGTGCGTATTTTCATTGGCTGCTGTTCGGAATGCTTTTTTCCATGACCATATTGGTGTGTTTGTTGTGATGAAAATAAGAATGCGGGGTATTTTGTCCTTGTCGGAGTGTTTTATGTCAATGGTGATGGTGGTCCCTTCCAGAAGTAGATTCCACGTACCTATGTTTGTATTCTCAATTAATGGTTCCTCGTAGAGGAATGATGTGCTGCAGGTAATTGGTCCAAGTGGAAGCTGGTTCTATATCTTTTACAAGGGATTAGATTTGGTTGAAGTGGTTCGGTTAGCAGACGTAAGAATATGGATTTGCCTGTGTTGGTAGGGCCTTCAATGATGAAGCCATTAATTTTTTTTAGCATCATGTTGGATACCATGGTGAAGTTCGTGTAAAACATTGCAGGATTGATCTCGTTAATTTTGAAGAAGCACTCTAGCCAATCTAGTGTTGTGATGCATTTGTATAAATAAAGCTGCGCTCACGTGTGAGGATGACACAAGGCAAATATTGGACAGCGGAATACTAACAATGCCATAAGGATACCTTTAATTATATTGATTAAATTAACTTGTGTTATATGAAAATTTGTTTTATTGAGATGGCTGGGGGGACTGGCATGTTCAAATTAAAGTGCATTTCTCCTTGAGGGCTAATGAGGTTAGTATGCAATAGCAGTTCCTCACATTGTGGGTGTAAAATCTGAAGCAATTTTGCTCCGCCTTCTACCTTCAACTAAATAAATTTATTATAACATGTATCAAAAGTTAAATTATTAAGATAGCTAGGGGAGACTGGCATATTCAAAATAATGTGTCTTTCTCCTGGGTGAGGTCAGGATGGAATGGATATCACCCCCTCTACCTTCAGCTTTAAAAATAATTATTCACTGTGGTGACACAGTAGAAATATTGAACCGGCAGTGAGATGTAATGTGACCAAAATTATTTTGATTACTTTTTTGCAGCACGAGATTTATTTTTTGAACATTTTCTACTTACTGGTGCATGCACTTTTTTTTGTGCTAGAAACACTTGACGCATTGACACAGTGTCATCATGGCAGAATATACATGAGAGCGACTGTGCCACCACCTCCAGTGACCATTTTGTTTTCCTGTAAATTGACACATCTGTTGTTTCACTCCGGCAATTTCACTTGTGTTTTCGTGCATGGGAATTTCAGGTGTGTATTCTATTTTGGCCTTTGATCATTGTTTAAAACCAATTTGGGGAGGTTCCCTTCGTTATCCTTGACCAGAGTTGCAAGAAGGAAATACTTTAGCTAAGTCAGCCTCATCAGTTGAAACCACTAAAGGCAAATCTTAGCTTTCATATATCCATTACGCTGTCCCCAAATTCTCTTTTTTATTGGCTCTATTAACTTTTATCATCTTTTTATTGCTGTCATCTTTCTGGCATTCTTGTCTCCGTTTGGTTTTTTTTCTAGGAGGGTCATTCTTATATATGCTTTGCAACCCACCTATGTTCGAACACACTTGTAGCACTAAAAAAAGTCAAAATTATTAAAAAAGTGTATATATGTAATATTTACCTTGTGTTTGCGAGAGTCCTGTATATACCTGTCCCAAATCAGGTGTTTGCGCACCTGGTTGCCTTTTAGCTGCCATGTGGGATGCCAAGTTGTGAAGGGAAGCTCAAAGACATTGGCAGATAACTATTTCAATGACTGGTATTTAAAATTTACACTTATAAAAAATATATACATATTGGTATTTTTAATATTTGATATCTCATATAGTCTATTCGTAGTTTCTTCACATTTTTTGAATTGAGCCTTTGAAAATAACCCCATATATGGCGTTTTTGGTGGTTTCCTAAATATGTTATATATCACAAGTATTTTATTCCTCTGTTAACATTTAAGTATCTTACTTTTTAAAATTTAATTTGAATGTTCACCTTCATTTAATCTGTAAATTATTTTTCTTTTATAATTAATATAAATGAAAACAGAGAGACAATAGGAGTGTTGGTAATGCCTAGTAAGAAATAGCTATTATTCAATATATTATTGCATTGAGTATGCAGGAATATGGTGCATTGTCCCTTTGGGTGTAATTTTCTGAACTCTGTTAAGCTTTGTTTGTATGGGATGGAGAAATATCCTGGAAGTAGAACTTCAGCAGGGCTTCAGAAAAATTTTAACAGTGAGTGGACTATAACCATAATTTTTAAAGACAAAAATTAAATAATAAATTTAGGAAATTGTTAATTTTATTTCTGAGAAAATATTTTCCCTTTTCAGAACTTGTAAATTAAAAAAATAATAAATGAAAGTGTGTGGAATATACATATTTATTTTATTTTTTTCAAGTAACATTACTGTGTGCATGACTTATAAAATAATTGTTTATTCTTTGCAAACTATAAAAAAAAACTTGAATGTTAAATTAAGAGCATGGAGATAGTCACACAAAATAAAATATATGTAAAATGTTTATTATGAAGGAAAAAACTTTCATGTAAAGTAGTGTGCCCATATATGCACACACACAACCAATTACTTTAAAAAATAAGAAAATACAGAATGTGAAGTGAAATTTCTTGAAAGAAATATTTTAAGAATATTTATGCATAGCATGACATATAGTTGAAGGTCGTTACAAATTAAAAAACATATATTTTCTTTTATAGGTATACTTGTACCTATATTAAAGGTAAACACACCATACAACATTTAAAAAATTACATACTTTATCTTATACTCCCATGCAATACAGTATAATTTTATACTTCCTTTAAACCCTCGCATTGCTACATTTCCCAATAGCTCAGATAGCCAGGGCATCTGTTACGTGACTTAAAGTTCAGGAGTTTGCCGCTCCATCCCTTTAAGAGGTTTTTGAGTCGTGTTACCCTAAATATGGCTATATGGATGAGAGCCCAATCTGCGTCCCATGACATGTTGACTTTATGCACATTGAGTATGGCAAAATTTACACATTCTAGCAGACGACAAGAGAAACAAACATGGTGTCCGAGTGAGTAGAGCATTCTTAGTAGCAAACACACTAAACAAAGATAACAGACAAGCGAGCAATCTTCAACAACAGCACCCTTAGCAGGCAAAAAGTGAAACAATAGTGGCAGACAACAATGGTGCATTTGATCAGACAATAATATAACCAACATGGTGGACAAAAATCTTATGAATCATATATAATTGCAGACAGAAACAAGATGATTTATGGGAACAATATGATGTATGGAAACAAGATTGTGTATGGAAACAAGATGGCAGATGGAAAAAAAATGGCAGACAGAAACATGATGGCTGAAATAAGATCATGGTAAACATCACAAGATATCTGTTCAAGATGGCCACCATGATGTCATCCAATATGGCAGATGGCACAATGGCACCACAGCCCTTAGCCCTTATCATGAAACATGGACTGATGGCAGTGAGTACTACTGCATTGATTTTAGCAGTGTGAAGTTTGGTACCATCTAGCGATGTTATGACATCAACAAGGTTGAATGGCTGGCAATCATGGATGATGCTGCTGCCATAAGTCTATTATTTTGAAGTCAAACAAATTCCCAGCACCAAGAATCATCTGGCCAATGCTTTCTCTCCCAGTTATAATGTAAAGCCAAATTTGCCCACAACACGACCAGGTGGTAGACCATACTACCATCTGCATCACCTGACTATACCATAAATTTATTTACTAATAAACCTGCAGGAATTGAGCTGATGCTTGACACTGTGTAATATCATGTGACTGATGCACAACTATCCATAGACATGCACTGCTGTAGTGATGCATGCAGGAATTGAACCATTAACTACCGGAGGGTGGTAGACAACAGCTTGTAGTCACATTTAACTAGTAAACCAGATACATGGAAAATGTTTGTGCCACCTGTCACTGAACTTGTTGTTTTGCAATAGACACACAGTAGTAATTTTATAGGCAATTCAGGTGCTAGTAAAACATGATCCATGTGGCCACTTGCTTTGGAATTTCGGGAAACTGTGAAAAAACAGAGAATTGATTGTAACCTTCGAAAAAGTGGAAAAAAAACAGTGGCATTCAAATTTTTCATGACTGCTACTGACCACTCAGTAGTGTTATTGCACATAGTTTGCAATTTTCAAGAGCAGTACCTTTAATGAAATTAGTGTATTTTTAGATTTTTTTTTGTAATGCATGCAAGTTTCTAATTATCACGAGTGTTGGAAAATCTTTTCCATGTATGCAATAGTTTATTAAATGTCTGTTTTGGCCATCATAGTGGCAGGTGTTTGTAGGTGGCTGTGGTATTAAAAGTTGTGTAATCTTCACTCAGTTTTCATTGTTCAGTTATAACCACATGTTAATATGAAATAATATGGCTCAGTGGAAATACCACAATCAAATATACCTCAAAATATTTGCGTGGTAGCCCCTACAATTAAATAAAAGCCGTAAACTTTTATGTTTATTGTATAAAATTTACATATAGAAATTTATACATTTAAAGCTGTTTGCGCAACCATTGGTTGGCTATCCTGATAAATTCTTTTCATACTGTAATGTGAGCCTGCCTAACGTATTCTGTTTGTTTGTAAAGTATGGCTTGTAATTTATGACCATCATTTTCACATAGTTCCAAATGCTAAAAACTAGTGAAAATTATTTTATTTCGATACATTTTGAAGACCCTGTACCTACTGAAGTATACATGATACACAGGTGTACTCGAAACTAATGAAATGTCTTTCAGTACTGGAAGATTTTGTGTACATGTAGTTGTTTAGTATTATTTATTGAGGTTGTGTTAATTATTTTATGGACATTGCAATATGTAAAGACTTGCTTGTGCATTTGTGGTTTACCGTAAAATGTCATGTTCCAAGACAAGTGCGATGTGGGTGCCAGAAGACCCTAATTTTAAAAGTTCAGCATGATGCACATTACGTAAAAAGACAATCTCACGAGAATGAGGAAGACTGCTATAACAAGCCTTGCTAAACAAAGCATGTTACAAAGCATGCTGTTGCTAAAAATAGCTCAAAAGCTAAACTGCTCACTGAAGCCAGGAGAGAAGCAGACCTCATTGATGAGCAGATAAAATTTCTTTCAAATAAGTAGTTATTTTTGGAAACCTATGACTTGCAAAACATTTACATTCAATATTTCTTTGTTTCTGATAAATAGCCAACCTTTAATTTTTGGCAAAATGTACCTGTGTGTGTAAAACATTTTCATCAAGTGTTTTGTGTATTGACAAACATTGTTAGTTTGTAAGAGAAGAGTGTTCTTTGCAGTACAATGGAAGTCAATGCTCAAGTGTAGTGAAATCCATATTTTCAGGTGATATTGACAGATTGAAATATCAGTCAGTGGTGAAAAATCTTTTGTAAAAATCATTTGAACTGAAGACTATAAGAAAATTAAATTGAGTTATTTGGAGTATGAGGTAAGTTAAAAAATATATTTAAGTTGTTATAGTATTCAGTTTTTTCAACTTATTCATAAAGACATTTAATAATGTCGGTTATCTTTTAATTCTGTATTGAATAAAAAATAACGGATTTTTTACTAGCATGTATTGGAATAACCCCAAATGATATGCAGGCATGTGACTGTTGCTAGTAGAAATTATTGAAGTTCCGCGAGTTATTTGAGGAATCCAGCTTTAGAGAAAGCAAAAAAAAGTGTTATTGATTGTGTTTAAAATGAGTAGGTATGTTCTGTGAATGGCAATGTGCAATGTAGACAGTAAATTAAATTTATGGTTGCAATCTAATTCATCAGGATATGGTTTAGTGACAAATAAGAAAACCTTGAATTTTTAGGGAATTTACCGGGAAAATTTTTTAAACGAACCTGGAATTTGAAATGGCATGTAGAGTTGCCAAACTAATGCTGCAACATCTTGAAAAAAGTTTATTGACCTGAGATTTTACGTAACATTCACAGGTTTTTGCAACAATGTATTATCTGTAATCACCTTAAATCCATGTACATTAAATTCCTAATTAACCGTATTAATCGGGGCCAGAGAAAACACAAATAAGCAAATTTGTATTAAAAAACCAGGATGATCGAATTTACATATTTTTACTTTTTATGGAACAGTGATACTAGCTCCGAAAATTGTGATATAACATAATACCTATTATATATTTCAAAGCAAACACAAATCATGCACTGTATGTGCAGGATTTAAAGTACACGATACTTTAACTGATATTTATGTTGCACAGAGTGTAGTTAATTCACGGTGCATTGAATATACACATACTTTCGGTGGCACGGTGCCAGGCAAACATGTTGGGCGGCCGACGGGATAGATAAGCAGTCTGTAGTTGTGCTTGTGTGTGTATCAATTTCCAATTTGCATCATGTCAACTAGACTCGTTCTTTAGATGGCAGAGTAAGTTGATAGTGTAGAACACAATCCAATAAATACTAGACTATAACAGGACTTTAAATGAGGCAACCTGGCATTTAAACAATACAGTAAAATCCCCCATTAAAAAAATTACCCTACAATACAAATGCTTATTAAAATTTTACCGACTTACAAGCATACACAAAAGTTTAAAATCTCTTAAATGTTTACTTTTTTGTTAACATTTAAACACTTGATATGAAATAATGTAAGAAAGTTAAACCGTGCCTTTCTTGAAAAAGGGCTTCAATTTTCTTTTCTTTTTTTTTTTTTTTGCACCGTAATTGATGTTTTGTTTATAACATGCTATGCTCAAATTATTTTATTTTTTCTAACTTTTCCTCTATAGTTTGAACTGTCTTTTTTTTTTTTTTTTTTTAATTTGCTAAAACGAGTGAAAAATGACCCGGGCCGACAATCAATAACTGGCAAGACATGTTTCGGTCATGAAAGAAGGAAGGGGGAGGGGGTGACTAACTGAGGTGTGTCCGATACCGAAATGGCAAATTCGTTATTTTGTAATTAGTCATTTCGGAAGCTTCACTTCGGAAGTTGTCGACAGTCACTTTTTTTGGCACTCACAGTGACACATTTTTACATTAACAGTGAAAAATATTTTAATCTAAATTATTGCATAAAATGGGTCTAATATTTCTACAATCATCACTGGAATGCTGCACATACATTAATAAATAATAACATAATAAAGTTATGCAATAATCACTTCAAAAAAATTTATCGTGAAATATATACACAAAGCACAACAGTTACCTGCTTGTTAAAACATGCAGAGTGTCTTCTATGAACAATTATTTGTTTTATAAAACATTTGCGCATGTGTTCATTTTGTATTTTTTTGCTAACATCCACTGCTAGATAGAAAATATGAAATACCAAATTACCAAAAAGTCACCATTTTTGTATAAAAAATCAGGTCATGTGATCATTTTGTCAACAAAATCTGCCATTTCGGACACGGCCCGAGATGAGTCAGTCTGACATGCTTCAGTGGATGGAAATGGATGTCTTATGCAGGTCTCTGTGACAAGCTGACAATTTAAAGAGATAAACATCAGCTCATGCGGCGCAGCGATTGACGTAACATACACTTGTTGTTAAATGGCACACTTTACAGCATCGCCTGACCGCCGCATGGATAAGCCGAGAACCGGTTAAGCGTAGCACAATTAAGCGGGGATGTACTGTAGTCAGATGGGATGTGTGCCTGCCAAACTATTTGACATTGTAGCTATGGACATTGAGCCCATACCCATGTACTATGTTGTAAAATGCTTCATAGTGCTGGATGGTAGATAATTTCATACCAAGCACCTGGACGAAAACAGTTACCTATATTTTAAAAACCAAATTTTTCCTATGCTGGGGTTATTCATGCATTTTAATAGCTGACAACAGGTAAACAGTGGCATGAGCTCTGTACCAGATGGGAAGTAATTCATCATATGACATGTATACCACATGCACACGAATATCATAAAACACAGTAATCGGAATATTAAAATTCAGTTATTGCTCAATGTGAGGGAAAATCATACCAGTTGTGCTGACCACCTGCCTGCTACTCTCGTGTGTTTATTTTGTATATATGAGTTGCATAAACAGTTGTTGTATGTAGGACTTTAATGTGACCTTGGATGGCAATAAGGTTGCCCTGTACAGGATGCATATGAAAATTAGTGGCTGATACAAAATTTTTCAAGAATTTTAAAAAATTGTCCCGTACTTATGTTATAATATGAAAGAACAAGAGAAGCTTATGAAATTCAAAATCATAATTGCAATATATATTAAGGTGGTTAACTACAATTCTGAAATATGGCTAGGCAATACAATTGAAATTTAACTTTACTTAAATAACATATTTCCCAAGATGTGTTTTTGCAATATTTATACTATTCAATACAAATTATATTAAATCAAAACAAACTAAAACTACACTAAGGACCATCAGACCCGGCAGCCTGGTTTATTGCAGCACTATCAAAGCCAATTTAGAACCATTACATTAAAATACAATATTAAAATATACTTCCCTCCCCCCCCCCCCCCCAACATTGGATGACTTAATCAGCCCTGCCATAGCCGGATCCTACAGTTACACAGTAAAATCCAACAAAATCTAAACAGATAATACATGTTTCAAAATACTCTCACTCAGCTAAATCACTAAACTAGAAAGGCCCTGGCTTCATTAAAATACTGAACACATGTATATTTAAAAAGGGAGTGAATGGTATGACACTATATTACCAACATTATTAAGGTAGAAACAAAATATGTTCACTTCTTAGTACGATCCACGTTCATCAGTGTGTTGTACTTATCCATGCTAGTGTATGCCAGCAATGAGCTTTAGACCCGAAAATTTGTCAAACACCTTAAACAATTTTAACGAATAAGGGCAACCTTAAAACAAGGATCGGCATCCCATGAAGTGGTTTACTAAGTTACTGCCAAACCAAATTTTGACAGCAGTTTAGAACAGAATTTAGAAGAGCAGATCATACTTTATGACAGCCTTTTATGCAAAGCTCTACACAACAATGCCCAAGCAAACATCTTAATTATGTGTTGCACACACAAACTGAGTACACCATGATCCACCTGAAAGTAGCATAGCTGGCCTGAATATACTACAGTAGTGGCTCGCAATGGACACATTTGACATACCGCTTCACCTAAATTTTATAATTTATATTTATTTACTTTATTTTTATTTTATCTATTCGGTCTATTTTTTTATATAATTCCTCCATGAGTTTCAAGACTTGGAAGTGCATGGAAGACCTATGTCAGAGTTATCAGTTAAAAATGTGTATCATTGACAGCTTATAAACAGTTTGTTAGGAAATTTAAAACTTTGTGGTATAATGAATGTCTGTGGTTGTGTGACAGCTATTATGTGGAACATTTATTTGGTTTCCAATGTTTGCTATTCAGCATAAAACTATGCATGTATTTCAGTGCATATGGAGCACTTGGGCACGTTAATGGAGCATTCCCCTTCCCTTCTTCTCATCCTCATCCTTTCTCTCTACCATTATAACCTACTTTTCCACACAGGCGTGCAAATGCTGTAGCTGATCGCCTATGTCATAGCACATGCATGGTCACTAGAAACGTTGAACCAGTTATATTTATTTTATGCCCTTGGTAAGGAAACTAAATTCCGAGTAGTTATGTAACCAGCCATTTTCATTTTGTTGTGGTACGTTCTGGTAGATATCAGGAATTATATATAGGTGACATTTTCTGTGCGTAACTTGTACATGAGTGACAAATTGCCCATTCTTCTTGCGATATGAAAATTTCAGTGGTATAAAAAATCTAAAATAAAAATATTTGTATTTGTTAATGTCAGTGTTTTATATTCAATAATACATCAAAATAACACGAATATGAGACTGCAAAGACAATCAGACTTAATAATCATTTTGCACAAAATGTCTGAAACATATTTTATTTGCAGACATGTTCATCCCATATAGTATTTATTTTTCTAAGAGACACCATTTTGATTACGTGAAATACAATTTGATTAAGAGTGAATAGAATATGGAAATTTGCTGAGTCATGAATTAGGTGACACCAACAATAATCTATAAACCAACATGTTATTCTGAATGAGCAGTTGTTTTTAATTAATAATATTGACCTTGTGATGTTGGCTTAACTCGGTAGACTAGTTACATTTTGTGTTTTTGTGCATATGTGTTTGTGTATATATGTATGTATGTGTGTATACTATGTATATCTAAGTTCATGATATGACATGATTTTTGGAAGCTAATTATCAAGTTTAATATCACAGTTTTTAGAAGTTTCTAGTGTTAGACTCTTAGCAGCAACATCTTTTTAACCCTGTGAAGTCCAGATTCTATTATCACCCTTTGTTCATGGCGCCTAATCTACTTTCAGTCTGCCATTGATATGACAAGGTCACAGCAGGCAAGAGAAATAGCAAGAATAGGATCACAAAATTCTTTAATACAAGGCTATATATCAAATGGCTAACAGACAGCACTTCGCCACATATACTTTGGTTGAGGGGAGGAACCAAGAAGATTGGACCGTGGAGAAGGAAAAGAAAATAAACAGAGCAAAAACGTGAATGATGAAGCTGAGCAAGAGTCTGCCAAAGGGAAATGTCCCAGTACATCCACATGGCAGTGTACTCTCCCCCATTGGAGTTCAGTGGCCTGGTCTCAAATTACACTGGTGCGAGTGAGTTATAGAAACAGCAGTACAGATCAAACAAAGAACACTGAAAAGCAGAAACCTAAATAAAAACCAAGTTTAGTACAGAAAGAACAATAAATTACATCTAATATAAAATTGAAATCTTGTAATTTTGTGTACCCTCCCTAATACCAGGGAAATTACAAGAACACACTGTGAAAGAGAACTAAGGCAACCCTTTTCCAAACGCATGTATTTTAACACTCTACAAGTAGGGTGGTAAAGCAAAGTTATATTTCAACAGTTCCCTGCGGGCTTGGTACAAATAATTTTACAATAGCTTATGTGTTGCATATGAAGGTTTGATGCAAGCAACATGTTTGATACAGTCACTAGGGCTTTTTGCAATTACAATACTCACAATTACTTTTTAATTCATACTAATATTTATAGCACATTTGGTGCCACATCAACATGTGTTTTGGTAAATATATTCAACAACAAAGTCATACCAAAAGGGAAACAATTCCCAGTGTAAACTAACAAACGTGGAGCTGCACCTTTGCCCCAGGTACAAGTGAAAATGTAAAGGGACACTTTGAGTTTTCCAAAAGGTACTAGCAAATTACTAAATTCTAAATAATGTACCTAATTAATGTGAACCTGACATGATTGGTCATGACAATTGTCAGGGCCAAGGTGTCTTCTTGGGGGCACTGTTAGAAGGGCCTAACCAAAGTCAGAGACAACTAACAGTGATAATGGTAAACAAACACAAATAAGTGGGGGTACATTACATTTTAATACACAGCATACACACACCCAAATATTACTGACGTGAGGTAGGAGGTAGAGAATGGTAGAGACGTCATAGATGCACTGGTACTCGTGCAAAGTTCTGGTGTGAAACACTCACCTGAGGCATCTTGCAGGTTGTTTACTGGCTGCTCTGCTGTGATGGGTCATGGCCAAAACACCCAGGTGACTAGGCTGTTCTCCCGATCATATACGTCTCATTTGAAGATGTGTCAATTACAGTGTGTTAGGCTACTAGACATCAGCAGTCACGGTCAGCCCAGTACCGCCACGAGTGCCCATTGTGAGGTGGGCAGTTATGCTGGTATGAAATTAGCCAAATGAGGGGTTGTAACACCACGCCAATTAAACAGTAATGAGAGTATATATTACAGTGAAAAACACTTTAAAATGCTGGATTGGCTGGTTTTTGGGTCCAGCTCCCTAAATGCCTTTAAGAGGTGAGGCCTGCCATCAACATTCTTTACTTAGGATTTATAAACTATGGTGACGATGCTCACGTCATCACTAAGAGGAAACGATGCACTAAGTCTATTGAGGACTGGCGCGGTAAACTGAGTTTGTGCTGTCCGGATTAAAAATGTGTAGTTAAACTCCTGGGGCCTTGAGTCTACAGGAGGTGGAGAGGTGCTCCTCATGGGCGATGAAATTATGTTAAATTAATTTTCCAGTTAATAAAAAGTAAAAGATTATTGTTCTTGATGGCAGACAAAGAGAAATTGTTATAGTGCCCAGGAGTTGCGGACCACGTGGCCTACTCCGATGAATGCCCGTTTCAGACTAAATGGCTGCTGGCGTCTTTCCAACCACTTGCCGGGAATATGTCAGGAAGTCAGAAAATGCGTGAGCATAAAATAAAGTGAAAATATGGTTAAGCCCTTAGCTAGAGAGTGATTGGACTTGGCCGTAATGAAAAGTTACATGTACAAACTACACATACAGTAAATGCAGATATAACGTGGCTGTTGGGGGACATAACTCAGACCCGCGTTATAGCTTTCTGCACTATTCCAGGAGTAACTGAGTACAGTACCATAAAAAAGCCAGTGTTCTAATGGGACGTGACACCTATCTTTCAAACACGGGGCAAGTGTTGTTATTTACTGCTGTAACTCGTGGAACATTTAGCCCGTTGCTATCAGAACTTTCTTTTTTATCTGCATCATTGGACTTGACAGCACCCAAATGAGAAAAACAGAAGGAAAAATACGCACTGAGATGAAGGTGGTCACATGCATTCAAGTAACAATAACTAAAACATACAGTATTTCCAGACAAAGGATGTACTTATTCCACCAAGGGCGGTGTTCGCTTCGAGTGGTTTGTTATGCAGGTTAGAGAAGGGGGTTCATCCCTCACCCCATGCTGGGCACAGTTGGGAGAAAGTGAGAATAAGAAACGAAGCTCACTACCAAATAAAACTAAACAGAGCTCTAAACACACTTGCACTGCAGATGGGATCTATCAGTGCCTCACTTGTTGTGAAACGTGTTGCTTGCTTGTCTGATTTGCATTTTACAAAAAAAAAAAAAAAAAAAAAAAAAAGCAAATTATTTGTTGCATGCAAAGAAAGATCACTTTTCTGCATTAAGCCTTGTCCGCAATAGCTCGTACACTCTGAATTATTTTCAAAAAATCGGAAGACCTATCATATAGTCGGGATGTATAGAATGTAATCAAAGTGTATACATCTTAATTATAATGATTACATCATGCTATATTCCATAGGAGATTAATTATAGACCTGTAAATGACTTAGAAACACATTTTTTTTTTAATGGGAAGAAATATAGCCTAGCCGCTATATACGCATTGTAATCTAAGTGTCTACATCATAATTATAATGATTACATAGAGCTATACTGTGTAGGAGATTAATTATAGGTCTATAAATGACTTTGAAACACCTGAATTTTTTTTCGAAAATGGGAAGGTATGCCAAATAACTGCATATTTTAATACATATTTTAATTAATATGTCTACATCATAATTATATTTATTACATAGAGCTATACCCCATAAGAGATTAATTATTGGCCTTTAATGACTTAAAAGCATGAATTTTGAGGTGCACCTCAAATTTAGTTTTTTTTTTTTTCTTCCAAAATGGGTAGACATACTGAATAGCCACTGTATACACATTGTAATCAAAGTGTCTACATCATAATTATAATGATTACGTAGCACCATATCCTCTATGGGATTAATTATAGACCTGTAAACAACTTAAAAGCACATATTTCGAGGCCCGTCTCTAATTTTGTAAATTTTTTTCCATATATGGGAAGACCTACTGTTATAGCTGCTATATACACATTATAATTTAAGTGTTCCAGTATTATTATAATGATTACATAGCGCTATACCCTGTAGGTGATTAATTATAGGCCTGTGAATTACTTAGTCCCTACCTTGCCCAGAATCTGAACCCAGAGCCCCTCGCATTGCAAGCTAGTTTTATACAGACTGTGCCGCAGAAGTCGCCATCATTCCTTTTACGACAGTATTCCAGTGTATTTTAACTTACTTTATTTAAACATTTTGGCATCAAGTAATTGTAATTGCTTAAATGTGTTACAACGCATGCACATTTAGTGTTAGCATGTAAGTGCCAGTAAATGTGTGACAGCAGGACACTTGCAAGTATGATATAACAGCTTGGAATGTAGCCATGCCATCCCCTCACACTGATCCAATGCCCAGATAAAATGGCAAGGTTGCTACAGTAACATTTTTTTGGCCTGATTACAACAGGACAGCAGAACAGGTATAATAGGGTCACATAAAAAAAGGAGCGCTAGGAACTCTTCCATCAAATACATTGCACCAAGCCAACGAAACTGAATAGAGAAAACCATAAAATATTGGCTGTAATGAATCAGTAAAATGGATCTCTGCGCTGAAAGGAGGGAGAATGCGTGCCTGCTCCCTCCGCCTCATCCATAAACGTCCCCGACTCACGACCACCCACCGACAGACCACACGCCTACTTGACTGCACAGTTTCCACTTATTTATTTATTCAGGCCGGAGACATAAATTGCCCCGCGGTATAAACAAATCCGCGGTTTAATGGGAAGCAGTATTCCAGGCTTCCACTGTACTACTTAAATATTCATAACACTTTTATGTTGTTAGGTGTACATGCACATAGTGCTGAAAACGTGTCTGTCCGAGTCTGCAAACTTTGTGACTGCTGAAAATTAAACTTTCACTTCTACACTTGCTCTGTGTGTGTGTGTGTGCGTGCGTGTGCGTGCACGTTTGTTTGTTTGTTTGTTTGTTTGTTTGTTTGTTTGTTTGTATGATTTGAGATCATGTTATAACACATTTTACATATATGGTGTATATTTTGGGTAAAATAGTAATAACTTGGAACACTGGGTGTTGCATAATATCGTTGGATGTTCGTACGTGCCCTGATCAGGGGTACTATGAAGCCTGGTGTCGCTTTCATGTTTTCACCCATGCTCTGCCATGACAGTGCAGCGTTGAGTGTAAGCGCACATGCCAGTAGGTTTGGGCCTGAACCACGAGGCTGTCCTGGTGTCACCCACATGGTTGGATCAAAGTGGGACCATCAGCTGACTTGCATGGTGTTGGGCAAAGCAGGTGCTTTCCCAAACACTGTCTTATATACTGTGTCTGATGGCCACTCTCGATCTTCATGTCGTCAGCATGGTGCTGAGCTGGGGCTGCTGCTGTTCTATGGTGCAGTGAACAGTTGCGGAGACCCTTGAGTTTGGGTTCACGTCATAACCTAACAGGATAAAATGCCAAAAGTTACAAACAAGCCTCAATTCAAAAGCAATCAAGTGGACTGTTTGACTGGAGTGGGTGGCCAAAAGGATGCAATTCTTAAAACTGCCAAATTTGTTACGCACACCAATCCAGTAGCACATGCAAACAAAGGCCATAAATCAAGTTTGGCACCAGAGTCAAAAAAATGGGAAATTACAGGTTTGATGTGCAAACATCCACAGTATACATGTCATGGGATATAGCTAAATAGCTAGCAGAAATTGAATTTTGAATGTGGGACCAAAAAAAAACAATCTCGAAAAGGTAAACACACGACTGTCACACTTACATAGCCATTGCTGTCACCTTACCTACTCAGGACTGTCGCCATCAGCTCGTTGAATGCCTGCCACATTATGCATGCCTTAAAAACAGTTTTCAGCAACTAAATGTGTGCGGTTGAATTGAGTTGGCCCAGTCAAGAAAAAACAAGATGTTTACAAGTCCGCTTAACCTGCCTAGGTTCAGCCACAGCTAAGGCTGAACAAGCGAGCATTACGAATAGAGGAAGGAGCAAGAAGAGATCGACTGCCTCGAATGTGATAGTGCGAGCATTTGGTAAAGCACAGTGCTGATGTGATGTGACTACGGCACAACAATCCTCCACATGAACTTTATTCTTGGGTGCTCAGAAGAAGAGTGATTTACATTCAAATACATTTCACCAACATACAAAACCTGAGATGCTTTGCTGGGCTTCTTTCATGAAGTACATCTCATTAACCAAAACATATCACATGGTGCACCAACAGTACATGACGAACACTCAACATTACACAATACATGAAGCACAACATATAGGGCCCCAGGAAGGGCTAAAGAATGAAGAGAAGCAGTGTATGAAGTGTCGAGACATAGTAGAGACAAAATTGCTGATGTTCCTAAGGGGCATTTGAGCAAACATAGCAGCCACGGAACACTGCATGTGATTAAGGGCAACTCTTCATCTGGTAGGCATTACACCTGGCAGCATCCAAAATATTGGAGCCAGTTCCGACAGAGGAGAGGAAAGGGACACGGAGATATAGCAGCTGCAGCAGAAGTTCATCGTCTATACGTTGAAGCCATCCCAGTGCTCAGAAGCTGCCAGTGGAACATGAAAAGAAGAAAGGGAGAAACCATAGTACAGAGAAAGAAAGAGATTGAGCTTCTAAAAGGAAAGGCGAGGAAAGTGCACAACAACAAACAGCAGGCAAGATTACAAATTGATGCTAGCCATAGTACATGGGCACTAGGTCTTTAGAAAATATTTCACTGGACAAATTGCTCTTTCATTTCATAAATTACATGAAATTTCCTAAATAATACAAAGTACAGATGCAGACAACAATTTAAACAGTACACGGATTATATATTTTTTAATGTGTTACATGAGCCTTTCTGTACTCATGACAAGAGCCAGGAAAATGCAGCTACATTACACTATTTCTTAATCTCGAAAGGTTCTCCAAACTGGCAGCTATTTTGATGTCAAGTCTTTTGCAGCATCCGCAAAATGAAAACTACACCACAAAACAAGATCTCCTCTATTGAATGGTGAGTCCAAGGCACCTTTGTTTTAACAGTTCAAGATTTAAATTTTCGCTGCATCTAATTTTATGTCAGCTTGGTTTTACTGATATTCCCACTCTGCATTAGCGCGGGAGGATCAGGAGGGAGGGGTACCGTGGACGTTCAGTATTCAGTGGGTATGTTGGCGACCAAGAAAAGTAACTCATGGATTGGAATCAGTTGATTCATGGATGGTGCAATTAAAACCCACATTCAGAAGCTCCAAGTCGGAATCCTACATTGTGTAGTCCTTATGATACCAAATGGTAAGTGATGCCTAAGGGTTCTGATTGAATTGCTCAACCTGGTTCCATAATTCTTCATAGCCCACTTAAAGCACATGTTTTCAAACAGCTTAAACTGTAAACATTTTTCTTTGTCCATCACCGTGCGCATAGAAGCGCCAACAATATTTTGAATCTGTTCAGCCAGGTTTTATAATAAAGAAGTTGCCTTTATGTTTTTTAAGGGGACAGCATAATGAACTTCGTGAATGTGTAGATTAAGTACAAGATGCACACATTCTTTTTCTTTGACTACACCTGTGATCCAAAGATATCCAGATGCACTGTAGATCAAGGGGCCGGAGACACCTCACTAGCACGCTTTCCAAATCTTGCCTGCTGAGCAGGTTTACAAGCCTGACATTCATGACACATGTGCATGAACTGGGATACATCAGCTTTCATTGTTGATCACACGGAACTGTTGGACACCTTGCGATAGGTCTTGTTCACACCAAGATGCCCTCCAAAAACAGAATCATGATAGTAAAAAGTATAATGGGTTGATGATTAACAGGGGCCACTACCTTACATGCACGTCCATTCTTACTGGTGAAGTACAATATACCATCCTCATCTACATACAGCACGACCTCTCCTTTACAATACTGCGTCTTTATTTGCAGGCACAATGGGTCCATAGCGTGGGCATCTATAATATAAACAAAGCACTCTGGAAAGCCTTGCAGCAAGCACTAACTAGTAGGTTGCTGTTTGCTGTTTTAAAATGTGGCACAGTTATGTCACTGTTATTTTATGGTAATTACTCGGTTTTTATATAATTTTGAGACGTAATTTTTAGTATTTAACTCAATCAAAGGTATTGTAATATTTTTAATTGCCGCATTATGTTTTAATAATACAGTAAATTACACTGGCCTGCATTTCCAATATATTTTTCTGTTGTTTGTAAATTAAAGGGGGATTGATTTATATTCATTTAATTATATTGGTTTCAAATATTTAAAAAAAATATTGCAATTTCTTGCAATAGTTAAAGCAATATTTTAAAAGTAAGATTTATTTAATGATATGCAGGTTAGAGAAAATATGCATGCATATCAAAGCAACCATATAGTTTAATCAAAAACAATTAAATTGCATTTTTAAACAAAGAGTTAAGATTACATGCTTGAATTATCAATTATTTAACGTTTAAAACACAATACAATACAATACAATATATAAAACAAGTGGTCATAAAAGAAGTTACAAAAAAAAATACTCCTTGAGTGAATGTGACAAAGTTGTTTGGTTTCAAAAATGTTCCGACTTTTTTTCAAATTAAAGGCTTCAGTTTGGAATCTGGACGTTTCCTCTTTGTGGTGATCAATTGTTCCCTGGATGTACATTTATGTTGTTGTTGAGGAGTCTCTCATTTCACCAACCAGCAGTAGCGAGCCAACATGTATACATTCCACTGACTCTGATACCTTTGCTCAATTTTCTTCACATTCTGGTGGAACCGATCACCCTGCTCTTCACTAAAAACTCCCAAATTTTCAGAAAAGTAGTTCACATGAGAAAACAAGAAATGTAGTTCTAAACTCATGTTGCATCCAAGATGTCTTAGCTTTTCAAATTTGTCCCTCACAATATCCTCATACTGAGGGTATTTCACATTCCCTAGGAATTTTATAACAACCTCCTTTAATGTGTTCCAAGTTTGCAATTCCAAGTTATTGTTGCTGTCGGTAAACAAGGAGTCATTAATGAATTTTCTGATTTGTGGTCCATCAGAATTGCCCTCTTTCACTTTAGCTTCTCACAGATCTGGAAACTTATTCCTCAGATATGTGAAACATGATTCATTACTGTAGAAAAAAAACACCTGTACAAATTGTTTCATAATACCTAATTTCATGTGCAAAGGAGGTAGTAAACTTTCTATGGGTTAACTAAACTGACATATTTTACATTCAAGCTTCCTGGTATTAAATTTTCCCTCTTCTTCCACATCTTTTGGGTCCAATTTGTTTCTTTTGCTCTGCTGTCCTATTCACATAAAAAAAACATGAAAACTTGAGTGAAACCCCCTTGTTGGTCCAGTAAGATACCATTGACTTTCAGATCCCTGCAAATTAACCAGTTGTGTTCTTGATATTTAGTTTTCTCTAATACAATTTTAAAAGTTTAATACATTTCTTTAAGACATGCGGAATATGCAACTGGTATCGATAAAAATTTACCACCATTATGTAGCAATACAGCTAGCTATAAGACTGCTCTTTGGTGAGTCAGTAAACAGACACCAGTCATTTGGATTGTCTCTCCTCCTAACTGATAGAGCAAAACTTAAATATCACAACAGTAAATCCAAATATTTTGTCCTGCAAAATAACAACTACACTCTTTTCTCATGAGTTCTATGCAAATAAAATGCTGTACCTGAAGCTAATAAGATTTTTTTATTTTAATTTTGATCAAATTAACTCAGTCTTCTCCTTTTCCAATCCTAGGCCTCTAACTAGAATGTTCAACTCTGTTTGAGTGGTGAACACTTGTGGAGTCGTATGTTCATCTGGGGCGAAATCAACATAATCTTCAGTTACATACTCAGGACTTCAGGAGTCAGCATCTTGCAGTTCATAGGTGGTGTGGAAACTGGAATTTCTGGCCTATGTGGAATAAGTCTAAATGCTGATGGCAGGGTTGTATACATGATTCTGACCCTGTTCTTCATGGTAAACTGTGATACATACACACACAAAAATAACAATCATCATAGTGGTTTATTTGTTCAAGCCAGACCCTTGGTATGCCAAATGGCATGGATGAGCATTTACCCATATACCAAGTACTCAATCCTTCAACACATGAGGATCACACAACATACAAAGCCTATTTTTTTGTCCTGATCACCATTCTTCACTTTAAAGTAAGCGTAATACACATTTTTCATGAACTGAGTTATATTTATTTTCTGACTCTTAATTATGTAACAGCAACAAATATAACAAAACATGTCAGAATTATGTACATAATTTTTGCTAGACATACTTGACATATTTTCCAACTTGAAAGATTATCAAACATCATTGAGTACAACATAACGTGATCACAAGCCTCAGAATTCCGTGAAAGTGTATGTGGCTTGGTGCTGCATCAGAGTGGCATCTTGCAGTTAACGGGTGAACTACCAATGACTGTGCTGCTATTGGCTCCTGATTAAGTGAAACATATTTGCTATGAGTCTACTGCTTGCAAATGATACCAAGAAGTATTAAAATACTGTAGACACAATAATTTAAGGGTTTCTTATAACACAACAAAGAATGTTGACACATAATCACAAAATATTGGATTGCACAAAAATGTGACGTGATGGGTAAAAATAACAAAACATATTTGAAATCAGCATGTCTGTTTTGCTATAAATTAGCTACATTCGTGAAGATAACAAAATCTTTGCTTGTCTGTGTAATGCTTTTTTTCTCTTTTCATGTTATTTAAAATTGATTTGATTATTAATTGCGTACTACATATCCTGTATTTATTTACGACATAACTCATTATGGTAAATGTTGTCTACATTTTTATTGAATGGTTTATTAAAACCTCTGTAATGTGTTATTTATGTATTTCAGTTTATTTAATCATTGTTTATCACTATTTTACTCTTTACAAATTTTTCTTGTTATTTAGCCTGTACTTTGAAGGTTACATTTTTTATCTTGTAAGTCATCTGTCAACCTGTGTTCTGTGTGATTTTTCTTTACTGGCTGGATGTGCTTTGTTATGTTTCAAATTTCTTCAGTTGTTGCCGTCAGAAGCTAGCCTCCCACTTCCTTCCCTGTAGCCTGCAATTCTGCCATTTTCTTCCCATTCCCAGTCAGGTAGTATGTGATTTTACCAAAAAAAAATGGTTTTCTGTTCTCATGATATTTCCCCCAACCTCTGTGTCTGTGTATAGTTTCTCTTCTGGACAGCCTGCAAGGTCTATATTTGAAAATATAACATTTTTGTTTGTCTTTTGTTTGGCACTTCTGCATTCTTCAGCTAGCATTGTTTAATCACGTTTCACCCTGGCATGTTGCCAGCATGCTGTGTTCATGTTGCACTGTACATGTGATGGCATTTTTGGCACTTTATTGCCTACTGTACTTTGTAGTACTTTGCCATAATCTAGTCAGTAGTAGTAAACTTATAAGGGATTACTGGTTATGTTGTTACTTCTTTAAATTAATTTTTGTGTGATAATGTGTTTATCATGTAAGTCTTCAGTTGATTTTTTTTTTCATCTGTACCATCTGTTGTGAGTAACACTACTGTTGCTTCATTTGTTCTCTATCAGGCACCCAGTATTCAGTCTTTTATGAATTTTTTGGTTGTTTATATTACTAGTGAGGATTCTTACGTTAAGGGGCCCTGCCTTCTTCTTGCTGATGTGCGGGTAAACACAACCTTTTGAGATTTTTGTTTACTGGCAGAACTGTGTGCACACACCTCCAATTCTACAGTTTCCAGGGAAATGTGTATGAATCTACCTCCTCATCCCTGACCCTCAACTATTGTGTGCTAGCCATCAGGTCAGCTAAGTTGCAGCAGAACTTTTCCAACTATCTTCAATTGCCATGTCTGGAAGTGCTTTTCAATTATTTTTCATGTTTATACTGAAAGCAAAATTTAAGTTTGTTGGAGATTATCACATTCTTTTGTATTTTATACATATAATGCTACATTAGATGTTAGGGATGCATCCCAGGGGTCGTTTTGCAATTTATTGCATAATGTTTTGGAATTTTAAAGTTAATGTAATTCATATGTTTCTGAATATTATTTGTTATTCTATCCAGATTTGCCACCATTTAATAGATATTTCTACAGTAAAGATCACTGGACTTATTGCATTATTTTGTTGCCTTTGCAATATTTTGTGTCAGTTATATTAGAAATATTAACATGTTAATTTTATTTGGAAAGAAAACAAATAGGCTATTAATAAAATATGAAAAGATTTAGTAATGCATAACTGCAAGTCACATGAATCACATATTGTTATTTATTGGTAATCTAGTATTCCTCAGAGCCTTTATGTTTTTAATTATACAATAAAATGATATGTGCATATATATATTTCCCACATGTGAAAATCTGAGAGTGATCCTACCCAATTCGCCTGGGTGGGAACACTACACCCATGTAGATCTGGGTGATTGTACACGGGCCAAACGAGAGAATAAAATAACAAGGTTTGGTTGTCGGTGTAGAGATTGAATTCTGCAAACTCTCTAAGTATTTTTCAAATTTCTCCAATTCGAAGAGACAACTTAGCAGTTCCTTTTCATAGGCACTCTTTCTCTCATCTTTACTAAGAGGTCTGCTGGCAAAGGTCACTGGCACCAACGTGCCATCCACCCTTTGGTTTAGCACAGCTCCTACAGCAATGCCGGAGACATCGACTTGTAAGGAAAACCATTTTGAAAAGTCAGGCAAATGCAGTACGAGAGTGGATGCCAAACACAGCTCTAATACCTCAAAAGCTTTCTGTTCCTCCTGTCCCCACCTAAACTCTTCGCCTTTTTTTTAGAGTGTTGTGAGGCGCCACCAAATCTGAGGTACTGGGAATGAACTGAAAATAGTACCCCTATGTGTCCAGAAATTCTTGGACAACCTTGATGTTTGGAGGGCGGGAAAAATTGAGCACAATACTTATCCAATCTTTATCCATAAGCAACTGTCCATTTGAGCTTATGTAACCCAAGATCTCCACCCTCATCTGTGCCAGAGACACATTCTTGGGGTTCACAGTAAGCCCTACTTCCTGGAGTTTTGAGAACACACCACGGAGGTGTTCCAAATGAGAGGCAAAATCTATTATGATATCTACATTATTGTAGAGGAATAAAATTTTAATGTTAGCCAATATATCTCCCAAAAACCTTGACATATCGTAGCTTCCAAAATAGGACCCATCAGGATCCTTGTAAACTCACATTGTGCCCAAGGTGTTCTAAACGCTGTGTTTTTGTGGCACAATGGATCTAGGGCATATTGTTAGAAACTGATGTTCATATGTAGAACTCAAAAATAACAAGCTTTCCTTAAATGCTGCAGGGTTGTGTCCATTATTGGAAGCTGAAAGGTATCCCAGTGCACATGTGAATTCAGCACAGAGTGATTCACGACCAGATAGTAACTGTTACCTTCCTTATTTTGTAACAGAGAGGCTGGTGAACAAAAATCAGATACTGATGCATTAATTGCCTCAACCTCCAACAATTGTTGGACAATAGTCAGGAAATGCTCAAATTTGGGAGGGGCACAATCTTAGTACTTACTCCATATATAGGAGTATAATCGATCAATTCAAATTTGTAGGGCCTCATACATTTTGTAAGTAAATCCAAATATTTGCTCACCAGTGCAGCTAATTGGGTCTCCTAAGTGTCCTCTTTGACTACATCAACCACACTCAAGGAACTGCCCAATCCATTTGGGAAAAAATTGAACATGCGTATTAGGAGCAAACCTAAAAGCCCAAATGTCAAACAGGATTCTCTTACACTCACTGTGGCCCTCATGTAACCCATAAAATCTAAACGAAGAATCACCTTATTGCACAGCCACAACATGACCAAAAACTGCATGTTCAAGGGTAAAAAACCATTTTACTATGTAACACAACATTGCAGATGACATGGACAACTGTTCCATTTGCTTCACAAAACATTTGCTTCACAAAACATTTGTTTGTGAGCATGACCCACTGTGATATGCTGTCCAGTAACACTTCATTGACAAGACTGTGGAAAGCCCCAGTATCATCCAAGGCATGACACATCTGGCTATAGAACATTTTAGTAGATTTAATCTTTTTAGCTAACCGACAACACTGCTCCCATCGTCAATCTGCTTCAGTTTCACAGACAGTGGCTTCTGAGATTGCCCACTAGTCGACAGTGAAAACAACGCTGATACCTCAGTGGTATGGGAGGCACCGGACACTCCAGAGACACATGGCTTAAATATTGGATTCTTATAATTTTTTCTGATCTAGAAGTAGCTGTATTTCCTTCATATTCTATAACTCGCCACATCATTTCTAATCTTTGAATAACAATTTTGCTTTGATCAGCATAACTTTTATCAACTGATCCATCAGCCTTTTTTAGTTTCATATACAAATAATTATTATCAGATGAATTTCTAAAAAAATTTTATCTTATAACCATCTTTAATATAAATTTTATTATTATATCTAAGAAAATCAATTAGATATCTCAATGTATAGATAATTTAATTTGTTTTATTTTTAGTTTGATCTGTTGGAGGAAATGTGTGCCTCTCAAAACTTTTTATAGTTTTAAAACCCATTTAAGGTATATAGAAAAAAAATCATGAATAAATAAAAAATATATATGACTTAAATTACTCATAGAATAATTTAGAAGTTATCAAAAACAAAAAAAAATATGAGACTAATTATGAGAAAAATAAAAAGAATTGCCTTTAATAACTGAATTACAAAATATTGGTAAGAAAAAGTAGAAGTACCTGAACTGAAGGAATTTAAAAAATTTAGTAACATCATTAGTTCCTGTTGCAGTAAAAAATGTTAACTATCCACCAACACCAGAAGAAACTTCATTCAAAAAAATGTATTTAAAGATGCAATGAACCATTTAATGATCAATTATTAGATATCAAGCCATAATAAAGCAAAACTATTAATCTCGATAGAGAAATTGCTGAAAAATTTAACGTGGTTAATGAAAATTATGGTTTAAGAGGAATTTGACAAAATTTTGAAATTGGAAAACAAGGTTAAAATAAATAATGATACATTTTTCATGAAAGATAAACAATATCAATGAACAGATGGACTTTCTAGTTTGTTAACAAAAAAGAACAAAAGAATCTTGAAAATAAATTTACAAAAGAATATTATAAGTACTACACAGAAATTGTTTCAGCAACCAATGCTGCATTTTGAAGATTATAACCCCAATAAGAAAATGAATTCAAATAAAGGTTAGAAATATAATAATATAATGCTAATGTATGAAAAATATTTTAAAAGAACATATTCTCTAAGAACACCAAAATCATGGTATGGATTTAAAAAATATAAAAATTTATCAAAATAATTTATTTAGATGGGTGATGTTAGAAAATTAGTTGATAGATTAAGTTATTTATGGTGAAGAAAATGCTGAAAATAAAAATTATCATAATAAAAATTTTCGTATTATGAATATGTTACATGATAAATTTTCTGATTCTGTTGCTAATAATCCTAAATTAATTCAATTTTTCAATCTGGTTTTAAATTTTATTCCTCATTAATTTTGTTATTCTGAACATAATGAAAAATAATATAAGGGGGACGGGGGTACATAATTTAAAATTTCCAGAAATGCATTTAACTGGTTATGATTACCGTGGTCCTTTCACAAAATGAGATGAAAGGAAAAAAAAGGCGATAAATTAATTAATAAACTTCACAAAACTCGTAAAAATCGCAATATTGTTTATACTGATCATAAATATTTAGAATCAAGACATGAAGCTGATAAAATTTTATAACAAGCTAAAGAAATTATGTTATGTAAAGAAACTCCAATTAATGAAAAAATTGGTTCTACTTTTGTAAGTGGAACTATGTTTACTAAAATAAAACTAGGTTGGGGAATAAAAATACGTTAATAAAAAATAAAAATATTTATATAATTTTTCATATATAAATGAAGATAAAAAATATAACTTTTAATATTCCTATTAATCAATTAAAAGATTTAGAAATTGATAAATATTTCACAAGAAATCAAATAGAAAAACGAGTAATAAAAGTAAAGAAGGTAAAGGATTTTTACTACCTTTATCTTAAGTAACATTTAAAAAAATATTAACAGAAAGGGATCTGGTTTAAAAACTTGTGGAATTTTATAGTTTTTTAATTCCATTTTTAGGTTTATTAGGCAGATTAGCAGCTGGTGTTAGTAGTATTTATGAATCGGTTAAACTAGAACATATAAACAAGAATTATAAGAAAAAAGACAAAAAGTAGAAAGTAGTACTATTATAAATATTAAAAATGCGATATAGAAAATGTAGTAGACAAAAATTAAATGATAAATTTAGTGATTATTAGTATTAAAAAGTAATTAAAAACTTTATCAGCTTTATTTTCATTATTTTTAAATTTGTTAAATGGGAATATAATTGGTTAAGGAATTGTAGCAAAAAAAAGTAATGGAAGAGCAAAAAAATTTGAAATAATTCCAGTATCAAATATTGATATAAATATTATGTTAAAAAAATAAAAAATAATTTTTTTTAGAAATAATGATATGATTGATGAATATCAGATATAATAAATACTCGTTGGGCTTGTTGATAAAATTAATTATATTTATTATTTTGATTCCTTTCGTGGAAATATTCTAATAGAGTTAATTCATTATTTCAAAAACTATCAAATTTATTATAATGATTATAGAATACAAAATTTTTATTCTCTTATATGTGGTCCTTTCAGTTTAATAGTACTAGATTTATTTTCTAAAGGATACAATTTTTCTAACATAATTTCCTCTTATTAAATGACAGATTTATTCAGAAAACCATTCATCAGTTGTTAGGATAAATATTTTTAAATTGATGATAGAATAAAAAATTGTTTTTCAAATGTAATTTTTCATATGTTAAAAATGAAAAATTTTATGATGTTGAAGAAAAACTGAAACTTTATTATAAAAATCAAAATTATGAATTTAAAAATATTTATAATTTTGCATTGTACAGTGTTAGACACAGAGGGATAATTAATTACAAAACAAACCATTCAAAACACACTCTCTCTTTAATAAGAATTGAGATACAAATGCTTCAAGGTGCACACTTTTACTCCTGACAAAATGTTTAACCAGCAGGAATACAGACTACAATGTTAGGCATGTAGAATAAAACATACTATATTTATGCGGCATTCTTCATTCAATTCAGAGAAGCAAATAACATTTATATTACCGCTTAAATATGCCAATATGATCCACTAAAACAATATGAATATAATTTCACAATAGAATTACACTATACAGCTTTGCAATTACGAAACAATTCAGGAAATATACACTGATAATTATACATTATCCCAAAGGCAACATGCGGCGACACAATCCAGCCGTATGCTTTTCATTTGCAGGATCTGAATACAAACCACTCAAAAAACACGTATAATTTCAAGATGCCTTGGCAGCTTTTTTAAAAGTCAGGCGGTGGCAATCCCAATGCGTAATATTGCGTTCAAGTACTTCGTTATTTCCAATAACTATGGCAAAATAAACTGTGCTTAAACATATTGAGCAATCCTTAAAAACCTTTTTCTAAAAATTCCTACTTCATTAAAATTCACATGCCTTTCCTTCAAACATATTTACATTCAAGTAAAACCAAATTACTCATTCGATAATATGAAATCAGAGGAAATAAGTCAATATTACAAAATCATTTAAACAGCCCTCTGATTCACTTTCCAAAAACTTTTAAAACTGATTCTGGTTCAATAATGTTTAGCAATAATTTGCGAACACAATCCTTTAAATAGGACTCGTTTGACCTCTAAAACTGTTATTGATGTATACTCTTGACCAGTAGCATCTCATAAATGATATAGATGCTAAGAACAGCTTACAAACTTTGACACTGAGCCGTCTCACAGCTTAAGAAAATATTAGCAGCATCAGGGGGCCAGTGAACTCCATTCCAGAAGCACTAAAAACTTCCCTGTTCAAGGGAAATCTTATGTAATTGAGAATCACTAGATTACAGTAAGTTCTGTAACAAAGTCTGATATAAACTAGAAATTGCAAAAAAGAACCAACTTTACCATAAAAAGGAAAAACGTATTGAAAGCCGAGGCCCAAAGCCGCGGGCTACATTAATTGCTCTATCATAATAGCTAAACATTGGATCTAGCTTTTCCATATTATAACATCAATATCCAAAGTTGGAGTATATGCGAGCATTAATCTTACATTAAATTCACTTTTAATTGGATGGAATTCACACTCAAACACGAGTCCCATGACAGGCCACTGTCGCAATTTAAATGATTTTGTTATACCTGATGCTTTTTAAGAAGTCAATTTCATTCTAACATAAAATATTTGCTCGTAAATATAGTTTGACTAAATATGTTAAAAGTGAAAAATTTAATCAATTTTAATTGCTGTTGCTTTGAAAACTGAACTGAATAACTATACTAAAAATTATAAATTTGATAATTTTAAAAATGATGTATTGTAAACTGAGTTTAATGAATATGTCACAAATAAAATGTTTGCTGATTTAAAAAACAATTTTGCTTTGAAAACTGAGTTAAATAATTATATAAAAAATTATCAATTTAATAATTTTATTGAAAGAATAAATAAATATCATACAAAAATGTTAAATGATCTTATCCCACCAAAAATGTATTTAAATATATCTTGAAATAATGCAAATTTGAAAATGCATTGAAAGCATAGTTAAGTGATTATGTTATAAATTAGAAAATTTTAGAAATGATGATGCTTTAAAAAGTGTATTGAATGAACATGTTAAAAGTGGAAATTTTAATCAATTTAAACAATATTTTGCTTTCAAATCTGAGTTATGTGATTACATAACAAGTAAAAATGTTAATGATTTTTAAAAAGATGTTTCTTTGAAATCTGAGTTAAGCGATTTTGTGAAACATGAACATTTTAATGATTAAAATGAAAAAGTTAAGAATGAGCATGAGGAAATATAACATAAATAAACTTATAAAAATTTTCTATACATTTTTTTTAGATACTAAAATAATTGCACTAACAGAGTAAGTGATAATGAAAATAAAATCACTTCAATTCAGACAAATTATTATTATTATACCTATAATATACAGCCATAAAACATATATTATATATAAATGGATTTTTTTTGTAATTCATTATTTTATTAACTAATATTAAATAAAATTAAAATTATGGCAATGGAAACAAAAGATCAACAAATGATGCAAATCCAATTCCTCCAAATTATGCTGTAACTTTAGAATATTTTCAATTGAAGAGAATGCAATCCATAAATTTATCATTAAAATTAACTACAAGGAAAAGTAATCAATATTTAAAATTCCATAATGGATTAAGATATTTTTTTTTATTTTTATTTGATTGTACTGTTTCTTTTTCTTTTTTCTTTTTTTTTTTAAAATAATACAGCTATTTATGATTCATCAATTTTAAGAATAGTTAGAGAATTTTTCAAAACCACTTCCTATAAAAATGGAGATCGTATAACTTTTAAATTAATTTATGGAGTTCAAATCGCTAACGTATATGAAATTAATATACATTTGTTTATAGTTTTGAAAGAAATGTAAAGAGATTATTTTATATTAATGAATAATGCTTGGTGTTTAAAGTGTCAAAAAGTAACTAAAAACAATAATGCAAAAACTTTTATATAATATATATATATATATATATATATATATATATATATATATATATATATATATATATATATATATATATATATATATATATATAAACCAGTAAGAAAAACTTTCCTAGAAGAAAAGTTATTTAATTTGGAATTTATGATTTATGGCAAGTTGATTTAGTTGAAATAGATTCAGATTATTTATCAAATATTTCAAAAATAAATAACACACCTAAATATATAAATATGGTAAAAATGTAATGCAACATTTGGAATCAATTTTTATAACTAGATATTGTTTTATGAATTTACAAACTGATAATGGTAAAAAAATGTAATATAGTATTGAATTTAAAGAATTAATGAAAAATATTATAGTAATCACTAGTCAACATTTAATGAACTTAAAACTAGTGTTATTGAATGAATTAATAGAACTTTAAAATAAATAAATAAAATGTGGAAAAAATATGTGTTTAATTTTATAAATCCAGTGAATAAATATTTATTTGCTTAACCTAAATATAAAATGGGTGATATAGTTAGAATTAGTAAAATGAAAAAAATTATATATAGCAAATTGCTCAACAGAATTATTAAAATTTTTTGACATTTTCAAATTAAAATTTACGAACTTATATTTTTAAATATATGAATAATGAAGAAATATAAGGAAACTTTTATGTATTTGAAATTTTAAAAACTACTTATCCAAACCAATATTTAGTTGTAAAAATTCTATAAAGAAAATGTGACATAATGTTTGTTAAATGGTTAGGATTTGATAATTCACATAATTCTGGGAATAAAAATTTGTTTTGATTTATGCAAATTTAATAATTTATCTTTTATGTAATTCATTATGTAGGCCTATATTTAATAATTCATTTTTAATTTTAATACGTTACTTGAACTTTCTTTTATTCTTTGATATAAATTTATTGACTTTGGATCATTTCCAAAATTTAAAATTTGTTCACAATTTGGATGTCTAACTTTTGAAATCAAATTAATTTTGTATTTGCACTTATTCTTTGAGTTCTTATTACATAGTGTTCATGATTCAAATTTTCTTCAAATAATTTTAAGAAAGTATAAAATTCAATCTTCAATTAGAATTTTGAGTTTGTAAAACAATATTTGGTTTCATATTATTACTGCTTTGATTATTCTTCTAATCATATCTTAATAAATTTAGTTTTCTATTTTAACCCATCAATTTCATTATATCTTTCTTTGATTACTTCAAAAACTAATATTTAGTTTTTTAAATTATTATTTTGTTGATCTTTCAATCCCTTTATTTCTTTAAATGATTAATTACTGTTTACAAATTTTGTAATTTTAATATTTAAATTACATACACCATGTTTTCTAATAGATGGTAAAACGTTTTCATTTTATTTCGTATTTAATAAATATAAAACTGGTTCCTTTATAAAATTAGTATCTGGATGCAAATGTAAGCTGGTGGCTACACTTCAGATATTTACATTTTTTATATATTTTCCATGAACATTAACTTTTTAAAGCATCTCTTGAATTAGCATATTCTAAAATATCAAAAATCTCTGTAGCTTTAAATCTTGAATTATTATTTTCATATAAAACCAAGACATCTCTTATTTTGATAGAGATGAGAATTGTGTTTTATATCCAGAATTACCTTCATTAATTACCATATAATTTTATTAATAAATTATAAATTATTTATTTATTTATATTTTCTAAGTATTTAACAATATTTTTTCTTTCTATTAACAATTGCACTATATGTATTACATTTTATATCAAATAAATATAAACTATTTTTATCAGCTCTAAATAACGTATTAGTAAATTCAGTTTACTTATAAAGTGTATCATTTCTGAAAAAAAGAAATATAATTATCCATCTATATATCTAAAACCAGATTAAATTGTTTGTAAATCAATATTTTGTTATGATTTCCATACCCCTTATTAAAAAATTTTTTTTCTTTGGTGTATATTTATACTTTTATAAAAATATATAACTTTTCAGCTACTACATTTCTACATTTTCAACATTTCCTATTTTGTATTTTTGGTACTTTTGGTATTGTTAGTATTTTTATTATATAAAATTTTTTATAATGTTTGTATAACATTTCAGGGTATGACTTCTTGACCCATGACAAAACAATATTTATTATATATTTATATGTTATATGTTTTTTATATAAATGAAATATTAAATATTAATATTATCAATCTCAAAAATAGTTTCTTCATCAAAAGAAACTCAAACTTTGTGTTATAAATTATTTTGATTAATGTGAATATTTAAATATTTATGATAAAAATTTGAAGTGTAATGAATTGTTACCCTTAAAAAAATGTATAAATCAGCATAATATGTTAATATATTATATTGAGGCTTTAAAATTTTAAAAATTTATCCAGAACAATGTACTTGTTTTGGAACTCTCGAATAAGCTGGAGCAAAATAACATTTTTTTTTATGTCTTCCTCGTATAAAATTTTATCTTATAATACCTTGATTTTCTAATATAACTATTGAATTACCATATTTTTCTTTGATTTTTTACTTAATTTTTCCTGATTTAAACTTATTGAGCAGGCATATAATTTATTGAAATTCAACCATCCACTTTTATATATATAATTATTGATTAAATTAGTTTTGCCACAAGTACTTTGCCAAACTATTATAGCTCTAATATTATCTGGTAATAAATCACATTTTCCCCCTTCATTTATTAAAACACCACTTCCCCAATCAACTTTCTTCATTTAGTAAACAGATTTTTATATATAAATGAATAAAGTTGTCAAGTTAATGAGTACTAGTTCTATATTAAAGAGAAAACTTCATTATGATATAAATCATGATGAACATTATATTGCTTCTTTAATTAGATTTCGCACATATTTAAAATCAAATATAAATAATGTTATCACAGTTGATAACAGTGCCAGTTACAGCAGGATTAACTGCGTCAAATGAAAAAGTTATTTTTTACAAACGGCCTAATACGGTATTGACTCAATAGAAATTACTATAAATTTATACAAACCATTTAAAACTGATAATATTATTTTAGAAATAAATAGTAAAACAAATAATATAATTGTTAGTAGTATATATGATATGAAATTTTATTGTTGGATATCATATATATTATGTTTAAAACCAATAAAAAAATTTAAAGTGATTTGGGGACAAAAGTTCCTTATTTCATTTCATTAAAAATTGTAAATGGTCATTGAAATTTAACTTATGGAAAGCTCATAAAATATGATGAATTTAATAATTTAGAAACTGATATAGCGAGTTTTGGACTAAAAACAATGATTGGATTCCGTAATTCAATTGTTTATGAGCCTACTTATTCATTATTTTATAAAATCAATAATCAAAGGTTTAATAATATTGTTTTAGAAATTAGAGATGAAAATAATAATTTAATTGATGTTCATCGTGTTTATATAGAAATTATTTTAGAAATAAAAGAAATTGAAAATTTTATGTTTTTAATCTTAATTTAAAAATTTAATTTTATATATGTATACAACTATCGAGTTTTTTAAACAGGGGGAAATGTAATACATAATTATATAATCTAAGTCTGATATTTATGAAAAATATTATTTGTTTATTTAAAATTAATAAAAATATATAAAATTATAAGATATTATCTGGTTTTGTAAATTATGCTTGGTATTATATAGATTGTTGTGAAGAACCAAATAAAATGTATGTTTCAGATTTATTTTCATTTAGTTTGTAATTGTAAAAATTATACTAGATTATTTATTTTTCTTGAATATTTTTTAAAATTGTGTATTTGTTTTTATATACATTTATACTTTTTTATTTAGTAACTATGTTTATATTTAAAAAGTGTTTTACATGGGAATATTTATTATAACTGTCATATTTATCTTTAAATTCGTTTCTAACACTATCTGATAAATGGAATTTATATTTAACAATATTTTTCCTATCAACTTTGTTTTCGAATTCTCAAATAAAATTTTCTGGAAGTATTCTACAACATGACAATTCTTTAAAATGTATTTTATCCCTAAGTTTTGTTATTATTGAACTAGTTAAATTGATGCACATATTATGAATTAGTGCTTCAAAATTAAATTTTATTTATAAATAATAATTTTGTTTTATATAATAGATTTATAATTATAGCAATAAGGCACTGTATCAATTCAATTTTCTAAATTTATTCTTTTGTCATTTTCATAACTTAAAGCTATTTTGTTTGTTTGAACTCTATAGACTTTTTGTCATAAGATTTTATTAAATTAATTTTTGTGAATATTTTCTTTTGTTTTAAAAAGCTATTTTAACTATCTTAGTTTGTTATTTTATCTTTTTACATATATTAATTTTTAAGCTCCTTTAGATTTTTTATTTATTTTTCATCAACTTTATAAGCATACATATTTGTACTTAATCCAACAAATTCTGTCATTATTTTTCCATTATTTTCGTCTTTCATTTTGCTGTATTTTTTTAAATTAAATTGTGTATTTTATATATATATTTATTTATTTAATTATAATCTTTTGGGTAATCACTTTATTTTTCTTTCATATTAAAATTAAAAATTTGTATTTATTTCTTCATATTTTGGTTTCGTAATTTTGTAATGAAAATTATACATTATTTAATTTGAATTTCCTGAAATTTTGTTTATCGAATTACACATGTTAATTGCAACTTAATTCTCACTAAAAAATAGTAACTGTATTAAAATTAGGTTTAGAAACTAATTTTTCAAAATTTTTATTCTTATTGGTTAGTTCATTTTGTTGTTTTCTTATATTTTCCAGATTTTACAGTAAACGATATTATTCATTGTTGTATAGAAATTTTTTTCAAAATCATTTGCTGCTTTTGTTCTCATTTGTGTATTAAGATAAATATATTTTGTAAACCAATTTTTATTGATTAAATTTAAAAATTCAATGATTTATATTTTATTATTAAACCATTCTCCAGACTTATTTTTAAAGGTCTATAATGTAAAAAAATTTTGTATTTATAATCTTAAGCTATTATTAAATTTTTTTTAGTTCTGGAGCTAATGGTAAATCTTTATTATAATCATATAATTCTTTAAGATATTCTAAATCAACTTCTGAAATATATCCATTATCTGAATAATTTTTTGTTTTAGATATATATTTTTTCCAAAATTGTAAGTCAAATGATGGATAATTAAACCATTGAAATGAAAACCACCAAATGGTAAATATTGTGACATTTCCCAACTATGTAAATTATTTGCATTTATTCACATTAAATAATATGATTCTGTATTTTTATCATAATAATCTAAATATTTATTATTTGCTTTAACATATCTCTTAAAACATTGTAAAATACTGCGCCCAATAACCTTTTCTAAAAATATGATCATGTAATAATTATGTAGTAAATCTAATTCAATTTCAGTTAATCTTAATCTAGCATCCTAAGATAATCCAATCCAGGATCTGTTTAATACCAAGAAGGATATAAATTATATGTTTTTAAACAAGCATCTCTATAGATTGTAAATATATCAGCTAAACTTAATACATCTGATTTATATTATAATTTTTTCTATTCTCCTTAATTTCTATAGCTTATTAAATTTTAGCCACACATTTTTTGCATAATTATAGTCATTACTTATATGGGTTTTATTTTATTTGATTTTTCATAAAATTTGTGTTTTGGTGTTTTTTTTTTTATAGAATGCAGATATTCATAAGGATAAATGCCTTTTTTAATTATTTTGCTGTTTCTATATATTGTAATTTTTAACATTTCAAGATAGTTGATCTATACTTGAATTCATAAATTCAAATGTATCTAAAAATACAATATCTTTTCTTCTCCAAAAGTAGAGTATTTTTGTTGATTATTAGGTATTAAGTTAATATTTTCATTATAATTTTTTAATTCTTTAATACATAAATGAGCATCATTACCTGATAAATTATGAAGATAAATTGGTATAAATGATGGTTTTGATCATTTATATTAAAAATGAATGAGCATCTCTTCTATGAATTCAAATCAATGGTCATAATCTTTAACTTTCTATATATTATTGTTAATATAGTCATTAGAATTTTTTGTTTTGTTTTCACAATTTTTTTCTAAATCTGAAGTATAATTTTTTAGTTTTCTAGGAACAACATTTAATTTTTCTTCACAAATATTACATATACAGTAGACTCCGGACTATCCGGCCTAATGTGGCAGAAGGGCAGGCCAGATAGCAAAAAAGCCGGATAGGCCGGAGTTCTATAACTACTCACTTCCTGCTCCACCGACACCATTAACTACACACTTTTCATACCAAAACCCACTCTTATTCATATTTTCTGACCTCTTAGTATAGGCCAGTACTTTATAAATGTTTGTTATGCACTGTACTGTTCGTTTCAAAATTTATAACAGAAAAAGGAAGTCCAAAAATAAAAATATTTTGCTCACATTGTAAGATAAATTTTATAATGTCTAACTTAATTGCTGGAAACACAAAATAATGTACACTTTACAGTATGTGAATAGTATACATACAATTTTAAAATAAACAAAACATTAACATAAAATGTAGGTCTAATTCTTAAAAGAGTCATTTCCAACTTATTTTACTCTTCATTAATAAATGATTACACATATGTGAAAAGTAGGCCTAAGATAAAAGAGTCAGAACCTATATTTTATAGTTTTTGAAAAATTCTTTGATAGATGACTGCTTCTCCCTGTTAGTCCTCTTCCGTGATGCAATGTCCCTCCACTTACGCAAGCAGATGATATCAGCTAGCGTCACTTCCTCCTGCTGGCTAATGTATTGCAGCGCTGCCTCAATCGTCTTTAACCCTTCTGAATGTGGGATGAGATTTTTCCTGTCATCTAAGAATGCCTCCTCCTCTGCTTATATTTCTTCTTCCTGTGTCACCATTTCCACAATATCGTTGTCTGTTATTTCATCAACTTTGTCATTTGCCATCCATTCTCTAATGTCCTCTGCACTGACATTGTCGCAGCCCAGTACTTTTTCCAGCAATGAAACAAGTTTATCTTTTCATCTTTCACTTCAGTTTTACACATGGATTGAAGGTTGAAATGCCCACCTTCATGGTCCAAAAGAACTTTCCAAGGCCCTACAAGTGATATGTTTGGAATCTCTTCCCATTCTTCGGCCACCCACCTTATGACATCTAGCATGTCAATCATTTTCAGAGTGGTTAAGCAGTCTTCATTATTATCAATCGCCGATATCAACTAACTGAGAAGACGCGGCAATACTTTTCTTTAACATTTCAATGACACCCTGGTTGATCGGCTGACAAACAGTCAAACAGTCATCACATTGTTGGTTAAAAATAAAGCTTTGATGTCTCCAACTGTGAGTTTGCCAGTTGCTGGATGCGAAGGTACGTTGTCAAGAATTAGCACAGCCTTGCTCAGCAAATTTTTGTCTATCAAATGTTTATTATCTACAGCCGGTACAAATTCCTTTTGGAACCACGTTCTAAAGATTTCTGAATTAATCCATGCTTTCTTTTGATGTGTGTAATATAGGGGTAGTGATTCCTGATTTCCCAGTTTTTTTAAAAGCTCTAGGTTTTTTTGATTTTGCTATTAAATTCAACCTAAGCTTGTGGTTGCCGGTTGCATTACTGCAAGCCAAGATGGTGACTCGTTCCGTGCTTTTCTTGTATACTGGTGCAGTGGCTTCATTTTTTGATGCAAGAGTTTTTGTAGGGAGTATCTTATTATTTAAACCGGACTCATCGCAGTTGTACAAATTCTCCCCAGAAATTCCGTCCTTTTCAATAAGCTTATGAAGATAGTCTTTGAACAAAGGTACAGCCTCTTTATCAGCAGATAAAGCCTCCCCACTTATAGTAATCTGGCGAATACTGAACCTTTTTTCCAACGATCTAACCATCAATCACTGGCAATAAATTCTGAATCCTCTCCTTCTATTTGTCGCTTAAATTGCAATGATTTTTCCTTCAATATCGGCCCAGTAACAGGCAACCTTTTTCCTCTTAAGTGTTTATGCCACAAAAATAAAGCTTCCTCAATTTCTTTATCTTACCTTTCATCGTGGTTTTTCTTACTTTCATTCCATTTCCACTAACTTGGGCGGCACACCACTTTTCAATTTCTGCATGACTATTCTTCCAGTCACCAACTGTACTTTTCCCAACTCCTAAATCGGAAGCAATAGTTTTTGCCGTTACCCCAGAGTCTAGTCTCTTTATAGTGCATAGTTTCTCCTCCATGGTCACTACAACCTTTTTTTTTTATCGCCCATTGCCTGATCTTCAGTAAAAACTACAAAACACACACCAAACAGTTTACGAAAGTAACTAGGAACAGGGGCAAATATATTCTGAGCTTGTTGACACCTGAAACACAACTGATGGAACAAAGAGCAGGTAGAAGGGCGTGGGAAAATCTGCGCTTTTCATGTCAACTTGTGTTTTGCACACGGCATGTAGGAGGATTATACCAGACGCCCGCCTGCAATGTCTTGGCAAAGTTGCGATTTATGAAGGCGTGAAAAGTCAAAACAAATTATTTCTAATTTTATTACAGAGAATTTACTTTTTGGAACTAGGCCGGATAGTACGGTGGCCGGATAGTCGCGAGCCGGATACTCAAGAGTCTGATGTGTATGTGTGTGTGTGTGTGTGTGTGTGTGTGTGCGTGTGTGTGTGTGTGTGTGTGTGTGTGTGTGTGTGCGTGCGTGCGTGCGTGCGTGCGTGCGTGCGTGTGTGTGTGTGTGTGTGTGTGTGTGTGTGTGTGTGTGTGTGTGTGTGTGTGTGTGTGTGTGTGTGTGTGTGTGTGTGTGTGTGTGTGTGGTGTGTGTGTGTGTGTGTGTGTGTGTGTGTGTGTGTGTGTGTGTGTGTGTGTGTGTGTGTGTGTGTGTGTGTGTGTGTGTGTGTGTGTGTGTGTGTGTGTGTGTGTGTGTGTGTGTGTGTGTGTGTGTGTGTGTGTGTGTGTGTGTGTGTGTGTGTGTGTGTGTGTGTGTGTGTGGTGTGTGTGTGTGTGTGTGTGTGTGTGTGTTGTGTGTGTGTGTGTGTGTGTGTGTGTGTGTGTGTGTGTGTGTTTATTAATCTTCTTTTTCATAAGTTAATTTTTTTTATTTCAATTACATTGTCATAAATTTTCTTAATATATAGTGATTCCTTAATTAACATTTAAAAAAAAAAATTTGTCACATATTTACCAATATATTCTGTTGGTTATTTATTATTATCATTACAATATTTTATATAATAAGAAAGACTATTATATTTGTGTTTATGATATTTCAATATACAAGATTTTTTGGATTTGGTTCATATGTATCCATATTATTTTAAATAATCTTTCAGAATCAGCATAAATAACAAAAGGATCTTTTAATGAATGATTATAATTTTTGAGATTTAATTTTTCTTTAAAACTTGACATTTCTGTTCTTACAGCTTTATTTGTTAAACAATATTCTTCATGTTGATTTAATTTTTTTAAATTTTATATTGTTTAAACATCTATCACAAGGTCAAATTTTCTTCTGATGATTATTATATTATGATGAATTTAATTTTGATAATGTTTTAATATAATACTAATGACTTTTATTAATTTGTAATATACAATAAATTTATAAGTTTATCTTTTTATTGTTTATGTTCAAAGTTAAAATATTTAACTTTTCATAAAAAGTATAAACATTTATAGAAAAATCAACTTCTTGTTAAAATTTAGCTATATTTTTGATTTTCATTATGATTTCAAATTTCTAAAATTTTGTCAGTTTGTAAACCAATATTTTTATGTTTAGAAACTCTCTAAATGATCTTATACTGGATATAAAGCTGATTTTATAGATGATTAAAAAAATATTTTATACAATTTTTTTATTTTTCATTTTATCTAGTAATTCTATATATGATGAAGTATTTAATAGATTATATTTTTTAACACATAGTTGTAAATTATTTATTGAATGTAGAGACCAACCAGAGCCTCATGCTTCAAATTCTGATACTTTTACTAAAATATGGTTTCACTAAATTAGTTGATTTATATATTACAGTTTTTTTTTCAGTTCTTTTGAGTTATTTCTTGTAGATCATTATTATTTCTAATATATGAAGCATTAAATAGTAAATTTTAATTTTATAGCATTGTTTGATTTTAAAATATTAGTAATTCTGTGGATAATTTCTTTAGTTAATTGCAAAATTCCAAATACTTATATATATAATTTTCTATTTCAAATACTTGTATTCTTGATTTATAAGCTGTATCTTTTCTTCTAATGTTTTTTTCTTTCTATATTCAAATTTTGTAAATGGGATATGAAATTTTTCTCTTTTATTTTCATTATTAATTATATATTCATCAAAATCAATAAAAGGGGTTTTTTTTTTCTTCTGATTTCTTGTGTTAATATTTTTGAAAGTATTTTATAGAACAATTTATTTGTGTTTATTTTGGATTTATTTGCTAAAGGTTGTAATTTCTATAATGAATAATTTTTTTTTATTTATAAAAAATTGGGTTAGTTTCGTCCAATAAATTTATCTTATATTTGACTTGTTAGTAAATTTTATTAAATCTGATTTAGTTTTACAGGTTGAAAATCCTATATACCTACTTTTTTTTTTTTAAGAATTTTTATTTCAGTTATTGAAAAATAGTTTACATATTTAAACAATTTTTTCACAGCATGTAAATTTACAACACAATTATCTCGTGATGCCCAATTTTTTAAATTATTTAACCATTCTTGTATTTGTTGATTATTTTTTGCCATTTTATATAGCTTTATTTACCACAATAATGTATTGTATTATTTTTGAATATTTAAAATAGAAATATTTTTAGCAGGTAATTCTTTCTTATTTTTCAAATGACTTTTAGTGTATTTATTAGTACGGATTTTACATTTATGTCAATGTTTCCTCTTGTTTTAGGATGAGAAGAAAATTAATGAATACCTTTTGTTTATTTGCATTTTTTACATTTTTTTATTAAAGCAATTATGGGTTAGTTATATTTTGATGTAATTTCGTTTTTTTATGTTTTTCTAAATAATTTTTTATAAATATTGTGATAAAGTATGAAAAGGAAGGGGAGGGGGGACAACAACAACTCTTCAAGCACCAACTGTAACAGGGAAGAGGGGAGGGGGAAACATCAACAACTTAATCTCTTCAATAATAAAAAAAAATTAAATCTTTGTTGATTCCGAATGTCTACACGTCAACACAAGGTAAACCTCTATTACCTTTATCGGCTAGAGATGCTCCTCTAAGCATCTCTCACAATCATAACTCACATCTTAATTGAATTAGGTCAAAACACAACAAAAGAACTAGGGGTGGCTGAAAGTTCTCCACCACCAGGCTTTTTATACTCCAGGCAGCCTGGATGCCCTTGTCATCACTCACACTTGGAGAACATAGCTCATAGTAGAGACTACTCAAATTGGCATACAAAAGAACTAGGATATTTTGGCGGGTACTGACACGTGGATAAATTAAGGGGGGAGGCGGGAGGGAATACTTCATTAAGAAAAGAAAAGAAAAATAAATTAATTACTTTAATTGCGAGATTAAATAACTTTCAAACATAACTAAATAAGAATAATAATAATTATTCTAGTGCTTCGATTCTCCTGAAAAATTTACTGAAAGTTAAACGGCATAAAATAACTGCAACCTGAGTTTGAGGGGGGAAGGTATCTTAAAAATTTAAGCAATAAAAGAAGAGGAGTTTTCTTAAATAAATTTACTATAGCAAAAATATTAAAACAAAATACAACATGGTAAGCAACAAATTTGTAAATAAACTCCATATTTACTTAAATATAAATTTAAAAATTTTAAATATCAGATATGAGTATTCAAACAGTAAGTAGTTTACAAAGTATTCGACTGAGAATTGCATTTACAAAGGGTATTTATCACTTAATGTGTCTGAAAGTTTAATTTCTAGTTCACAACAAAAAATTCCTTTCTGTTCTTTAACGACCAGCAACTTTAGTTTTTGGGCCTTCTGCAAAAGTTAACAGCAGTGATTAAAATCTGATTTCTTCTCAAAACTTCTTTCTCTTTATAAACTCTGATATGCCCAAAATTTATTTGTAAATTTCTCCTAAATGGGACACAAACTATGCGACAACTGACAAGTGTCAATTCTTTAAAAAGGGGGTTGGCCAGGTAAACATCACTCAGGCATCTTAGAGGCATCAACAAAAATTACCTATCGCGTCTCAAACTTACACTCAAAGGAAATCCACTATGGTAAAACTCAGGTCACAATGTTCTCTCAACAACTTGGCAACAAAAACAATTAAACTCTGGCCTGCTTTTTTCTCAAAATTCTCGACTACAAAATTCAAACCAGTTACAACTACACAACTTTACTTATCCTTTTAGTGAAATTGGGGAGAAAACCTTCATTACCTCTGCACGACTACATTTTAATACAAAAAAAATAAAAGAGAACTCTTACTTATCTGACTACATATGGACGTTCACTGAGGCTCCTCCTGGCCTCACAGGGTTTTCAAAGAAAAGTCAGTCCTATGATGACACTCTGACGTCCGCTCGACTTGGTGGTTCAGCTACGACCCCTCTAGATGCGGACGCATCCCGCATGACCCGACACGTTACCCACCCTATAGAGTTGCTTTTGCACACACGGCGCTTCAGCATCCTACCTCTCTCCCCTCGGGTGTCCTAAAGTCGACGCACGACCATCCTTCAGCCGTGCACCACTTCAGCAATTCACGAGTTCGGTTCTCACCGGCTAGCCGCCTACACCACTTTCACACCCTGTCACCCAATGTGCATGTGAACACTTCCTGCGCCTGGCCGACGGACCGAACAAAAACTCTGCTCTGCTCCAGCCCATAGCCGCAACATGTGAATGCATGAACCCTGAGTGTTCTGGAACCTATCCCAGCCAAACTGGCTATAACTTGAGTCAGCTTTTAATGAATTTTGGAAAAGACTACTGGTTAACCAAAACAACAAAACATCTACCAAATTAAATCCCAAAAGGGGCCTAAGTAAACAAAAGGTAAACCTCAAATGACTCTAAAACAAAATCAAAATTTAAAAAAAGTTAAAAACTAAAATTTTACGAAACTCTCAAATTCAAACCTGCAACCTAACAAAACTGAATACAAAAAAAATGATTTCCAACTCACTCTAAAACAAATCTAGTCCAAGATCACCTTCTAACCACAGGGGTATACCTGAACAAAAAACAATCAGGGACACTGCTTGAAACAAAAAAAAAAAAACTGTGATCTCCGACAACCATAACAAAAAAATCAAAAATCTTGAAAAATTCAACCTACCCAAAAATATATTTATATTTTTCCACAATTACAAAGTACTTTTTCTTGAACTATTTTATTATTTTTATAGTGTTCTCTTCTGTATTCACTAACACAAGTTGTACTTTTCTTAATGTTTGTATCTTTTGATTTTTATGCAATTGAAAAAAAAATTGTTTCGTTTTCTTTACCGCACTTTTTACATTTTTTTATATAGGCTATCCATTAATTTTATTTTTGTTAATAAAGTCATTTTTGAATAAATGGATTCAATTCTCAATTAAAAGTTAAATAACTCAATTGATTTTATAAAACTAAATGAGTTAAATAAAAACTATAAAACATCTCATTTTTAAATTATGGATACAATGTATGGTAAAAAATTGCATTTGCTTTGGGAAAAAACTTTAAAAAATTTTGCCTTATAAATATGTTAAAATTATTGAAAATAATTACTTCAAAATTAACGTAACAGGGGTGCACTTGAAGCCGAAGGGCATTGCACGAAACTGAAAAATATCAGCTAATGCATGATATTGAATTTTCTTTGGAGAAGTTTTGTATTTGAATTTCATAAAATTAATCATAATTGTTCCATTAAATTTTTATAAATAATTTTCTTTGGTCTAGAAATGTCTATTGAATATAAATATTTTTTTATTCAATAATTGATAGTTACTAAAATAGATACAAAATGTTAAAGCTCAATTAGATTTAATTTTCAATCCAGCTAATTTGAATCCAAGCTTGTGAGCATTTTAAAAATAATTTTGGTCAGAATTTATTTTTTGGAAGTCAATTTTAATATTTTATTGAAAATTTTATTGAGAAATTTATTGAATAATTCTGATTTATTAATTTGGTTTTAAAATTTTTGACTTTTGATTGAATTTAGTAGGATTTAAAATTTAATTTTGTCTGTGTTTGGCCTTTAATATCTACTACTGTTGATCATACCAATCCTTAAAATTTCATAACATACCAAGTGGAATTTCCAATAGCAGTGCCAATAAAGTAATTAAAATAAATAGTATAAAAAAAGTATTATTATTTCGAGCCTGAGTGCTGGTAAGGTGACGTTAGGTCTGGGTATGCATGGTCGTTCCAATGTCTGTTGAAGTATACCAGCATGATAGCTGTCATGGATTGGATTTACTGTTCAGGCAGCGGAAACCCGAAAGACTTCTCATGGGGGCTGGAGCAGCAGCATGGAGTCTGGACCTGGTTTGATTACTATTGGAGGCCAGCACAAAGGTACCACGAATGTGGTGGCAGATCCCATCTGCTTGGGGCAGAGTGGATGCTGACCAGGCTGGATTACTCTTTGGTTGACAGGAGCTGTCTGATACTTGTGGGAAGATGAATGCGGGCTGCTTCAATGAAAATAATATTCAAATCCTAATTAGTAATGTCATCAGGGGAGTCGTTCATGTGAATAGGGCGGATATAAGGGATAATATGTGTGCACAGTTGGGCATTAGTGCAGCTGTGTCCTAGAGTCTCGTCTGGGCCCCGCTGGACGAGTGCAGTCGTGATGTAGATATTGGCTGTGAGTAACTGTTGATGTTGGATTCAAAAAGGAATTATTTAGGTTAAGGTGGGAGATGCGACGAGGCCCAGGTATGTAACCCAGGGTGAGCACATCTGCAGCAGATGTGCTCACCCTGGGAAACTCCTTCACACCTAACCATCCACAAGAACTCTCTCTCTTCGATGACATTGGTAGTTTCACATTATATTAGAAAACACAATTTGAAGTTGTGGATGGCCAATGGCTAAGAGAAGTTAAAGAAGTTAGATTATTTTATTTTATTTTTTTCTGGGATGTGCTCCAGTATGAAGTCATAGGCCTGGAGGAGAAGTGCCCAATGGGTCAGCTTGCTGTGGGTTTCTTGCATTTTATGTAACCACACCAAATGCTGGTTGTCTGAGCGTAGGATGAATCTCTGATATGTGCAGACCATATTACTGTCAAACACTCCTGCACATTTACATAATATCAGTACTTGGTTAGCCCAAACTCTGCACTTGAATAATTGTTCACATGTTTTTCGCCCTTGTCTCTGTATTGATATAACACTGAACCTAAATCCCTCTTGACTGGTGTCCGTTTGCAAAAACAAGTGACATGTTGACTACGTGGCCCAGGAAATCAATACTAACCTTTCCAAGATGACCTTTTGGCATGCGCACATAAGGCTGTTAATTGCCAGTCTTTCTAGTACTAGTGACAGGTGACTCAAATGCCCCTTCCATTTCTCTGACCACCTCACTACAATATTGAAGTAAGCGAGCATATAATCCCCAATGATGCCATCCAACACCTGCACCATCATTGCTTGGAACGTAGCAGGGGTGCACTTGAGGCCGAAGGGCATTGCACAAAACTGAATATGCCTGTTGTCAGGGTGAGTGAATGTGGTTTCCTCACATTCTTCCAGCTTCACCGGCACTTGCTAATGTCTACTTTTGAAGTCAAGGGATGACATGATCTTTGCTTATCTGAGAGAACTGAGAGCATCCCTGACATAGATATAGTGTGATAACATGCTACATTTCACGTGGATTACTGGCCTGAAGTCTACACAGAAATGTCACATGCCATCTTACTTAAGTGCTAATGTTATTGTGTAGTTGAATTCACTGTTTGTTAGAATGTTTACACCATCATTAGCATTTGCTGTATTTACTGTTATGATATGGGCTTGATAGTGTAAATAACTGCACATTGGGTTGTGTATATAAGTCTTGCTTGCACCAAGGGAATTGTGTGCTCAGCTACTGTGGTCCATTGGAGTTCATCATAGGTGGTAAACATGTCACATTGTGTGTTGAGTCACTAAAAGGCCTCACAATGATGTGGTGAAATGTCATTATTAAACTCTGTCAATGAGACTGGAGATGTTGTGTCATCAGATGGGTCAAGAAAGTGATGTGAATTCATCTCTGTAGCGACACTGAAATGCATGCATGAATACACTCCACTGCATATGCCATAATAGGTTATGGATTACCACAAGTTGTTCGCTTTCCCTGCAATCTGTGCACCCACACAGCTGGGCCACTCATACTCGCAAACACCATAACACCGGAGGCGTGTGGTGTAGTACTCAATGAAGGTTTACAGGTCTTAAGTTGGTCATCCAGTAAAGTTCGGCAATGATTGGAGTTTGGCTAGGATGGCAGCACTGCTCACAGGTTGCGTGGATGTCACTGTGTGTTCTGGCTGACTTCTGCTGTCCACTTGCCATGCTGACATATTTACCTGCACTGTTGTTGGTTGCACAGGTTTAATGAATGTTTCTGGTACTTGCTGGGAAGTTTGTTGTGGGTAGGTTGGTAGTACTGGTATGAGTGGTAAAGGAAGGATAGACATGGGGAAGTAAACAGAAGGTTTCATGTAGTATGAGGTGACTGGGGGGGGGAGAGGTACGATTGACAGAACTGGTTGTTGTGGCATAAAGTGGGCGAGCGGTGTGTTGTTTACACTTGCTATGTGGTTGCCAGGTGGGCGTGACAGTAGCAATACGCTTTCTGCCATGGGGCACTGCAAACAGTAATCCTCCCTCCTGGGTATATACACTGGCCAAATATATGGTGTGCTTAGACATGACACATCACTACGTCTCTGCCCTTGCCTCCCTCACATGCTTGTCTGTTAAACTGAGTTTGTCGAATAGCACACCGAGTCCTGTGTTGCTACACACTACTTGCACTGAAATTTTCCCATTTTTGGTGTTTTCGTGTTCAGACACAGTAAGGCACGCTGTATGGTACACTATAGAGAGGGGGTATCTCTTCCCTGACATACCAAATTTGCACATTGCAGTTATGGTTGTGATGGTAATTTAGAATTTTATTTCAGGTTGGCGGAAAGTATTCTGTTAAATTCCAGTTTAAACAAATCTTCTCTACGGTTGTTACAAGTGTCTTTCAGTTCACGTTTGTTTGCAGCGTGGTTAATTATCACGCTGGGCTTTTTGTCTCACTGACAATATTGCATGTCCTTTTCAAACTTCACCACTGCGCCCTGAGAGACGGTAAGTAGATACTGCAGACATAGGGGCATCGGGGTGCCTCTGAACACCTGGCCAGCCATTGTTCTTGTTGCATCATGGTAGCCGGACCGGCGGTGGGGGTATAACAGCACTTGGCCAGTAGATTGGCTGTGAACTGCATAGTAAAGGAGTGGTTAGACAAAAATAAAGAAATATTAAGATGTTGGAAAAAATGTAGGTAATGTGACAGGCTCCAGTCATCGCCAGCTGACAATGACATGATGGTAGTGCTATGACTGTAGTCATGGATTCCAGTGTCGTGGTGAGGATCACCTGGACATCTACTTATCTCTAAGGTGGCATTTGATACTGCTTAGTTTCCTAAGACTTACTTGTGCTGCCTCATAAGCCTATTACAGGCTGACATGTATACTTTAAATACTGCAATAAAATTGCATCACAATCGTATCTTTTAAGCATTATCCTGCTTAAGGGCATATTGAAATTGTGGGTTACTGGGCTCCTGTTCCCCTTAATGCACAAGGCGACACTGGAAAAATACACACTGGTGGGTTATACACACATACACATGCACACACGTGCGCGCGCACACACACACACACACACACACACACACACACATACATACATATATATATATATATATATATATATATATATATATATATATATATATATATATATATATATATATATATATATATATATATAGAGAGAGAGAGAGAGAGAGAGAGAGAGAGAGAGAGAGAGAGAGAGAGAGAGAGAGCTGAATTGATTACATTACATTCACACACTTGAAATAACAAATTAATTGATCCCTGGTTTTAAGCCTGTCAGGTAGGAGTTTGTGGCCATGCATGCATGAAATTAAATTGTAAATTAAAACTTTCCCAGGGCAATACAATCCCTGGGGAAGGTCAGGCGGTGTCTCTGGGCATGAAAGGCAAAAGGTTCCAGAAATTGCATATTGAACATTAAATGATTGGTACAAACATGTGAAAGTGCCTGGAGCATGATTTACATGTGTCTGCTTCCACAAGCATTGAGTTCTGACTGAATGGCGGGCAGTGCACATCCAAGTGCCTTGCAGTTTGCTGCACGCCAAAATTATTAAAATCACACAAATCACTGTTTGATTGCCTGCAAAATATAATTTGGGCAAATACTGCAAATTAGTAAAAACAATGTGATACTTAAAACCCTTCCATAAAATTTAAAATTTGACAAAGTGAAATACATAACTGAAATCTCTTTTGCAATTACTAAATAAATAAAGCCATATAAATGCCCATTATTTTTCTAGAGTGGCCTTCAAACAAAGTGTACATCTTTGCGTTTATTATTTAATTTCATTTTTAATTGTAATGTTGCATCCTGCAAAATCTGCTGGAAAACTTTTCATACCACTTTCTCTGAGTGCAGGAGGGTGAAGGTGTGCAGACACTGACACTACACTGCACTGCTCTTTCTCACGGCACTCATAGGACTATTTTGAGTGTGCTAAATTGCTTGATGTGGTTGGTGCAACTGAGTTTGCATATGGTCTTAGAATAGGCAGGACACCATCTTTACGTCAGCACAATGGCAGTTTTTTTGTTGGACAATTCGCCATCGCATTCAAGCATAATGAAATTGGCTGACAGAAATATATATATATTTTTAATTTTTACCTCCTGACGTACCTGCCTTTATACACTCCATGAATCAGGGAATGATAGAATCTATAAAGAAAATTTACAGTACGAGTTTGCTGGAAGCAAAATTTTAAGAAGGTTGTTATCATACAACATTTTGGAAAAATAACATGATTCTTGACTGTTTTTATGTAATTACATCTGCTTGGGACTCTGTTAATCCCACAACCTAAGTATAATCATGGAGAAAATATCTCAAAATAGCAGAGCAGTTGATGCGGAACTGTCTGAACTGGTCGATGTAGTGAAATCAGTTGCTGTGGGTTAGAATATAAATGAAAACAACTTTATATATTGATTGAACTGAGATACTAATAATTGGGAATTTGAACATCTTACTGATTAGGACATCATAGACATAGTAAAATGGGTGGATAAAGAAGAAAGTGATGAGGAAGAAGAAGAACCTACTGTGCAGATGCCAATGAATCATTAGATGGCACTATGCCATGTAGCCAGTCTGTTTCAGTACCTGGAAGATCAATATGATACATTACTGGCCAACAAACTTATACTGAAAAAACTCCAATCTGAAATAAATAAGTGTTTGAAACCACGAAGCAAATACAAGTAACTGATTTTTTTTTTTTAAAGAGGCCGATACGCTACAATTTTGTGTATTTTACAGTACCATACGTGAATGAATATTTTTTAATCTAGGTTATGTATAATTTTCTTTTTAACTACTAAAATGTATATTCAGTTTATGTTTATTAACATTTCTCACATTTAAAATGTTGAACTTGTATTCATTATAATGAAACAATGCTTTTCACAACCAATCTGTAAGCCAACATGTGGATTAACCGCATATTTTGTTATCCGTAGCATTCTCGCCACACAGTCCCATGGATAATTGGGAGTTTTCTGAATTTTGATTATGTAGAGTATCAGAAATATTCTTCCTTTGTATTACCTGAAAATCTCAGGCTTTTACATTTTCTAGTTTTATTAAATCAAACCACATACTGTACAGTAATAAAGTGTGTTCACATGGAGGTACATAAGATTCTTAATGAAGCCATACAATGATATTTTAGCTATAACAAATAATTAAAATTAAATATTACTTAATTTTAATAGACGTGTACAAGTAGTGTAAAAATGATGGTAAGCATAACTAACTTCTTTCTCAGTTACTCGGTTCATGCAATTATTTATTTTGTTTGTATGTGCAGGAAGCTGCTTCAGCTACAAATGGACCAATGTTATCATTCACGCAGCAGTTGCAGCAGTGTACACGTGGTACGAAGAATCGACCCCTTAGCAGGTTGCTGAGCCCTCTACACAGTGAGCCACAGAGTCCTATCTATGCTACACCACCTCATAGTCCATTTAGTGACATAGCTGCACCCAGCAGTCCTCTCGCTGCTAATGCATTGCTCTTCCATAGTTCTATTCACAGCACTAATCTTCAATTGTAAGTTTTTATAATAGCACTTTTTACCTACTATATAAGCTGATTTTGTAACAATTATGGCATGTATTGCAGCAGTAATGTTTTTTATTCTCAATACCTGTTTTACTATAAATCCATTTTGTGTAGATACGTGGAATGTATCAATTCCAGTCAACTGAATTAAAAATGTTTTGAGAAATAAAAGTTACAAAGCATTTTACATCAAAACAAATAAACACTTAACTTTAATTTATTTTAATAATAATATTTTTTACTTACTATTTATTTTTTCATTTAGAAGAATCTAAAATTGAAACTTTTTGTTTATAACTAAATTGAGTCAGCAATTAAAAACAGTCCATCATAGCATTGAATGTTTGCCCTTTATCGCAGGTATATATTATGTGAAATAGTTATTAAAAGTTTATGTTTTTGTAAATAATGTGTGATCTTTGCATGCTAATCTTGTCAGAGTTTGATGGCAGAGAGAAAGAATGAGATGGCGATGAGAGGGAAAGGGAGGGAGGAGTAAGGGATAAACGGGTAATGTGAGGGGGAGTGAGAGGAGGCAAGAAGGAAGGGGCACAGAGCAAATGTATGTGTACATTTGAATATGCATGAGAATCGAGGTGAGCATACACATGTGTATATGTGCGTAAGTTGCTAAAAAAAATCTTTTTGAAGATTCTTTTGGAAGAATTTAAGTGTTTGTTGTTTTCCCATGGTACAATTATTAGTACAAATATAACAATACTTTGACAGTGAAAATAGTGTTCTTTGGAAATGTTCATGGATGTAAATTGTATGGCTAATAAGAATTTTGCTAGTTGAATATAGACTGCATGAAGGTGTGTTAATAAGAGTGAATATCATGTATGTATGCCTGAAAGCTGAAGTTCCCACAGACATTTCAGAATTTTACTACCATAGCATTTGGAAAAATTCCTCTATAGAACATTAATGAGCCAGATATTTGACCTCATTATAAAACAAGGTTTTCATTTTTTGTTGAAGTAAGTAAGATAAGATATGCAAAAAAAAATTGCTTGCAAAGTTTTAAATGCTTATGATCCCCAGAGTGACTTTGTGGCACATCTCAGTTATTTGATATAAGACGATAGAAGAATACAGGCTCTTATGGGGAAAAGTGGGATAGGTTATGCCTACCGACTAAGTAACGTTCAGCACTCAGAAATTTGATGTATCAGACTAATAGTAATGATACACACTTTTAAAAGCACATTACTTTTTAGGCAAGAAAAAATAGTTAATTTTATTGATCATAGGTAATGATTTATGATCGTGTACCATAATGGACCTGTCACCTATTCAACCTTGTAACATCAGTGAGATGGCCACTATTTACGATGCCTGGTTAACAAAATTTAACTAACAAAATATCAAACTTTGTTACAAAACATGGCACATCAATACTTGTATTTAAAGTTTTTCCCTGAAGTTTGTGTTGAATCATCTCTGACAATATCGACTAGATTTTTCAGTGAAATATTAATTTCATTCAATAGTCAGAGATCTTCAGATAAAAGTATATTTTCATGATGCTGGACTACATTTATGAAAGCACGTCTGCTTGGGACTCTGTTAAACCCACAACAATAATATTGTCATGCAGAAAACTCAAAGGCATTGAAGACCAAAATAGCAGAGCAGTTGATGCTGAAGTGTCTCAACTGGTGGCAGTGAAACATTCACAAATCAGTCTACTTCAAAGAATACCTAATGATGGTGAATAATTACATAATTAATTGCAGTGCTAAAATTCAGTGTTTCACTATCTCAGCTCCTGGCACCCAATGTTGTAATTAGTGCACAGCCTTATTGTCATATCTCCACAAGCTGTCAGCACCTAAATAAATTTTCACTCGAAAACTATCCACGGCACCCTATAGTCAGAGTATTTAATATTACATTCCTGCTCACAGTAACACAACTGACTTGTGCCATGAAAGCCTCCACATTCCTCTACACACTCGGACCAACTGCTGTGACTACTAGTACACACGCAGACTGGGCGAGGACAGCAATTTCACACCACTGAAGCACTGTGACTATTCTGCACAGCTGATTGATAGTGACTCTCTCAAAGTCCATGAAAACCAATGCTAGTGCCTCGAAGCAGCACCGTCACCAGCATCAAGGGTAGCCAACCTTAAATGGTCTACATTAACATTGTTTGCTGATAGGTGACACATTTTTAAAAATGAAGAATATATAACTTTATTTACATCAAAACAGAACAACAACCACAGTTTTTGTAATTAATATACCATATATTTTACATTTAATTTATAACATGCCAATGCACAATGCTCATGATGACCAAGGTGTCACACAATAATAAGTAAGATTTACCTTGTTTCCAGTACTATTTTACGCCACCTACATACGTTATTAACAAACAGTATCACATTAATCTGTTACTGGAAATAACATATTAAATATACATTTATGAGTAATGCAACTTGGTTGGGATATATATGTTGTAAGAATGTATAACAGTGGAACTAAATTTTATACACTGAACTACCATTGTCTTTATTTCACATTATCTTGTACACATTAACATCAACTACAGAACATTCCCACCATATTACTTCATCTACATACTTTCCTTCTCCAATTACCTTACACCAGTATCAACACAACACTATAAAATTACCAATTCAGAAACTTTCACAATATAAATTTACCCACTTAACACTCTCCCCATAAATTTGACATAAACAATAACATACAACAACTTATCCTTAGACATCAATTTGCAGCATGAACTTTTCTACCAGACTTCTATAACCACCTAGTGTTACAGCTTTGGTAAACACACTAGCCAGCTGGCATTCAGTAGGACATAACACCAAGTTAATTCCCTCCTCATTTGCTTGTTCACAAATGAACTTAAATCTAACATAAATATGCTTGGACCTTTTGAACACACTGTCATTCTTGATCGTTTTTTTATTGTACTTTGATTGTCAACATTCAAATTCATAGACATTACCTCACCTGTTAGCTCCTTATAAAGAGATTTTACAAACAATACTTACTTCACACACTCACTGGCTGCAATAAACTCACTTTCAGCTGTACACAGTGATACTACAGATTGGCGTTTTGTGGACCATGAAATTGGGCCTCCTGCATACATGATGATGTATCCTGACGTACTTCTCCGAGATGTGTCATTGGCATAATCCGCATCACTGTAAGCATCAATTACTATAGTGGTTTCCTGCAATGAATACCGAAGCCCTAGGTTCTGTGTATCCTGTATGTATCTAAAAATTCTTTTGACACTTTGGACATCTTCTGTTGTCTGGTTAGCGGTTTTCCTCGAATCCATATTGACAGTATAGGGTATGTCTGGTCTCGTTCTATTGGACAAGTAAAGCAGAATTCCAACTGCTTCTTTATGTGGGAACTTACCACTCTCTTTTGGTTGGTTTCTTCTAGATTTTCGCTCACTGGAACAGCTGGGGTTTTTATTGATTTTAAACTGTCCATGTTGAATAATTTTAGCAACTTGGCAGTGTAAGATCTTTGATGAAGACTGATGGATTCACTTGTATTTATTATTTCAATACCAATGAAGGTCTCTGGGTTTTCAGTTATTTTAACTTCAAATTCTGTCTGAAGCTTTTCCAGGAGTTCATTCATTTTATTTTCCCTTTTTGAGATCACTGGTCTGTCATTGACCGTAATAACTAGTAACGAATCCCCTTCACTGTTCTTAAAGACTGAATTGTCTGTAGTAAGATGCTGCATTCCATGTTCCTTGAGGAAATCAACAAACCGTTTGTACCAGGCATGGGGAGCCTGTTTCAGCCTGTATAGGGATTTTTTTAATTTCACCACAGACCCCTTTTCATTCCCATAGCCTTCAGGCAAGGACATAAAAACTTCTTCTTCCAGATTGCCATAAAGGAAAGCTGTTTTTATATCAAACTGTTTAAAAGACATTTCTTTATTTTTCCCATAAGCAGTGAGGAACCTCAATGTATTCACTGATACCACAGAGCTAAAAGTTTCATCGTAATAAAATTCTGCCTTTTGTTCGAACCCTCGTGCAACAAGCCTGGCTTTGTGTCTATTGTCGTCCTTGACACAAAATACAAGTTTGGTTTCCATTTCACTCTGACTTCCTCCACAAATTCAAAGACCTCATTTTTCTTCTGTGAAGATTTTTCTTTCTGAATGGCCGTCAACCACATGTCCTTGTCCTCACCAGAAACAGCTTTTGATGTGTGAGCATGGCCTATTCTTGCAGGTATTGGGGTGTTCTCCTCTTTCACTTTCCAAGTTCACGACAATCCTTTGCTACAAGATTTCCATCACTTTCCTGACTGGAGTCTTCATTATATTTTTCATTTTGTATTGGGACAAAGCCATGAAACGTTTCTTTGTCCTCTACACAATCCAGATATGAAGACTGTGACACCTTCTCACTTAGGGCAAGGGTTTCAGAGTTCCTATCACTCTCCTCATTTGAATTTTCCAATGAGTTCACTCCAGGGCATTCAAAGGACATCACATCTCTTGAAACTTCAATTTGCCTTTTTTCTTCATTCCACAGTCTGTATCCATTCGACACATATCCAACCAAAAACCAACTTTTTGCATTCCTCATCCAATTTTGTGACTTGTTTTAACTTCTTTGCATATGCCAGTGCACCAAACAATCGTAGATTCGAGAGGTCATGTTTTTTTCCAAACCACAGTTCTGCAGGTGTTGACTCAACAGTAACAGATGGGCTTCTGTTTAATAAGTAGGTTGCTGTACGTAGAGCCTCTCTCCATAATTCCTTCTTCATCCCAGACAAAAAAAAGAGCTCTTGTTTTTTCCAGCAATGTTCTGTTGAGACTTTCCGCTCGTCCATTGAGTTGTGGATTTGTCACAGGCGCACAGTCCACCATAATCCCCCTCTTACGTCACCATTCAATGAACTCTCCAGAATTATACTCTACTCCTATGTCACAAAGGACTTCATGAACCCTTAGGTTCCACTTAAACTCTACTTGGGCAACATAGGTTTGGGTAGCCTCAAAAACATCAGATTTATTTTTTATCAAAGTCACAAATGCAAAATGTTTATAATCATCCAGGAATGTGAAAATATTTTAATCCATCCCACGTGGTGTCTAGAGGTCTGCACACATCTGTGTGTATTATCTCCAATGGTGTTGTTGCCCTATCTCTTTCTTTCCCGAAGGGTTTCCTTTTTTGTTTTGACGTTAAACAAGTCTCATGCTGGGTTTCAGGCCCACAAAGTTTCAGGAGTTCTAATACAGTTGACATATCTACTAGTCTCTTCTTGCTTTCAAAATTCAAATGTCCTAGCTTTTTGTGCCAGTTAATCATACAATTTTTTGTTTGCATTCAGACAACTGTGTTTTTTCACAAGAAGTCATTTTTACATAGTATAGTCCAGCACTATCTTTATAACCTACCATGTTAATCCCACTTTTTGATGTTTCTACTCTATCCACAGTAAATTTAACAACAGCTCCCTCCATTCTCAGTAATTTTATTCACTGACAACAAGGTTTTTGTCAAACCCGGCACATACAGTACATCCTTTAATATACATTCCTGATACTGTATGTCACCCTTAATCTTGCCACTCAGGTTTTCATTTTTCTTGGATGTCACAATTTCACAGAGTTTGTACGCTTTTGAAAATCTTTGAAACGTGCTGGAAAAAAATTCTTTCATTTTCAAGGCCTTGAAAGTGCTTAAATTTTATTTTAGTCCTTGAATTTATTTTGAGCTCAGAAAGATTGAATAAGTATTACTTTTCAATTATTGCTGGCTGCACAAAATCCTCTTGGCTGTAATAGTTTTTGTAAGCTTCATTTATTATATTATGTTTTGTAAATAAGTGTTAATTGTGTCGGTCCTTACAAATTGTTTGCTCGCAATGTGCATGCATATTAGCAATTACAATGTATTGATAACCATCAATAGTAGCCATATATACCTAATCGAAAGCTGCCTCTAGTGGAGATATCTACACAAATATTGATACATGACAAGATGGTGGCTGTGTTGTCGGTTACGCTGTTGCGTGCCCAAGTTTTCTTTATTTACAAAGTGAAAATAAAACATCTTAAAAAATGTATATTGTTTTGATGGTAACATTTACGCAACAGTCATCAAACATTTTAATTTACTTATTGTAATACATATTTTTTCTAGGGTTGTAACATGGCTATCTTTCATCTTCATACGTGAATCAAATACTTAGTGTTTCACAGAAACTACTGTTGTCAGATCAGGTTAGTACAAATTAAAAAAAGGACTAAATGAAAGCCTAAAATTCTGCGTTATTGTCTAATGTTTTTAAAAACGTAATAATTTAATATTGGGACTGTAAAATAGGCTGAAACCATGCATAAGGCATGAGGTTATGTTGGTGTTATTTTGTCAGTTTGTAAATTGGAATGTGTATAGGTATGTTAATGTAAAGTGGATAGTGTATAGGTTGTTGCTGGATCATGTACTTATAAAATATTTAGGGAATAACTAAACAAGTAAATCATAGTGTAATTTTTCAAAGGTTTGATTCAAAAAGTGTGAAGAAATTGTTAATAAACTATAATCAAAGTCTGCAGGTTTTTGAAAGCCAGCGTAGAAAACCCGGCAGAACTTAACAAAACTGTGTTAAATATTGGTAGCTGTGGTTTGCATGTTGTACATAATGCCTTCAAAACAGGCTGAAGTGCCACTGGCTGGGATATTCATGAGTTTCTAGGGTGCCTGTACACACTTTTTAAGTATGCCCCTGCTAGGAGAGAAGATTATCAGTCCAAAACAGGCAGCAGTGATTTTCCCTTAAAATTTGTTATCCATAGATGGCTGGAAAATGTACCAGTTGCAGAGAAGGCTTTGGTGATGATACCAAAATTGAAGCGTTTTGTTGAAAATGTTTATAATTGTAAAATAAGAAAACCTACTTGCAAATCATTTTCTGCTGTGAGAAAACATATCTTACATGAGCTCACTTCTCTGAAACTGAAAGTACAGTATTCATATTGGTAGCAGAACTGCTGCAACCTTTTCTCTCTGTTTACCAAACAGGCAAACCCATGCGTTTTTTCTGATTGAAGACCTAAGAACAATTTTAGTTTGTATTCTCCTGCAATTTATGAAAGCAGATGCATTAAAATAGACCAACTCTTCAGTTCAGAAACTTGTACATTTTGATTTCAAAGACGTCAAAAACCAGTGCAACATTACGGACGTGGATTTGGATTATATAGCAAAAACGGTAGTTAAAGCTTTAATGACGTGAAATGTATCACAGGGTGATACTTTGGAGGTAGGGTCTTCTGTAGAAGGCTGCTTGTTTCTCATGCAGAGAAGTTGCGTTGTTTCAGAAATCTCCTGTCACATACAACACAGTGAGAAGTTTGTCTTGCCTTGGTCCTCAGGAAATGGTAACTTGGAAAGATAAACAGAAATGTATAAACAAAATGATAACATTTATGAACTCTTTGGATGAATCGAGACAGTTTGTGAATCAGATGTAGAAGAAGTCCTGGCTCAGTATTCAAGTTTTTTATATGAAGTTATCCCTCAACATCAGTCAGTGTTTGCTGATTTTGATCCTTAAAGTTCACGAATTGGTGTGTTTTTTCTTGAAATCATGAGTGACTGTAAGCAATATCAAAATCTATGGAAAGTTGTTTAACTTCTTTTATTATGAAGTCATGGGCAAGTTACTGTCGAATGAAGTTTTAGCATTAATAAGCAAGTGGAAGTAAAAAACTTGAAGTAAAAATCCTATATTACAAAGAGACTGATTTGTAACTTTCTAGGTGACATATGTGATGTAAAAGAACTTTATAATTTAAAGATAAGTAAGATGTTGAGAAGTTGTGCTGCAAATGCACATCATAGGTACATTTCTTGACTTAGAAAAGCAAAAACTGGCTGTCAAAACTGCAGTAAAGAGAATAATTGATCAGGATGTCGAAGAAATTAAAAATTTGAAGATGTTTAAGCAGATTTGAAAAGATATATCATTAACCCGGTTGGCTGATGAATTTGCACAGAAGGCGGATGACCATGGGGATATGACATTAATAGCCTCATCAAATGCTCTTCACCGGACAGCAAAAGAAAAATCTGCCCAATGGACAACTTAAGTTGGAATGCCCATAAAGATAAAATAATAAATACTTCTTAATATTGTAGGTATTTGTATAAATGTTTACATTTTTGTGGTGTTAATTTTAAAAAGGTTATTGTGTCTTAATTGATGTCAGTGAAAGCTGCTAAGACTGAAATATCAGAATCTTCCCATGCTGGAGGAAATAACTCCACAAGGGATTATTGGATATAGGTTACTTATACAGTATTTAATTGAAATATTTTAACTCCTCAAATTGTTAGAACTATTTCATGATTTTATCTTCATTGATTATAAGCATATTTTATGGTCTTTTAGGTTTAGGTATGCATATTTGGGCCTGCAATTTAAAATCTTGGTTAAACTTCCTGGAAAATTTAAAGACATCCTTGAAAAGTGCTTGAATTTTTTTTTATCCCTGGAGTACGAACCCTGTTTCAGACTTAAAGTAGGTGGCATTCAACAACGAACCACTAATGTTAACCATGTGGGAAGTACACTCCGAGTCCTGTATCCATGTCCCTATATATTTTTCTCAGTTTGTTTCAGTTAAAAATGCAACTTTGTGCCTATCCTGTGAAGCAGGCTAGTTATTTTTGATTCTAAAGAAACAGTTCTGTTCAGTGTGATTGTCCCTCTTGCAAATTTTACATCCTGTGGATTTTTTAACATAATTCCTTGCAATGTGACCTCTATTAATACATCTGTAACACACAGTGTCTTTATTTACAGTCTTAAATGCAATATTGTTGCATACATTAGAAGGGCATCTTTCATCTTCTGGTAATAACCTAGCAGTCAAGTTCGTGAGAGTCTTATTACCCTTCCGAGTAGATTTCCAAGCAGTCAAAAAATAATTGAATCGACCTCGTAGGGAAGACAGAATTTTTCCTATCATCATCTCATCATAAATGGTATAACCTACACTTTTTAGTCATACAGATAAATGTTGAAGTTCAGAGAGACCTGTTGCAACATCTTCAATTTTATAGTTGAAAAAACTTTGAAGCAGCAAACTTTTATTTTGACTACTGTCTCTTTCATAAATTGAGCACAGTTTCTCGAACATCTCCTTGGTGGTATCACAAGACATAATAAATTGGATATTACCTTTGTCCAGTGTGGTGATGATATACCTCTAAGCCTTGGCATCCTTCCTAATCCAATCCTTATCCTTTCCTGCAGCCACTTCTATGGTAGTGGTTATCACTTCGTACACATCTGCGGCTTTAAATAACACCACTATTTGGAATTTCCAAATACTAAATTTTGGTAACCTGCAAGTTTCTCAACATGAGCAAAATCATCCGATGCGGTAGCCATTTTCCATCACTGTTTTTGCGGTTCCACACTATGCCTAATTCACTTAGCAACGTCCTGGGCACATAACCTGTTGTAAGAATGTATAACATTAGAACTAAATTTTATACACTGAACTACCATCGTCTTTATTTCACATTATCTTGTACACATTAACATCAACGACGGAACATTCCTGCCATATTACTTCTTCTACATACTTTCCTTCTCCAACTAACTTATACTAGTACCAACACAACACTATAAAATTACCAATTCAGAAACTTCCACAATATAAATTTACCCACTTAATAATATATAATATACAAGTTCTGCATTGAATTGCTACTTATAATAATGGTTCGTAAGACTATAACTTATTACGAAATTTGACAAGAACTTAAAATTTTACACTGAAGCTCTTCTTACACTGACGAATATATGATTAAAACATTGAAACATAACTTCTTGTAATCCAAATATATTTGTAATTACAATATGATCATTCTAATGATTGAATAAACCACTTAATAATAATTATATATATGTATGTATATGTATTTTTTTTATTTATTTATACTCCAGTGTAAATTCTCAAGGTAATAGTAACATTGTCTTGAAATCTGACATTCTGGTAAGTGTGGTCTTTCATGACATAGGCAGGAAGATGTACTCTCCATGACAATGGAATCAGTGAATTGTATCTCTGCCCACTTGTTACTTTTCATATACTTGGTATGTGGTTAGAAACTATGCATGCATTGTGACAGTATACACTTTTGCCGGTTTAAGTACCGTGTTAACGGCTGGGTGTGTTTGTGTATTTGAAGCTGTATGAAATATTGTCATTATTCTATGCCGTATCCCTTGTGAGCGATGTTCTGTAGTACTGCAGTAAAAGTTGTCTTGTGCAGACTGACATGAACGTTGAGCTGGAAGACCGCCTTCTGAAATTGTTTTTGGGAGGAAGGCTGATAAGGTAGAGCGGAAAGTATATCAAGTGTCTTAGGTTATAGCCTCTTAAGCTATCATGTTTATTAATATGAACATTTAGAATTACTGGTATGTATAGTAAAATCAATACGATTAGCATTATGTTACAAGATCTCTGAGGGGCATATCTGGATTTGTGAGGAATAGAGGTCTTAATAAAAACAAATGAACTAAAGTGGATTTTAATTGACTCACACAGCTATTGTTTACAGCGTTAATCTATCTATATCTACTATTACTCTTTTTATTTCTCAGTGAGGGCAATATTTAATGTCTAGTTTAACTTTAATTACCATCCTTCTTAATGTCTCTGTTTGGTTAAAGTTAATTAATTCATACTCATCATTAACACACTTTCAGTCTGTCTGTTTCCATCACTTGTAATATCTTTCACTCATGCTTCCAGTCCAAAAGTCCAGTCTGCCAGTTGCAATCTTCACTGCTGGGATGTTCACAGTCATATAATTCCCTCCTGTTGGTCACTTCCTTCGCAGCGCACTTCTCGTCTCGCTCGTTGTCCTTCACTCGATGCCGCAGCCAGTCATCCACTCATAAAATACTTCTCTGCTTGGAAGACCAACACATTTATTGTAGCCGCTGTCCTTGACCTGGAAGGTTTGCTGCACCCCAAGACTAGCTGAGAGAAATGTCAGCAATCCAGAGCATTCTTCAGATGTCTCAAAGACACCCGATACCCAAAGTTGGTAGCAGCACGTGCCCTGATATCAGTAACAGGCATGCTTTGCAAACATTCCCTTGTGAATAGCCGCAGCATCTCTGGTTGCAACTGATATCATGCGTGCATCAATAAATCATCCATGCCTCGCATGCTCACAAGGTGGCCGCCTGTAACACTGCCCCCTTGTCAAGTCTGTTTATCCCGAACAGACTCTGATATATCTGGTCCTTCATAGAGTGCCAGTCATTCGATGTGGAAAACCTTTGGCTTTGCTTGAGAGCCTTGATGACAAATCCATAAGACCGCAGCATTGATCTTCTTCAGAATCCTGTAGTGGCCTTCCCAACATTTCTGTAGCTTCCGGTAGAACCCTTTTCCCTCTGTGATTTATACATCCATGCTAATTGTCCTTGAAATACCTCACCCAACATTCTCCGATCATATCGCGTCTTCATCCTATCACTATTTATTCTGAAGTGCTGCCGAGCAAAATCATGAATGCCAACAAGTCTGTTACATAGTTTGTGGCATAATCAGGACCTGCAGCTTCCTTGTCTTTCGGTCGGCCAAACAGCAGGTCACCAGGTAGACGTAGCTCTCGTCTAAACATCATCCTTGATGGTGTTACCGTTGTGGACTCGTGAACTGCTGAGCGGAAAGGCTAGAAGAAATAATTGCGCCTTTGAATCCCAGTCCTTTTTGTTCTCAGCCACAAAGATTGACAGATACTCTTCAAGAGTGTGGTTAAGCCTCTCTACTATTCCATCTGACTGACAGTGTAAGGCTCTAGTCCTAGTCTTTTTTATCCCCAGAATCATTGTTACCTCCTGGAGGACCGCAGCTTCAAATTTTCTTCCCTGATCAGAATGGAGTTATAGTGGCACCCCAAACCTTGAGAAAACATGATTTATAAGTGCATCAGCCATAGTACGTGCTTAGTTTGGGAGGGGAATGACCTCAGGCCACTTAGTAAAGTAATATTGGGCCATCAGTATATACCAATTACGTCTTTCTGTGACAGACAAGGGCCCTAGAATATCTTCTGCTATCCTCTTGAATGGGGCCTTAACATTGTATTTCTGGAGGTGACCTTATCCCCTGGTCCTTCCTCACAGTGCAGTTGTCGCACATTCAGCACCACTTCTCAACATCCTCCCGACAATGAAGCCAGTAGAATCTTACACTGTCAAGGTTCTTATTCACACCAAAGTACCCAGTGGCGACCACATTATACAGTTCCTTTAAGACTTTAGTAACCCTGTATTCTGGAAGGACTAACAGTAAGCATGTATGCTTTCTATCTTTATTTTCCCAGTTTCTGTAAAGTATGCCATTCTTCAGTATGAGAGAATTCCATTGTTCCCAGTATGCTTTGACTGCTGCGCTCAGTATAGGTTTCTCTTCCCATTTCGGCTGACAGCCAGCATCTTTACTCTTAATAATGGCTGCAAAGTGGGATCATTCAGATGATCTTTCCTAATACCCTGATAACTCCAGGTTGGTGACCCATCATAAAATAAAGAACCATGAATTCTTGTCCTCCATACCTTCAGCAAGTAGCCACTCTTTTCTTCTTGATGTTCACAATGATGACAAAATGGCTTACACTGCCTCCTAGACAGTGCATCTATATTGCTGTATCCACCGTGCTATTTGACCTTTGGGGTTCTTGAAATTTAGTAGCCAGTATAGTGAAACATGGTCAGTTCTTAGAAGAAAATGTCTGCCATAAAGGTAGGGGTGGAAGTGTGTAATATCCTTCACCACTGCCAGAAGCTCCCTACATGTAACACAGTAATTTCCTGATACATACCTATCCAAACAAACATACGCCTAATGGCATTAATGGTTTCGTAAGTACCCAAATGAGCTCCCAATGGGGATGAATGAAAAAAATTTAAGAACCATATCATGAAGATTTTGAGGTAAGTCAATTTTATGATCTTTGGCAAAACAGGGTCTGCAATACAAAACACCATTAGATACATTATATTGCGTAGGTGTGTTATCTTTTTAAATTTGTACCATAATGTCGCAAATAAAAGGATCAGATTTTTGATAAGTTTCAATGTCCTGAAATGCTAAAGGGAAATTGGTCAACAGTGCGCTGCAACAGTTAGGTTCAGGTTTTAATGAAGTTTCCTCTGGATAATTTTCAAACATGAATGACAAAGAATAAGCAACTATGTTCTGCGTTTCGTGACTATGTTGGATTTTGAATTTAAATTATGAAATTTTGACTATCCAACTATCTAATTTTCTAAGTTGTTTTGGATGAGCAAGTAACCATGAAAGAGCTTGGTTATCTGTTTCCAGTAAAAATTCCTGATCTATAAGTTGTCTAAATTTGTCAGTTCTGAAAACATCTGCTAAACGTTCGGGTTCATAGCCTGATGATTTCCTTTCCTGATGAGTGAGTGTTCATGAAGCGAAAGCGATAGGTTGCCTTTGCCCATTGATTTCATCTGATAACAGCACCAAGTGCTGTGCTGGAAGTGTCAGTTTGAAGAATGAATGGTTTTGAAAAATCAGCTGCTCGAAGAATTGGAGGGTTGGCTGTTGCTTCTTTCAAAAAATCTAAGTATCCTGTTGCTCTTGTGTCCATACAAATTAGGCTCCTTTTTTTTCTTAATGCATTTAGAGGAACTGCATGTTCAGCAAATTTTGGAACGTATTTGGAGTAGAAGTTGACCATGCCAATAAATCGGGAAATGCCTTTTGCGCATCTTTTGGAGGAAGAAAATTTCTCAAATCCTTGGTTTGGTCTGGATCAATTGAGACTCCTTTTTCAGAAACTACATGGCCAAAAAAATTTCTTTTTAAACAGCGAATTTCACCTTTTTTAAGTTAGCAGTAAGACCTGCATTATGCAATTTGTCAAGAACTTATCAAATATGGGCTACATTTTCCTCAAAACTGTTTGAGTACACGACCAAATTGTCCAGATAGTTGTGCACAAACATGAATTTGATATTATCTAGCACCTGATCGAGTAGACGCGTTTGGACCTGGGCTCCTGCTGCAAGGCAAATGGCCCAACAGTGTATTAGTACAGGTTCCATTGAATGCAAAAACCGGTAACATGTTTTGAATTAATTCTTAATGAGTGGGATTTGATAAGCTGAATTTAGGTTAATAACACTAAAATACTTGGCTTTACTAAACAAGCGGAAAGTAGAATTCAAATTTGGAAGTGGAACACTGTCAATGTCAATTTATTTGTTCAAATGGCACTAATCAATTACCAAACAATGATCATTGCCTTTAGGTACTAGAAAAACAGGTGAACTGAAATATTATATAGAGGGTTCAATGACTTTGATGTCCAAAAGTTCATGAATTTTCTCTCACAATATTTTCATTTTTGTGGTACCAAATCGTAGGGATGACATTTCACACATTTATTGTCAAGGAGTTAACCTTGTATTCAATCAAATTTGTTCGTCCTAGCACTGGGGTCATAACATCTGGAAAACCTGCACAAGATTCTTAATTGCTTGTTATTTTGCACTATCTAGATGATTCAAATCAGTAGAATTTTTATTACTTGTGACTTTGGATACTTTTACTTCTTCACTGTGTTGTGATAGTGAACCAGAAAAACAAATTATCACCTTGTGATTAAATCTTAACAATGATACAACTTGCTTTCAGATCAATAAGCATGTGTCTTAGTAACAAAATCTGCTCTTAAAATAAGATCTGTTGCCAGATCAGTGTGCACAAGAAATGGGAAAACCCATGTAAACACATCAATTCTGATTTTCACTACAGTTACTAGTTGTATTTGTAATGGCTGATCTGAAGCTGTAACATAGTGTAAATTTATTGGCTCAGTACTCTTAATGAAACCTTTTTCCTTTAATTGTTGAAATGCAAATCCTGACATGATACTGTTGGAAGATGCAATTTATCCTTATGTATTTTTAAAGTTTTATTTTTATTTTTGTCCTTTTGGTAGTTACAGTGGAAGTGTTTTGAGTTGGAGACTATGTTCCACAGGAAGTGTGTGTTTGGGTTGGAGATTATATGACCCCCTATAAAAGTTTGTATTGTTTTGTCTTTGTTGGTATGTAATCAGTTATGAATTACATTGAGTGTTGATGGAAGACCTTTGGCTTACTTTAACACTAACCTGTTACATTTACCAACTCATCCAACAGGTTATGGGCCCAGTATGTAGCAGGTAGTAGAAACTGTCTAGTTTACCATAGCCATCATGACGGAAGAAGAAAAATTCAGGATACCATTGTTTCGATGGAAGGAATTATGATGACTGGAAATTCAGGATAGAGGGGTTTCTTTATGAGAAGGAAGTGCTGAAACATTTAGAAAAGCCATTGGATGAATGGCAGGTGCCATATCTTCAAGCAGAGGGTGATAAACAAGAAGTCAAAGATTCAAAGGCACAGGCATTACTGGAAATCAAATGTGGAAACAAAAAATGCAAGAACTTCATCAAACAGCAGATTCAAGACAACCAGCTGGAGCATGTAAAGGGTAAAATGACTGCATATTAAGTATGGTCTGGTCTCCAAAGGAGGTTTGAAAAGTAAGGAGTAGCAAATAGAATGGTGCTGAATAAAAAATTACATACTATGAAATACACACCTAGTGCTGAAACATTCAACCAGTATTGTCTGAGGTTCGATAGGCTGGTTCGAAAATTAAAGACTGTGGGAGAACTAGGCCTACATGATGAAGAAGTTATCATAAAGTTTTTACTTACAATGCCTGAAGAATTGGAAGGAGTAGTATCTGGACTTCAGACACTGGGTGCCGATAAACTGTCACTGGAGTTTGTCAGGCAAAGAACTGAAGAAGAGGAGACTTCTCGGAAGGAAAGGAAAGGAAGGAAAAGTTGCCAGGTTTTTCAACCCGTCGCCTTTTCTGGAGCAAGATGGCCGATAGGAACTGGCGCTAAGGCAGGAAGCAGCAGGGAATCCAGCGAGACCATCCAGAAGAAAACGTTTCCATACAAATGCCGCAACTGTGGGCTTGTGGGCCACAAGAGACATGAATGTTGGAAAGCTGGAGAAGGGATGTTTGGAAGAGGATGACAAGTAGGAAGAGAATCATCAGGAAGTGGAAATCCACCGAAGAATGTTCACCTTGCCCAAGATGAGAAGAATGATGTACCTATGTACAGCTTCCTGATGTCAGTAAACAAGTGTTCTGCAGTAGAAGATAATCGTGCTGATAATAGTGTTTGGGATCTAGATTCAGAGGCAACCGATCATCTTGTAATGGCAGATACCCCAGTGATAAATTGTAAAAAATTAGATAACCCAGTGTCAATAGGTGTTGCAAAATCGAAAGTTTTTCTAGTGGCTAAAGATATAGGTGATGTGTTAGAACAAACACAGGTTAATGGAGAAGCCAGAAAATTTTGCATCAAGAATGTGTTGTTGGTAGAAAATTTGGAATACAACTTAATATCAGTACCTAGACTAAAAAAGTAAGGGTTTTACGTTGGTGTTTGACAAAGGTAGGTGTATTATTTCTAAGGATCACTGTATTGTAGGAGTAGGAAACAGGGAAGGAAATTTGTACAAGTTGCCGATTGTAGTAGAAAATTCAAACAGTGTAATTGATGCTTGTTCAGTTGTGAGTATTACTAAGCTATGGCATACTAGACTGGGTCATATTGGTAATCAGAATTTGCACAAGTTTTCAAAGATTGTAACTGATGTTGGGAAAGTTGAACAAGGGGATACTGATCTGTGTGGGGTTTGTATCAACGTTAAACAAACAGCAGGGTACCATAATCACTTTAGGGTTAGGTCAACAAGGCCATTAGAGAGAATTCATAGTGATTTATGTGGTCCAATTACACCTTCCACATATGATGGAAAAAGATATTTGTTGACTCTGCTAGATGATGACTCACTTCACAGTAGCATTTGGCCTAAAGTCAAAGGATGAGGTGTTACATTACATAAAGTTGTATGAAGCCATGGTTTCAGCTATACTTTTGCAGAAGATTTGTAACTTCAGATGTGATAATGGAGGTGAGTTTGTTAATCAGGGAGAAAGAGATTTCTTTGTAGAAAAGGGTACACAGTATGAACTAACTGTTCCAAGGGTTCCAGAGCAGAATGGAGTAGCCGAGCACATGAATCGATCTATTTTGGACAAAACGCGGTGTATGATACTTGGTTCCTACCTAGGTAAAACTTTTTGGCTTGAAGCAGCATTAACAGCTGTATATTTGATAAACCGAAGTCCCACTTCGGCTTTACCAGAAGGGAAATTACCAGCTGAATTATGGTATTGTAGGAAGCCTGACCTTACAAAGCTTAGGGTGTTTGGATGCTTAGCGTATGCACACAAAGTTAAATGTGAGAGGAGTAGTAAACTTGATTCCCATTGTCAAAAATGTTTCATGTTGGGTTATTGTGACAATGGGTACAGATTGTGGTGCACAGATCTGAAAAGAGTGATTGTTGCTAGTAGTGTTGAGTTTGATGAAACTAAAACTAAATTTGAAGAAAGGTACTGGGATCATGAATGGCAGGAGACATCACAAGCAAAATCAGCTGAAGAAAGAAAGTCAGCAGGATGCAGATTCAGGAGGCGAACAGGAAAGTTTCAGAAGTTTTTGAGGAGTTACCTGTAGATGAGGAATATAAGGGATGTAGAGTTAAAAAGGCTCCTGAATATCTCAAAGATTATGTAGTAAGTGGGTTGAAGAAGGGCTCTAGAGGTAAGGTAGCTAAAGATGGGGATAGCTTAGCTTTAGTATTGATGGATAAGGATGTAGACTTATTAAACACGGAGCAGCCAGAAAATCTGAAAGTTTTTGTTAATATGTCTTCAGTGGATGATGTAAATCTTGCAATGAGTGCCACTGGTTACTGTGAAGGGGTACCAATGAATGTTGAAGAGCTAAAAGACAGAACTGACAAAAATAGCTGGTTTCAAGCTATTGATGAGGAAGTGAATTCTCTAGTAGAAAGTGAGACGTGGGAGGAGGTCATATTACCAGAGGGAAAGAAAGCTATTAAAAGTAGATGAGTATTTTCTCTTAAACATGACAAAGATGGAAATTTAGAGAGATATAAAGCCTGATTAGTTATTATGGGTTTCGCACAAATCAAGGGTTATGACTATGGTGATACTTATGCACTTGTTGCTAAACTGACTACTATATAAATTTTTCTGTGTCTGGCCAACTGTAAGTCACTGTATGTTCATCACTTCGATGTTAAGAATATTTTTTGCAGGGGGTCTTAAAGGATGAAATTTTTATGCTGCCTCCTGAAGGGGTCCAAGTGAAAGAAGGTAGAGTTTTTAAACTAAGGAGAACATTGTATGGCTTAAAACAAGCCCCAAGAGAATGGAATTTGAGGTTTGATGTGTTTGTGAAGTCACTTGGCTTTAGTCTGCATCATGCAGATAGATGTCTGTATACGTGTAGAGATGATGACTGTATTGTTTACTTGCTACTTTATGTTGATGACTTTTTGATTGCCTGTAATTCATTACCTAAACTAAATGAGTTGAAGGGAAGGTTCATGTCCGAGTTTAAAATGAGAGATCTGAAGGATGTGCAGTATTTTCTTGGCATAAAGGTAGAACGAATAGGTCAGACAATGTACTTGAGCCAAATTGTTATCTTAAAAAGTTGTCAAAATTCAAAATGGAAAATTGCGAACCTGTACAAACACCCTTGGAACTGCAGCCAAATTATGTTACTAAGGAGTGCATTGTTAATGCAAAACCTTACAGAGAATTAGTTGGGAGCCTCAGGTACGCATGCTTGACCACCAGACCTGATATTTGTGCGGCTGTGAACTTTTATAGTCAGTTCCAAACTGATGCCACTGAAGTGCAGTGGGTAGGCCTGAAAAGAGTACTGAGGTACCATGAAGGAACATTACACTTAGGAATCCGGTTTAAAGGAATCAGTGATGTTCCTTTACTGGGGTATGCTGATGCAAATTTTGCAAATCGACCAGACAGAAAATCTGTGACAGGGTACCTCTTTGAAATATATGGTGATGCTCTTTGCTGGGCAACTAAGAAGCAACAGACAGTTTCTTAGTCCATTTACAGAGTCAGAGTTTGTGGCCCTAGCTTCAGCAACTGTAGAGCTACTTTGGCTTATACAATTGTTTACAGATTTAGATATTTAACTTTGTAAGCCAATAACTGTATTTGAGGACAATCAATCCTGCATTTGTGCTGTGGGTAGTTGGGAACAAAAATGCTTGTAGCATACAGACATAAAGTATAAGGTTATAAAATATCTATGTCAAAACAATGTAATTGCTGTTAGATATATTCCATCAGCTGAGCAGAAGGCAGATATGTTTACTAAGAGTTTATCAAGTGATCTTTTTGTGAGACATAGAAAACATCTTGGGATGATTGAAGTACCTAGCCATACATTAGTCTGATATGAGGATAAATTGAGGAGGGGTGTTGGAAGATGCAATTTATCATTATGTATGTTTCTGTATTGTAAATAGTTTTATTTTTGTTTTTGCCCTGTTGGTAGTTACAGTGGAAGTGTTTTGAGTTGGAGACTGTGTTCCACAGGAAGAGTGTGTTTGGGTTGGAGATTATGTGACCCCCTGATAAAGGTTGAGTTGTTTTGTCTTTGTTCGTATATAATCAGTTATAAATTACATTGAGTGTTGATGGAAAACCTTTGGCTTAATTCAACACTAACCTGTTACATTTACCAACTTGTCCAACAGATACTATGAACCTAACATGTGTCGACAAGTCCACTGATATGTAAGGAACTCATTTATGTGTTGAGATATGGTGAAAAGGGTTTTGTTAAAGGCACAATGATGTGACACCTTCTTTTCCTTAGGTAACCACTTTTATTACATTTTCTGTCACTAAAACAACTTCATGTGTTCCCTAAGTCATCAGTCATAAAGGCACTATTCACAAAACATGATGTATCAACTAGTTTGATAGGATCACTCCTGTCAATCTAGTTTCTTTTCCTTTGCTTCTAAATTTCTGCACTCAGATATAATGTGACCAGGCTTTTTTTTTTTTACAAAAATCGCATGTTTTACTACCTTTTCTCTGGTCCTTAGGTATGAATTTAATTTTATTATCATCTTGGGATGGTTCAGTTTCTTTCTTAGGACTGTGATGTTCTGATATAAAAGATGATGTGGATTGGCTAATGAAATGGTGGTGAAATTTACCTCATGATTGCTCTGCAAAAGCAACATTGGTGGAATTAATGCACAAATGGTCCAAGTCAGCAAAAGTCTGTTGTGTGAATGTAAAAATAGTGTGTGAGCAATCTGTGGGATTTAACCCATCTAAGATCGTAGAGACTATCTCAGCCTCAGAAGCGCATAATCACAAAACCATTGCAGCTTCTTATATTTCTGCAATTTGGTGAGCAAAGGCTTCAGAGTGTTCTTGTAATTGATTGAACCAATCCATTCAAATGTTGACTAAAAGTCTGGCAGGGATGAAATAATCGAGTATATCCTTTTGATACAGTATATCCTTTTGATACTGGTCAGTGCTGTAATTATTGCTTATGGCAATAGTGGTTCTATCACTTACGGGTGCACGTGCGCATGCATGTGTATGTGTGCATGTGGGTGTGTCTGCATGTGCACGTGCATGCATATGTGTGTGTGTGCATGCATGTGTGTGTGTTTTTTTTGTTGGTGGACACTACTGTCACAGTAGTCAGGATACTTTCATCCTCATTTGGTTCACTATTACTTACATTACTAGTAATACCACATACACTGATGAAACTTGTATAGGGTTCTGTGGAATGCCAGAACATGATACAGTTGTGATGGGTTGTGTGTGTGTGGTAAAGAGGATATCCAGTGGAAACCCGGATTACCGCGGCCTGTTATACTGCGGGGCAATTTATGTCCCCCGGCCTGAATAAATAAATAAGTGGAAAGCGTAGAGTCAGGTAGGCATGTCGTCTGTCAGCGGGTGGTCATGGTTGATGGAAGTGGGGGGGAGGGGGGTTGAATGCATGTACTCCATCCTTGCAGCACCAAAATCTATTTTACTGATTCATTACAGCCAATCTTGTATGTTTTTCCATATTCAGTTTCCTTGGAGTGCAATTTCTTTGCCAGAAGAATTACTAATGGTCCTTTTTTCCTGTGACCCTATTATACCTGTTCTGCTGTTTGGTTGTAAACGAGCCAAAAAAAAAGTTACTGTAACAACCTTTCCATCTTTTCTGGGCTTTGGATAATTGGGGGATGGCACTGCAACATTCCAAGCCGTATATCATACTTGAAAGTGTCCTGCTATCTATCAAGCATGCTTACAAGTTAACATGAAATGTGCGTGCATTGTTAAGTAACACATTTAAGCAATTACAATTATTTGATGCAAAAATGTGTAACTAAAGTAAGTTAAACCACGCTGAAATACTGTCGTAAAAGGGATGCCGACTTCTGTGGCACATTTTATATAAAACTGGCTTGCAATGCGAGGGGCTCTGGGTTCAGATTCTTGGTAGGCTAGGGACTAAGTAATTTACATGCCTACAGAATATAGCTCTACGTAATCATTATAATTATGATCTAGACATTTTGATTATAATGTGTATATAGCGGATATTTGTTATGTCTTCCCATTTTCCAAAAAAATAATTCCAAAATTTTTAGGTGGGCCTTGATATTCGTGCTTCTAAATCATTTACAGGCCTATAATTAATCTTCTAAGGGGTATAGCTCTACGTGATCATTATAATTATGATGTAGACACTTTGATTATAATGTGTATGTATCTGCCATTCGGTATGTCTTCCCGTTTTAGAAAATAAATTCAGAAATTTGAGGCACACAGTTTTATTGTCCTGAAGATGCACACGTTAGGACATGCATCGCAGGACTGCAAACAATCTTTTGTGGACAAGGCTTTATGCAGATAAGATGCCTTTCTTTGCACTCCACAAATAATTTGCTTTTGTTTGTTGTAGCTTTCCTTTGTAAAATGCAAATCAGATGAGCAAGTGACATGTTTCAAAACACAAGCGGCACTGATAGATCCCATCTGTACTGCAAGGTGCATTCGACCTTTGTTTAGTTTTATTTGGATGTGAGCTTCGTTTCTCATTCTCACTTCCGCCCATCCAGGCCCAGCAGGGGGCGGGGGTTAACCCCCTCCCTCCCCTCCCCGCTCGCCATCTGCATGACAAACAACACGTAGCGAACACCTGCCCTTCGGGGATTAAGCACTTTTTTTTTATTCTTGTTTGAATGCACGTGACCTTCCTCAACACACCATGTTTCTCTTCTTCCGTTTCCCTCCCTTGGGTGCTGCTAAGTCTAGTGATGCAATTTAAAAAAAAATTCCAATCAATAGGAAGGGGCTAAACGTTTCACACAGCAGTAAATAACTACACTTTGTGCCGTGTTTTACAGATAGATGCTACACCCATTAAAATGCCTTTTTTTTTTCTACTGTACTCAGCCACTCCCAGAATAGCGCAGAAAGCTATAATGTGGATCTGATTTATGTCCCTCAACAGCTGCATTATATCTGCCTTTTACTGTACATAAGTCCTCTGATTCTAGTGACACAGAGTCTTAGCCGTGAAGGCTAATAGTTGATGACATTTTTGAAATATTTAATTTTTCCAAATCATTGATTATGTTGAAGTTGGTAATAGGGTCAGCTGAAGGCTGTGTGATAACTATGGGGATGGGTTGATTGGCCAGATCATTTACCAACTCCTTTGTTTGTTTTAAATTATTCAGTCAGTTGGCTATCTCTTGTACGTATAGTTCATGCATACCATCTTGGCCTAAAATATATTGGTTCGGAACTCTATGAATGATATGGTTGAGTCTAGTTAGACACCTATTTAGGTCTATGCTGCTGGTAGCAGCTTGTAGTGAAATAGCTATTTCATTTAACTGTTCAGCTTTGTCAACGCAAATGCTGAATTTGTCCATAAAATCCATTGTATTCAAATTAGCTGAGGAAGGCTGGATGCAATCGTTAAATGCCAGTCGCGACTTTTTACACAACATTGGCACATCACCTGATGCATCTATGTTCTGGACTACTTACTCATATTGGAGTTTGACATGGATTAGAAATTCAGTAACCATAGTGTTAGCCATATTAAAAATGCGTAATGAAAACAAATGTTAATGAAATGGGTCTATAACCCACGTAAAACATCCAAAGTGTTGTTTACTAAGGCTAACATTAATATCAATTGTTACATGTTAATAACTATCTATATTATTAACTAACAACATATTTGAGATAAATGCCCTAGTTATTTTTTTTAATGAAATATTATGACAAAACATTTGGGAGAACAGAGAGAGAAAGAAAAGATGTGATAAAATTATAAATGCAGCACTTCACACTTCACCAAGATATCCGTGCAGGAGGTTAAGCAAGTCACAGTTAATGAAGAAATGAGATGTGGAAAAATTGCAAAAATGTACACACAATATAACACAATGATGAAAAATAAAACATAAGATATGTTACCTATTTCGATGCTGAAGAAATATGCGTACTGGATACAAAAAGCCAACAGTAATTACTTAATGATGAGAACAATGTTATTTATAGTTATATATGATCCAGATGGGAGTAAAGTAAACAATTCCACGAGTAGTACTTAGATGAAACTTTGATATATTTTTAATCAAAAACAGTAAAAATTATAAATTTTGCTGATATAAGAAAGTGAATATTAATGACATGATGGAAACTTGTATTATAGCAAAAAGAAGAAAAAAAAGGGGGGCCTTACAAATAAGATTTATTGTATATGCATATTTAAATGTCAGGTCATTAATATTTTAGAAAACATGAAATATTATGTAAGCCAGGTATATGAAGAACCAATTTTTCTTTTTAAAATTTGATAGTTAATTTTTTTTTCTAATTTAAAAGTTCACCAACTCTTGAAAATTTAAACTATGGAAAGTTCATTAGCTGCGGGTTCAATTAAAATTAAAATGATTTTGAGCTGGCCAGTGGAGAGAAGAAAGCAGAAACTGCCATGGCTGTTCATCGGTGAACGTGACGAGAGTCATAAGTATCATGTCACAACTACCAGGTTAGACTGCGAAGCTGCAGTCTTCCCATACTACTGGTTGGTACGGACTGGTACTCAGATAACAGTGATATAGTGAAATGGGGCTGCCAAACTGCTATTGGTGATGCTGCAAAACAGCGACCTCTGGAAAGTTCGAGCATGAAGTAATACTAAACTGACAGTTACCGTGAAACTGGGTCAGAAAAACACAACACTTACCTATAACGGAGGTTGAAAGCTACACTAATGTAGCATACCAGCACTAAACTACATTGTAGCACATCTAAACTACATGATGAGAAGTAAAATGAACTTCTACAAAACTATATATTGATTAAAAGTGCATCCTGGAGTTGTGCATCATCAAGTCAGATGTTCACAGCTAGCCAGTGGTATGTAGAATGTGCAGTCAGTATGTGGTGAGTGCTTGATACACGCATACAGCTGAGCTTCGGTGGTTGCTGCTAGATGGTATGAGATTACACAAATGGCAGCTTTTGATTTCTTTCACGCGTAGTAACAGTGTGAAACGCAAGGTGAAAAACTACTGCACTTGAGGACATGGCAAAAAAGAAACAATGCTTGCAGCCGGATGCGATGGTGACACAAAAGATATACTGCGTGTTAAGATACACATCCTGAAAGAAAATTTGCATTCATTTAAATGGCCTAGAAATGTGTTGACAACTTTACTGGAGCATTTTTTGTGAGGCTGTGAGGCTGGAAAAACATGAATGTAAGAGGGCCCTCAATAAGTAAAAATGTATGGAATTCAGTGAGATAATTATCTCTCTCAAAAGCAATTGAATCGAAATGAAATAAAGTATTATCCTCAATTGAAATTAAGCTAATACGTGTAATGAATTTGTTCAACTCTAAACGTGAAAAATATAAAAAATTACTAAATATTTTAAAACTATACAACACACACCATTATACGTACAGGCTCAAGTATTACAAGAATAGTTCAACTCCACTGAGCAGCACGATGGCACCACGAGTTATCAACGGTTGTTTAGAGACCCAAACACATGGTGTATTTTCATGCCAGAAAACATCAGTAACATAGTGCTGTTGTTTGTCCACAACAACACATTCACTGGACATCCAGGAGCAGATCAAATGTGCCACAATATATTCTAGAAGTATTATTGGACTGGGTTATCCCGACATGTCTCAGCCTATGTAAGAAGTGCTAGGTGTTTAACATGTGTAAATCAAGGCGTAGTGACAGAGTATAGCAGCAGCCCCGTCTATCTCAGGAACCGTTCCACACATTAGCCTTGGACTTAATGGGACAATGCCCATGCAGCACAAGTGGCAAGCATGTTCTTATTTTGTTGTTACCATCATGTTCACAAGGTGTATTGAGGTCTATGTGATTTCAAGCACACATGCCAACACCACAGCGTGGACACTGGAGACAGAATTCTTCTCTTGGTGGAATTTTGCCCAGATATTGACAACGGCACACAATTTAAAGGTCAGAATTGATGGGATACGTGTCAGTGTTGGGGAGCCAAGCACGACACCACCGTTATGTACTACCCCAGGGCCAACCCTACTGAGCAGAGGAACCAAGACATTCAAAATCCAGTTGCGCATACATGTATGGGATAACCATAATAGCTGGCCACATCACATACCAGCTGCTCTGTTTTGAATGTGAATGCAAGTAAATGCCACCACGGACACTATACCAGCTAAGTTGGTACAAGGCAGGAATCTAGCATATCCGGCGAGCATGCATGCCAGAGAGACGAATGCTAGCACACTGACATGCCACGACAGTAACAGCAGGAACGCATGCTCCAGCATACGCGGGACTCACAGCAACGGTATGTGCACGTATGGCTGCCAACCACCATGTACCTGTCATGCTGTAATTTGGCAAATGCTAGTTAATAGTACAGCTGCAGTTGTCAGTAAATGACAACTGTACATTACAGCAAGAGTTCACTTAGTCTGTCGAACATGAGACACTGGCACCATTTTAAAAAGAAAAAAAAGTTTGAATTCCTATTTTGGAAAAGTTACTCAGCTTTATTGAAATTTTCCAAACACAGTTTCACAGTCTTCAACTATTTCAGAACCACTAGCAGTATCAACGAGACTTGAAATCGACCCAACATCACAGTAGTAATTATGTAGTAAACTTGCATCACGAGAAAAAGACAAGCTTGTCGTGCTCTCATCGCGGTTACTGGTAATCTGTCTAGCGGGCGTAGGCACTTGACGCTCAATTTGGCACATGCCTCCCTAATCCTACTTCCTCTCAAGCTAATGTTACTAAAAATAGAACTGGCCAAGGCTCAACTCCTCCTATTGGGTAGTTTTAACTGCGTCAGTTCCAAACTCTAGAACCAAAAAACCAAAACTTCTTACAATCGGAAAACGGCATGTGAAGTAAAAAAAAAAACTTATCTATGAAACTGGCGCAACCTCACTGTGACGCTTGAAACTCAAAATGTTAACACATTACAGATAACCACTTGAATATGACTCAACTTCAACTAATGATAAAACACTCCTATTCCACCTGGCACCAAAGAAAAATAAAATATTACATTGACTTGCAAATGAAAAAGGGCATTATTAATAAAAATTATAAAAAAAAATACATAAACTGCAACGCTACAACGCGACTTCATGGCAGGTGACGTGTTCATGCAGAAGCATCCTCAGTCAGTAGCAAAACCAGATTTCTGTGCAAGATTTCACCCAAATGGAGTGGACCCTACATGGAGCTCCGAATGTTAAGTGACACGACTTATACCATAAAAATTAGCTTGCTGCACACCATCAGAATACACGGATGGACCATCTGCCTAGTGTCAGAAGGGGAGGACGAGGAACCAACCCCCTTTACATGATGTACAGATGCCGAAGAGCACCCCAGCGATCCTGCCAACTACCTTGAGATGCCGGTCGTCTTGATGCCCACAGGGGAGTTGAGTGGACAGGTGCAGCAACCAGAGCAAGAGCACCTCCTATGCTTGGCTTCAGTACTACCAACAACAACATCCATCACACCAGTGACACAGCAACCACTTCAACGCCCCGACATCTCAATGCCCATAGGGGAGCCAAGTGGCCAGGTACAGCAACCAGAGCCAGAGTGTCTCCTGCGCTTGGCTCCAGCAACATCAACATCTGTTGCACCAGTGATGCCGCCGACCACATTTATGCCCAGCATCCCAACGTCCACAGAGGAGTCGAGTGGGCAGGTGCAGCATCCAGAGCCAGTGTGTCACCTGCTTTTGGCTACAGCAACAACAATACCGTTACTCGCATTAGTGATGTCATTAACTTCTTCAACGCCTGGTGTTTCGATGTTCACAGTGGAGGCGGGACATTGTCAACCAATTTGATGCCCAGGATCCTGACGCCCATAAGAGAGTTGAATGGGCAGGTACAGCAACCATAGCCAAAGCGCTTCCCATCCTTTACTCCAGCAACAACATCATCAGTTGCAACAGAAATGCCTCCGACCGCTTGCGCAACCAGAGCCAGAGAACCTCCCCTTCTTGACTCCAGCAACAACGGCAACAACATCCGTCGCACCAGCGATGCTGCCGACCACCTTAACGTCCGGTGTCCTGATGCCTGGCGATGGATAGGCAAAGCATATAGAAGTAGGGGATGGTTTCGGTCGCTTAACCATATCTCATCATCGGTGGCTTTACCTGACTAAGCTGCAGATGGCTACAGCAGCGACACCTCAGGCACCACTCCATGCAGCCCCCAACGTCAATGAAGTAAGTTGCAGCGCTACCACTCAACCAGTTGCAAGTGATGTTGCGCCCATCAGGACAACACAACATTGAGGAAGGCGTACCACCACACCGCAGCAGAGACAGCTGAAGACGGCACCTCGACATCAGCATTGTGATGCCCCTACCAGTTCCAGTAAACCGACCCTACCAGCATGGTGGCTTACCATAGCAGAGGTGTACCACCTGTATCTGTCCCCCAGGCAGCATTCGCTTCAGTACCTTTCCTGCAACAGTGAGTGACTGCAACACTACAACAGTAGGCACAGAGCATCAACAGAGGGCTCCCGAAGAAGAGGGGCATTTGAGATCAGCTGTGCTTCTTCTCCCTATTGAGCCCCTGTTGACACACACTCCCATGCAGCAAGCCTGCGCACTCTACTGTGATATCATCAACCACCAGGTCTTTTCAACAGATCTGTGCACTCTACCAGTATGTGCATGCTATTCATGCTAACTCCCAGAGCCAACCTCCTGTGACGCAGTCAGTTGATGTGCCACGTGTCTGAGTTGCGGGAGGTTCTGGGTTCAAATCGTAGGTTAGGCATGGGTGTTAGTTTAAGTTAGGTCATAATTTATTTTATGAGCTATCCCCTGATAAGCCTTCAGGCATAACACTGGAGGATGTTAATAAGCTTTTTCTGATCCAATCCAACCCCCAAATTCAGTGCAGTGATGCGGGCACATACAGGAGTAGTATCATAAGGTCATTGTAAATAGGTCAGTTAATGTATTTAGTAAATGCTACAAGGGACTTAAGTACCAGGCACATGCAAGGAATGATAGGGCAGGTGTCCTTGTGCGGTGGAGGACATATTGCAACTCGTGCACTTGACCACCCCATGTCACTGTGTATGACCGTCAATCATCATATTAACCTGAAGACTTAGAGGTGAGGAGCTCAACTAGGTACTCAACATAGATTTTAATTGGCAACTGTGTATTTTCATTGAAGTGTAAGAGTTGTTAATTAGAACAGATGGATATGGGGAGCAACCCTGACAACTTGACAACATAATATTCCCATACGGATCTGTAACATAATTAATTATGTAATCAAAGAACTTACTTATTGTTATTGCCAGGGTTGTGTAAATGTTATGTGTAATAGCATTAGAAAAATAGTATAATAATGTAATTGTCTCATCATCCATACTTGTAAATTCACATCATCCGCCAGTGTGTCTAGGGATTTTGTTTTTTGCATATAGCGTTGACGAGGTCAACGGGGCTGTGCCACTGGCTCGCCCAGTTGGTCTTAACGGATAAGAGAGGTTGCATGCGTCTTCATGGCCTGGAGCATTCATTGAATTCTTCAATCATCATTCAATATAATAGTCAACTTATTAACTACCGGAATATTATTTAACTTTTTGTTGCCCATTATTTGCACCTCGCCAGTATCACTGCAAACTCTCTTAAATTTCTCTTCATTGTTACGCTGTCTGTGGGACATATTCATGCAGTAAGTCAGCCATTGTAGGGCCTAAGCCGCATACTCATTTAAGTTAGGTGCTTGTACCATTCATCACCATCATTGGAATACACAAGTATCAAGTGACATTGTGTGTGTACTTCCAGTAGTGTTCCTCGTACACCTGGTAGCCGCTTCATGGCAAACTTTGAGAAGACAGCCCGAATCTATCCAATAACAGTGTTTCTTGGGGTTATCCCATTGTGTATCCATACCAGGATGTCATGACAAACTGGGTGAATCACGCCCACCTTACAGCAATATTTAACATATGTGTAATATTTTTGTGTGTATTCTCAGGGTTACCCCACATCCCACCTGAGCTACTGCAGCTGCTTCTGACCAGCCAAAACTGTGTTCATGCCAGGGTTCAGGAATTTGCTTGGCTATCGAACAGGCCCTGATAAGAGTCTCGTGCTAATCCGAGCCATTTATTGATTAGCGGGCACCCTTACGGACATTGTCACCAGCAATGCCGCCCCATACATACTTATTATGTATCTTGATAAAATCCCGGGTAAGGGAATTACGAACTCACTAAGCAAACAATCTAACCCTGCAATTTGCTGCTGGTTTCAGTAGGTCTGGAAAGTTAGCAAAGATCTATTACGCTAATAAACAAATAGTTAACTGCTTAAGTAAACATACAAAGTTATGGAAAATAATAAATAAATAAATGGGTAAAGATAAAAGTTAAATACATCAAAATATTAACTCTAATATAGATGGTCACATAGTCTCATGTGACAAGCAAGTTACTGAAGCTTTTAATAGGTATTATAAATATTTGTTCTTAACTTAGTTAAACTAACTTGTGACCATGTAAACATGTTTTGGATTTAATGAAAATTAATACACAAGGAGTTGCTGCTAGTTTAGAATTTCAACCTATATAGGAAAGTAATTAAACATAGTATAAACAATTTAAAAAACAAAACTTCCCAGGATATTTATGGATTTGCTAATAGTAGTATAAAATTATGTAAAAAGAATTTAACTAAACCACTAACACTACTAGTTAATCAAAGTCTCAAGACAGGCGTCTTCCCCTGTAAATTAAATTATGCTTAAAGTTGGTCAGTTTTTAATAAAGGGGATAGATAAGCAAGTGGTTGAAAATTATAGGCCAATTAGTATTCTGCCAATTTTTTCTCAAATACATACTTGAGAAAGTTATGTATAGTAGGCTTGTCAGTTTCTTAGGCTGAAATAATATTTAATATAAAAAGCAGAGTGGTTTTCAAAAGAATAAATATACAATAACTTCTCTTTTTCAATTATCAAAAGCTATTACAAACTCTTTAGATAAAGGCAACTACACATGTATATTTTGTGACTAACTAAGGCTTTCAAACTTGTTAACCACTCTATCTTGTTGGGTAAAATGTATCACTTTGGTTTCAGAGGTATAGCCTGGAATTGGTTTCCATCTTATATTTTAATAGATTTCAAGGTATAGGAGCAATGGTTGGTGGAATTGCATCTAGTTAAATGTTGGGAAGAATAAAAGATGAGTTGTCATAGGGCAGAATTTAAGGGCCGTAGTTGTTTTTCATTTTCATTAATGCTCTTCCTAAAGTGATTAATGAAGTACGTACATACAACATTATTCACAGATGATACTAGTATCATGGTTAAATACCATAATAAAAATAGTATTAAAACAAATATTTTTGAAACACTTATAATTATAGATAATTGGTTTTCAGCTAATAAATTAATTTCAAATGTTGCTAAAATTAAATTTATTCAATTCAGTAAACTTAACATATGACAGTCAGTAGTTTTACCAACTGGTAATTGAGTATTGGAAGAAGTAGCAGTTATTACATTTTTAGGATTGCATCTTGATAAATGTCTAATCTAGTGCGAACACAATAAAGTATTAGAAAATAAACTGTCCTCTAATTGCTTTTTGTTATGAACATTAAGGGAAATGGTTGATAATAATATTTTAAGAATTCATCGTTTATTTTGCTTACTTTCACTCATTACTTAAATATGGAATTGAATTGTGGAGGAATGTACCTGGAAGTGAAAGAATTTTTCTGTTAACAAATAGCCATGAAAGAATTATAGCTAATGTTAGTTGTTTAAAACCCTTTCAGAATAGTTTTAAATCTTTAAATGTGTGTAAACTCTATAGTAAATACATAATAAGTGTATTTAAATTTGTAAAATAAAATAAACTAAAATGTATTATCAAAAAAATGTTAATAATTATCAAACTAGAAATGCTTACCTGTTGATAATAAGTCATCATACAACTTTGTTTTAAAAAAAGGATTATTTCATGCAGGCATATCTCTTTATGACAAGTTGCCCAAAGAAATTGTTTTGGAAAAAAATAAGATTTAATTCAATAAACATATTGATAGGTTTTATAATGGCCAGTGTGTTTATAATATTAATAAAATGAGGATTTGTTAAATGCCAGGTAATTATTGATGTATTTGTATATGTATATAATTGTGTGTGTCTACAGAATGTTCAGAAATTAAATATCCAAGCTGCGGGAGGTGATTCCTTCTGAAACATAAGGTCAAAAGTATGCAGGACATCATAACCTAAATGGAATATTAAAGGAGTTATGAGCCTATGAAAATTGGGTTTTGAAAACTTATTTTGCAGAATGCATTGTACAATTCCTACAAAGTCCACAGCAAAAAGATCACTTGTGCTTCCCATGTTGCAGACACACATGCATAATGCTGGCTGCCTTCAGTCTGTGCACACTGTCCAGCTTGAGGAAGAGATACGTCAGCATATCAATGGCATGCCCTTCACTAGTACTTGCTCCATAGCATGCCAAATGGGCATGTCCCATCCAATCATGTGAGACATACTGTGGATAAATCTCTACCATCCCTAATTCTGGCATAAAGTACAAGGGATTCAGCTAAAATATGTTTTCAAAACCCAGTTTTCACAGTCTCATATCTCCTTTAATATTCTGGTTAGGATATGGTGTCCTATATATTTCCTACTTTATTTTTCATAAGGAGTCACCTCCTGCAGTTTGAGCATTTAATTTCCAAACAGCCTGTTTATGTATATATATACATGTACGTATAGAGTATGTATTAATATTTTACGTAAGTTTTATATAATTTATATTAATACTGTTGGTAGTAATATGGTATGTTTTATATTGTTTGTATTGAATTAGTATTGATATTGCTCAAAATGATATTGTGTATAATAATTGTGTTTGTGCTCATAATGTAGTTTTATCAAAGGGAACTTTAAGTGATGTGACAAGTCCTATATCCAATGATTGTCACATTTGGATCTTTTCAACAAATAAAAGAAAAATGAAGTTGCCCTTTTATAATTAGAGCATTCAAACTGCATTGCCGTTCATACTTGTTATGTTAGACTAATCTCATTTCCATTGACCAGAGCTGCAAGAAGCAATTTGTATAACAACTGAGGAAACAAATATTTTTGGTTAATTGAACCCCACTGAATTAAAAATCCCAGTTTCCACTTCAAAATCTTGATCAGAAACCTTGAACCCAATATGGTGTCCAATCTATTGTTCATCCATATTTTATCTCTGTATTGACATAAAGAGCTAATTTAAAAAGCTTTTGGTGGTATTCTGATGCTGCTAAACATTATAGAATGTTTAAAAATTATGTATTTAATAAATAAATGGCATGTTATGCAAATATTCATTCCAAGTCCAACTATTAAGTAAATAAAAATGTCTTTGTATTTGAAGTATGAACATATCCACATCAAAGTGAGTACAGTCAAAAATTCTTTATATATAAAAAATATGAAAATTTGAAGGAAAAAAAATGCCGATAGGAGAATATAATCGGTGAGCAAGAGATGATCACAGTTTTGGTTAAGTGATTAAGAAATGGGTACAAAAAAAAACACAAACAAATATTTAATAATTCAGGCATTGGATTCATCACATAAATAACTTTAACTGACCGTGTAGAATTGGTCATGAACTTTTCTGTATTGCCAATCACATTTTCAGGCAGAAGAACGAGCCCAAAATCATTCAGATAGTAGCAGGTTTCTTCCTTATTAGAAGACCATACCACTTTTTTTTTTTTGAGATAGTGGCTATATGCAGTGTGGAATCATGACATGTGACTGTGTGTGCAAAAAAAGGAGATTCTTCTGCTAAAGTGGAGCTAGATCTGAACAGATATTGTGTGTATTTACCTCCTATCCTTAGCCATTTCACTAATAACTTTCAGGTTATGGAGCATACCATATTGTTGAAGTGGTGAATGAGCACGAAGCATTGTCCATGTCTCTTGCTATTACTACAGTGTTATCTGCATTATTTTGAGCAGTGTGTAATGTGACACATGTAGCGGGCTCCAGGGGGCCCGAACACCAGAACTTAGAAGTTAACCTTGCATGTACTATTGATTTCAATAGCGGCCTCCTGTTGTAATAACATTTCTGAGTGACCTAGATTGTGGAGAGAGTATATAAGCGAGAGCAATGCTCCCCCCTCCCCCCACTGGCAGACGACAATGTATGAGGCAACAACGTTAGTGTCAGTGAGACACAGAAGAACGTAGAGGTGCAGAGGTCGGGGGAGCTCTGGGCCATCTATGAGATACGTCTTACTGGTGAGCATAAATCCGGCTAGGCAGTAGGGTGGCATTCCCTTTATCAAGACCTGTATCAAAAAGAGTAATATCATGTGGCAAGGCTAGAGTCTATTGCGAAGTTATATTCTCGTATCTGTTTAATTACTTCTTAACTTGTTCGTGTAGCTATATATCTTGTATTATATCTGTAAGGCAGTTCACCGTTGTGTATAATTGTAGCCTCTCGTGTGAAAGTATAATAATGTCAGACAGAGCAAAGTGAAGTTAGTAGATTGTGGAGAGAGATATTGTAATAGTGTTTCAAGTATTGTGTTATGTTCAGTTAAACAGTTGTAATAAATATGTTTGGTAGAATTCCCTCTTTCATTAACAGTCAATAGCAGTTATTAGTCCCCTGTATGATCCTGGCCTACTAGAGATAGTGTTGTGAGGAGAGAAGGATTGAGAGTAGGAGTAGTAGTTGCATATTATTAGTGATAGGTAGGCAGGAGCGTAACAAACGTGTGTTGGTATCAGCACTTTTGTGAGATATTGATAGAACACCAATATCAGCGCTGGAATTAATCATTCCGACCTCTTCTTTATTTCCAAATTCTCCAGGTACAATAACTTCAATATTTCCAAAGTAAGTGTTAAGAAATTCCTCTGAGAGGAAGCAAGCAAAATGTACCCTGTTTTCACCAATAGTTATAAAATTCCTCTATTCCTTAGATACTGGAATGGTAGCGTGATTAATGTCTTTTCTGACTGGAGTTGCTCTCCTACTGTGTTTTGTGTAAGTGCAACTTTCGATTGAGTTAGCACTGTACCTGTCAAAAAAGAACGTCAGCTCTTCTGTACGGCACTCCAAGTTGCTTTACTTTGCTTATGAAGTATGTGACAAGGTCTCCGAAAGAATTGGTGTTTGGAGGCTTCCACCATAACAACTAAATCCTGACCATGAGCTGCATGGACACTCAATACCTTCAGTCACATGTTTACGTAAAGATGCTTTCTCAGAAACTGTAAGTGTGCCATACTTTCAGCCAATGACAAAGGCAGAGAAATAAGTTAATTGACTACAAATCAATCTACTTTCCTGTCTCATAAGTCATTATTAGACAGCGAAGAACATCCCTGCTTGCCTGCCTGCCTCAATGATTTTCTTCCAGTCCTTACAATATAAAAATGTGTAGAAATTTGTAAATGTCAGTGCTCAAGGCTTAGTTATTGTATCACTGAAACTTGTTACAGGTTTTCCAGTTGAATGAAAGCGAATAAGCAGTTGCTTAATGAAGGCAAGCTACAGTTCTTTACTTTGTTCCTTCCCTTTGAGAAATGATGATCAGATCTTTTTGGTACCCCAATCCTTAGTCACGATTTTGCAGATCCTAGAATAGCTCTGCGCTGTGTACCCAATTAAGCCTAATGATTTAATTATTTTGAAAACAGCACCTTCATTTGAGTTATCTCTTCTTCTTAGTGTCAGTCTCTCCTCCTGACAGGTAACTGGTGACTTGAATCTCTGCATAGAGAGTGTTTTGTGTGAGATTCCACTGTGCCAGCAATGGAATGACAGAACACACCACTGAAGTGTAAACATATCTTGGGTAATGTCCAAAAGTTGACCGACATCTTTGCTCATGCAAACCACCCATTCCTTAGAATGGTCAGGATCAACCTGCAAAAATGTCTGTTTTAATCGCAGCACATTAAAATATGCTGAAAAAAATGCAGCTTGGACATTGGACAGCAGCTAGTTCATATCACAAATGTATGCTATCGTATATCTGAAGTAGTCACTATGATCATACCTGGCCATGTATGGGAATATCTCAGACAGTGTTTCTTGATACATATTCCACAAAAGTAGCGTTAGCATCATATTTATGCAAGACCAACAAAATTCAAAAGTTACACTGTCTTTGGGCTTCTTCACTCACTTCATCTCGTTTAAACGTTATTTTAATAAGAATTTTATCCTGTAACATTGCATATCCTGAGAATACATTATAATGTATAGCAGCAAGCATTAAGCACACAACACAGATTTACTAAGCTGCACTATTAATATCGGCCTGGTGTTGTGGGTATTATTTACTGTATTTCCTTTCATTTTGAATTGTTTCATTTAAATTTAAATGTCATGCAAAATATGATACCTTGTTGGGAATGTATGCATTATTCAAGTCAAGTACACATTTTTCTTTAATCAGTAGCTGGACTTTAAATGAATTTATGTAGTGATGTTTTTTGGTAAGATACATAATTGTTAGACATTCTAACACATATAGGGGCACTGAAAACCCACTTTTAATTTTTGAATGAGTTCTGTAGGTTGATACAGAATTGAAATTTACCGTCAAGTTGATAGTTTTGCATTCTATATTTACTGAGTTAGGTAATATTTAATGACACTTATGAAACTGTGTGTATGCACTTGTGCACAAAGTAATATGAAGTATCCATTTTACTGTACAGCAAAGCTTACTTGGAAAAGCTCTAGATGTTCATTATTGTTTTAATGGTAATTTAATAATTTGGGTCTCTTTCATTAGGAATACATCTGCTGTGGCAGACCCACATTTTGCACGAGATACACACATGAGAATTATCTTGGGAAACAGGATCCTGTCACAGACAGCTGATTATAGCAATGCGTTTCTTGGCTCAAGGTAAGAAAGTATTTTTAATATTTTTTTATATATCATTTATAAGCCTAATCAATTATACTGCCATTTCATATGAATAATTTTTCATGTCACTTTCAAAAATTTTTCACAAATAACTGTTCAATTTGTAATACCATGGGTGCCAAGGAAATTATTTAATTTTTATAGTAAAAATGTTTTGGGTATGTAGATAAGAGAACAAAGGTTTAATAAATCTTTAAAATAATCTTGATAATAAACAAAAGAACTGGCAGTGAGTTTCTTCACTTACAGTTCAGTTATGAAGTCTGTTTACTGAGAATTAATATTGAAATAAACCATAACATTTTTGCCTTGACAGCTACTGATGATATTTAATTAAAGGTGGCACATTCTAATAATTTTTGAGCTGAGTGTAGCTGGTAACGTTTCATTTTATGCATCTGTGACCATAGTATGCATTTAAATGTCATAAAAATTCATGTCCATAATAATAATAATAATTTTGTATTTAGTGATTTTTTTATTGATAGGCTTAATGTGTCACCCAACAGCCAAAGCCAATTACTGAGTGGCACAAACGTACATACAAGACACTAACAAAAAATTTACAAAAACAGACAAACACATAGACAAACAAATATACAATTACAAAGAGAAGCGCACAAAAAAAAAACAAAAAAAGAACATAGAAAAACACTAAAATTCCTTCACCTATTTTAATTATATTATGATACTAAAAATAGATCACATTATAATTATTTAATTTAGACTTTTTACTGAGCAATATAGTGTTTCCACATGTCAACAAATATTGACTTCTTATTAATAAAAGGATCATTTTTACAGAACATCTTGTTATAATTTTCTATACATCTGTTTACAATGTCTTTTTTTTTTTAATTAAATCTTCAAAAGTGTTCCTAAATCTATGACAATAGTTAGGTATCCTAAGCCCTACACAGTTAGTGATTGTTGAACTATTTATATGAAATAAAAATCTATTTACTAAAAAGAGCATCAATAATTTCTCGCCTAACCTTTAAAGTTTGTGTATTGTATCTTGTTAATTCCGTGACAGTTAAAATTAGTGTTTTCAGGAAATCTGTAATACAACAATTTAACCAATTTTTTTGCACATTTTCTAATCTTTTAGAGTCTGTACCAGTGACAAAATCTCAAATAACTGAGCAATATTCTAGACGAGACCTAACTAACGAATAATACAAGCAAAACAAAGAATCTGAAGAAGAGGCTGCATAAGTAATATATTTAATTAAACTTAATGTCCTACTTATATTACTAATTAAATAATCTACATGATGTAGAAAGTACAATTTAGAGACTAAAATGACACCAAGGTCTCTAATAAACTCTACCTTTTTTATAACTAAATGATTTACATTATATTTATATTTAATTGGATTAGTTTTTCTTGTGAAAGTAATATGTGCTATTTCGTCTAAATTTAACACATAGAATTGGCATTACACCAGGTACAAATTGCAGAAATGTAATTTTTAAGTAGATCACAATCTTTAACACTTTTGATATTTGTATAGATCTTGAGAGCATCTGCAAATAATAGAGCATTTGAGTGACTTAAAACTGTTACAATGTCATTGATAAAAATATTGACTAATAAGGGAGATAGGTTTCCTCCTTGAGGGACTCAAGGTAACATGAAAATAAGATGATAAAGAGTTTTCAATTCTAACTACAAATTTTCTGTCGTTTAGATAGTTTGTAAACCAGCTTACAAAAGATTTATGTAAACCTTAAGCATGTAATTTTTCAACTATTATCATATGCTGACATGTATCAAATGCTTTTTGCATGTCAAAATAAATTACATCAATTTGCTTTCTAGTTGTTATATTTCCATAAAGTTCATTAACAAAGTTTACAAGTTTCATTGTTGTCGTTTTACCTAATTGAAAACCATGTTGGCAATATGCGATCAAGTTTTTTAAGTAAAAATGTTAATATCTATGAATTATATTATCACATATCTTTGAAACGCTACACAATAATGATATGGGTCTATGATTATTTATATTTAGTTTGTTTCCTATTTTAAAAATAGGAACTACGATGGCTTGCTTCCAAAGTGTAGGATAAATATTGCAGAAATACTGAAATTAAATATATGTGTTAATAATGGAATTAGAACTTTTGAGCAACCTTTGGTTATAAAATTTGGGATGTTGTTAATACCTGTTGCTTTACTACTTTTGAGCCTTTTTATAGCCCAGAGGACCAGACTTTGTGTAATTGAAGGTGGTGATAGCTGTAGGTGATTAATAGAACTACGTATTCCAGTAGGAAGTCTGGTATTAATATTAATTTGTGTATTATTTACATTAACTTCTGAAAATATTTAGCAAACATGTTCGCAAGAATTTCAGATTCATGTACGACCCTTGAATCAGATGCTAGATAATTTTTTTCATTATATCCATTTTTAATCACTTTTAAATAATTCCAAAATTTAGTGGGATTATGCTTCAAATTGTTATTGACTTGCCACTTAAGTTTATCAGATTTGATTTTTTGTTTGACTATTCTCCTGTAATGAGAAAATCTGCTATAATTGTAATCTGATCTATTTTTCTTATAAAGTATAAAGAAATGGTCTTTTATTTTTAATAATTAAATCAATTCATATTTAATCAATAGGATATTTGCTTTTAATAATTTTCTTGTTTGGCACATGCTGATTTATTAATTGTTGAGAATTTAATGTTAAATACTCGACCATGCTATTTATATTATATCATCCATATTAAAAATAGGACTCCAATTAAAAGTATTGAAGCTGTGTACAGTGGTAAGTAGTCTCCTTTTTATAGTCTCTTACATAAGAGAGATTATTATTTCATATTTTAATATAAAATTCAATAATACAGTGACAATATAGCACAGGATGGCAGTTATCAACATCAACAAGTGTATTAATTGCTTGTTCAACATTTATAAAAAAAATTTGAAAATACCAAATCTAAAGTTTGAATAAATGGTTTTGTGAAGTTAAATTGGTCCAGATTTAATAAACTCATAAACTGTAGGAGAAGTTGACCTTTTTTTTTTAATGTAAAAATTATCAATATTTTGCATACGATTAGTCTTCCAGTCTGTTATCAGTTTAGTTTGCTAATTTCAGCTCTAAAAATTTTTAATAATCCTTAATTTCAACAACAGATAAATATGGAAGGAAGATATAAATTGCCTAAAAGAATTTTTTTGTTATTGTAGTTCATAAATTCAACCCAAACTGCGTCTATATTATCTTTAGAGAAATCATGTCTTTGTATTGTTTGTGGAAATTTAATAGAATTTACAGCAGTTAAAACACCACCGCCTCTATTAAGGTTAGTCAAATTAGGATCCTGATCTTCACGAAATATTGAATAATTATTAGAAAAATAGTGATAGTTAATACTATTGCTATTAAGCCAAGTTTCCGTTAAGCAAATAATGGGATCACACTGTGTAAGTTTTGTGAAAATAATAAATACTTCGTTCGTAAACCTCTCACATTCTAATAATATATACTAAATACATCCTTCCTGGCCATTCATATATAGTGTAGACACCTCAGTTTGTCCTACATAAATTAATTTCTCCCGCTGTTGGCTCCCCTTGCCATCTCAGGAGTGGTGTTTGCCAGATAAACCTCTGTTGTGATCTTATCACCATCAGTATAACTGTAAAGTTGTTTGTTTTGAAGACTGCCATCAAAGGGATTGATCAAGCACCCAGCTGGCCAAAATACAGTATTATCAATTCTTTCAAAGTCAGTTTCTGCTACCGCCACATAGAAAGAGGAGTATGTATCATATTTCATTTTCAACTTGGCTACCTGTAGATTAGAAACTTTTAGCTCAGAATTTATATAATTCACAATATCATGTTCTTTATCTTCAGGTCCAAAAAAAGAAACAAAAATCGCTTTCATGGGTGATTTTGTAACCTTGGGCACAATTTTAATGTTAACGTTGTTTCTGACCCCCAACTGAACTTGTTTACGCTGTGCCGTCGAATTAGAGGACGGTGACCCATTTTTAGTCATCGCCTTTGTTCCACGTCTTGATACTAGCACAAAGCCATCTTTGTCAGCAGCCGGTTGTTTTGAAGCAGCAAGCTGATCTTGTGGTTTGTTCACTCGCTGCAGCTGTGTTATGTTGCCAGATGTTACTTTTTTTTTTTGCTATCTCTCCTCTGCCTCAAGATTTATGACCAAATTAGTTACAGCGTTTGTTCCTATAATTTCACTGTAGGATTTATTACCTGAGGGACAGGCAGCCCCACCCGCTAAACATGCTGAACATAATTTATTGCCATTGTCACTGATGTCTTTAACACTTTACACCATAGTCCTTAACATTAATTATCTTTTTTGAGATCACGGAACTCTTTAGTTAATAAATCAATTTTTCCACACAATACCTCGAACAGTCCTGTGATGTTGATATCCATGTTTTCTGTTGTATTTTAAACTGCTTGAGGTGTTTTATCTTCTTCACAATCACTTAACTTTAACGTCAAAGCATAATTTTTAATCCTACAGAATTAGTTTTTAACTGCACTGTTTGATTTCACAGATTTCATTGGAGAAAAGTTAAACATTGCAGACGCATCCCTACAGGAACCACATAAAAAGTTTTCTGAATCATACTCTGATGTCACACATTGAATATTGAAGCGAGCGTCACATGTTCTAACACACTTTGCAAATTTCTGCATATCGTACAGCGGTTTCCCACAAATTAGACACAAGTCCGAGCTAGGAGGCATATAAAAGGCCCTAAAGTCCACGATTAGAGATTCTCCCAACACTTTTACATACCGAAAAATGTAGATCGCTCTCGGGAGCAGAGGCAAAACACATCCTCATTCCACAAGTACCGATGCCATGATAATAATAATTTATTTATTTTATTTTTATTTATTACGCTGCTTTATGTGCCATACAACAGCGTGAGCCAATTACAGGATGACACAATACAAACACAAACAAAAACACTGACAAAGACAACATAGAAAGAAAAAAATATATAAATATTAAATTACAGTTAACCCTAGAAATTGCATATAATATTAAAAAGAGGACAAGTGGTATATTAATTTATAACAAGTGAATTGTTTCTACTATAATGTTTGAAAAGTTCCCAATGGGTAAGTTTCTTACCTTGAAAAGGATTAAAGTCTGAAAAATATTTATTATAGTTCATTGCACATCTGTTTACTAGATTTTTTTGTATAGACAAAGCAAAAAAGGTGTACTTATTTCTATGCATATACAATGGAATCTTAAGACCTACTTTATTATTTACAGCTATAGAAGATGATAAGGCAAGAAATGAGTTAATTAAATATAATGTATCATAAATATCTCAACTTTCTTTTAAAGATGATTTTTTTAATTTAACCACATAGTTACTATAGTTAAACTCTACTTCATTTGAGAATCTGCTACAAATTAGTCAAAATACCTTTTTCTGAATACCTTCTAGTCTATTAGAATCCGTCAACATTATATAATTCCAGATTACAGAGCAATATTCTAATCTAGAGCTTACTAAGCTAAAATATAAACATAATAATGAATTGGGGGATGAAGCTGAAAATGTAATAAAATTTAATTAGGTCTACCATTCAGTTGATACTCTTAATTAGATTATCAACATGATAATGAAAATAAAGTGACGCCACTCGGGTGAGACACGAGATGAACGATGACACAAATACTTACTGGTAATTTGGGTGCCAGTGGTGCTTCCCAATCACCGCGCTATTGAGACTCGGGGTTCTCAGGGATGTTGTGGGTTCTGTGTGTCCGTCTCACCCATGCGTACTTACAAACACATTGGCAATACTAAACCTTTAATAAACATCACTGAAATAAACAATTGATAAAACATATGTGGCTAGGACACTGTCACTACTGAATAAAAGAATTGAGTTCACTGTAGACTTGTTTTTATTGATATTGTTCATGCACATCACGTGCCAATGAAATGATTATTTCGGTCATGACTAGCCAATTCCGCTTGAGTGCTCCCGAGATTCAAACACAAAAATTACCCTCAAATACATACATAAAAATAAAGCTCTTAAAATTGCGTGTAGCAATTATGTAGAAGTTACACTGAAATGCCATAAAAATAGGCAGCTGGCATCTGATTCAAAATGGGCGGGTCGCGTGACCTCTCCGACATCTTTCTCCCCCTTCTTCTCGATTAAGTTAAAAATGCTGCAACGGAGTAAGAATTAGTACAGCGGAAGCATAATGCTCAGGAAAATGTCTGGCAAAAACGTACGCAAGCAAAGATTAACTGGTAAACTACATTGTCTATGGAAACCTAAATCAGTGAACAAAAGTTGTAGTGCGTACATGACAGTGTCTTACCTTGCCAGCTCTGCTCAACAGACTGTCCAGATACAAACGTCGCATGGACCTACCATGGCCGCCTATGGGGTTCACATAAGCGGAAGTGCTATGCATGCCGAGTGAAATATTTTATATTGAAAATAAAATGTCATATATTAAATTAGATATTGTTTTACATTTCTATAATTTTCTTATGAATTTTAGTGTTATTTTAATGTCTCTTTGTGATGGCGTTCGTGACGGAATATTAAGTGTTCTTAATCTCGGTGCCGCGGGCACTTTGAATATTCATAACCAAACAATTAATATTAGTACAAACACTTTAAAACATTTTAAGACACATTAATCACTGTAAAGACAATATAACATATTTTACCCAGAAATTAACATTTATAGGAAAGTTCAAAATTATCGGCCTCTTTGTGCATGTGCGGAACACGTGACACGTGAGCACCGTCATGGGCTCTAGCGCTGCTGGCTGTTAGTCGGCATCAGAAGTTTGGAATCCAAAATGATTCCAAGGGCTTTCACATATCAGCTGTCTTTACTGTGATCTTATTAACATAGTATTTGTGAAAAATAAGGTTGGTTTTTCTGATGAAGGATATACTAAAGTCTTGTCTATGTTAAGTTTCATCTCATTTGTACTACACCAATTGCTAATATCTAAATTAACTTCTTGTAGCAAAAGGCAATCCTTGCTGTCTTTAATATTTTTATAAATCTATAAATTGTCGGCATAAAGAAGAGCACGCGAGTGATTCAATTATTTATTTATTTATTTATCAGAGATTATTGTGCCACCCAACAGTGAGAGACCATTAACAGGGTGGCACATACATAAAAACATTTAAACACACAAATACGACAAAAACATACACATAACAGGACAGAAAAATAAAACACAAAAGACATATATAACTTATAGAGAGAAACTATTAAAAAAAGAACACACAGAATAAATATAAAAAGTGATTCATAAAAATTGACAAGAAAAATACAAGATATTTGAGGTGAAATCACCAAAGTGTTAACCTGTGGGTTACAAAATGTTTATAAAGATCCTGAAAAGAATCTTTTTACCAGAGAAAGGGTCAAAATTTGAAAAATATTTATTAAAATAACTTACACATCTATTTACTAAATCTTTTTTGTGACCTAAAACAGAAAAAGTATTTTACAATCTATATTTATACGGAGGTACTTTTAAGCCAGCTTTTTTACTAATAGATAAATGTGGTAGATAGTTTAAAAACAGATTGATTGAAAAAAAGAGAATCCATAATGGCTCTATGGTCAGTTAAAGATAATGTTTTATATTTAACTAATTCATTGTTATAATCATAATCTATCTGTGATGGAAATCTATGAAATAATAATCTAAAAACATTATTTTGTATATTCTCTATTCTACTTGCATCAGTTACATTAACATAGTTCAATACTATAGAACAATATTGTAATTTGACGCCGGCTAACAGCCAGCAGCGGTAGAGCCGATGACAGCGCTCACGTGTCACGTGTTCCACATGTGCGCAAAGATGCCGATAATTTGAACTTTCCTATAAATGTTAATTTCAGTGGTAAAATGTGTTATATTGTCTTTACAGTATTTAATATGTCTTAAAATGTTTTAAAGTGCTTGTACTAATTTTAATTGTTTGGTTATGAATATTCAAAGTGCCTGCGGCGCCGAGATTAAGAACACTTAATATTCTGGCATGAACGCCATCACACAGAGACATTAAAATAATATTGAAATTTATAAGAAAATTATAGAAATGTAAAACAATATCTAATTTAATAAGTGACATTTTATTTTAAATATAAATATTTCACTCGGCGTGCATAGCACATCCGCTTATGTGAACCCCTTAGGTGGCCATGGTAGGTCCGTGCGACGCTTGTATCTGGACAGTCTGTCAAGGAGAGCTGGTGAGGTAAGACACTGTCACGTGCGCACTACAACTTTTGTTCACTGATTTAGGTTTCAATAGTCAATGTTGTTTACCGTTAAACTTTGCTTGCATACGTTTCTGTCAGACAATTCCCCAGCATTATGCTTCCGCTTTACAAATTTTTTACCCCCTTGCGGCATTTTTAACTTAATCGAGGAGAAGGGGGAGAAAGATGTCGGAGAGATCAATTGACCCGCACATTTTTTAATCAGACGCCGTCTGCCTATTTTTTATGGCATTTCAGTGTAACTTCTGCATAATTGCTACACACAATTTTAACAGCATTATTTTTATGTATGTATTTAAGGGTAATTTTCGTGTTTGAATATTTTACGGCAACATCACGTATAACCACGTGGCCGCCTGAAGCCAAGTCTTTGTATACACCATCATTCCGTTTTAAGAGCTTATTTGTATAACATCATCTGTGCAATAATTTATTTCAGGGTTTTATGTCAGTTTTATTGAGGGTTCAATGTATTTTTCACATAAATTGATGCTTTTGTTCTTGACCACGCAGTCACAGTAATGTTTGATTTCACTGCCATCATGCATGTTACAAGCCTGTAACGACTCTAATCGTAAAGAGAATCACTTACTCAACACGAATAATATTTTATCTGAATTTAGTTTGCCGTTTCCACATAGAAATATTGCAATTTCACCTGCACCACATGGTCCGCTACGAACTTCATTCAGCGGAATCTGCGCCACCTAAGCTTGTTTTCACACGTGTGTGTTTATTGTGAATATTCATCTCGTGTCCCATCTTATTTCATGTCTCATTCAAGGGTCTATATAATTGTGTAATTAGTGTAAGGTGCAATTATTCCTGTCCTATCCGGCTCTGTGTATAGGCCGTCACCACGCTAACCACGTGCTGGAGGGCGAGCAGATGAGTTTGCATTAGTGATACCGAGTAATCACTTGTGTTAATGTGTATTAAGGGTTTTAATTTGTAATTCACCATGTCCTGTCTTCACGGAAAAACCCTAAGTCTACCCTCGCGCTGTCGGCCCTCTTCCCTTGTGAAGGCTGTGCTTTCACGCATCTCGGTGAGATCATCCATTTAGGCGTGTGCTAGGTTAATTATAGGCTGGGGAGCACCTAAGCGGAATTGGCTAGTCATGACCAAGATAATCATTTCATTGGCACGTAATGTGTATAAACAATATCAATAAAAACAAGTCTACAGTGAACTAAATTTTTTTTCAGTAATGACAGTGCCCTAGCCACATATGTGTTGTCAATTTTTTATTTCAGTGATGTTTATTAAAAGTTTAGTATTGCCTATGTGTTTGCAAGTACGCACGGCTGAGACGGACACACAGGACCCACAACATCCCTGAGAACCCTGAGTCTCAATAGTGCAGTGATTGGGAGCACCGCTGGCGCCCAAATTACCAGTAAGTATGGGTGTCATCGTTCGTCTCGTGTCTCACCCGACGGCGTCAAAGTTAGATCTATTTAAAGCATTATACAAACAAAGCAGGGAGTCTGGTGATGTTGCAGAGAAACTTATAAATTTAATTAAACCTAATGTTCTAATGATGTTATTTATTAAGCTATCAATATATACATGAAAAAACTATTTAGAATCTAAAATTATACCCAAGTCTTGTACATGTTCAACTCTTTTTATAAGAGTATTAGCAATATAATATTTATAAAATAACAAGTTAGTTTTATGAGTAAAGGTAATACATAGTGTTTTCTTTATATTTAATCTCATATCATTATTGATACACCAATTGTTAATTGCTGTAAAATCATTTTGTAACTTAGCACAGTCTGCGCTACTTTTAATACATTTGTAGATTTTAAGGTTGTCTGCATAAAGAAGTGCACTGTAGTGGCTTATTACACTGACAATATCATTCACAAATATATTAATAAGTAGCAGGGGTGCTTCCTTCAGGCACCCCAGAAGAAACATTATTTGAACTAGAATTTTGAGTTTAACTACAAAAGTTCTATTTGAAAAATAATTTGTAAACCAATTAATATAGGGGTTATCAAGACCAAAGGATTATAATTTTTTTAAGTATAATATTTTGTTTACATGTATCAAAGGCCTTCTGAAGATCAAAATAAATTACATGTACTTGTTCCCTATTTGTAATTTCGGAATATAATTTATCTACAAAACTAAATAAATTGGTAGCTGTTGTTTTGCCTACTAGAAAGCCATGTTCGCATTCAGTAATTAAATTATTTGTAGTGAAAGAAAGGTGTTTTAAAGATTACCTTCTCAAAGACTATGGAAAAAGCACACAATAAAGATATAGGCTTATAGTTGTTCACGTCTCTTCTGTTTCCTTTTTTGAAAATAGGCACTACAACAGAGCGTTTCCAAACAACAGGATATATACCGCTATCTAAACTAAAGTTAAAGATATGGGTTAATATTGGAGTATAAACAAGAGAGCAACCTTTAATAATATAATTAGGGATTTCATCACAGTCAGTTGACTTGCCACTTTTGAGCTTTTTAATGGCCCAAAGAACTAATCCCTGAGTTATGTCCGGAATATCAATATTAATATTATTTATTCTACCAATATGGTGTTTTTGGGCATTAATATTAAATGGTACATATTGCTTAACAAAATGCCTTGCAAAAATATTAACCAAACGTGCGGGATCCTGAACTGTATATCCATCTATATTTAATGTAAGGGATTCTTTGTACCCAGATTTCATAAGTTTTGACACATTTCCGAAATTTATTTGGCTCACTATTCAAATTATTGTTTTTTTTTTTTTTTTTTTTGCCACGCTTTTTGTGCCATTTTTATTTTTTGCTTGGCCAATTTCTTTAAATAAAAAAACTAAGATAGGTATCATGTTATTTCAATTTCTTATAAAGTCTATTTATTTTTATGAATTTTGGGTTTAGGTACATATACGTTAATTAGCATTTGTAGGTTATTGATTAAGAAATCAACCATTAGATCCACATCCTCCATTGAAAAAAATCAGGCTCCAATAAAAACTGCTAATTGCTAGATATAGGGATAAGTAATCATCATTTTGATCATTTCTATAATATATTGGATTGTTATTTTGAAAATTGTCAAAGTCAAAAGAAAATTGGCAACATGAAGCCGTATGATATTTATCTTCCTCCACGAGCGGATCTAACGATTTATCAACAGTAATATAAAAATTACCAAATACTAAATCTAATAAATCAGAAAATGGATTAGTCAAATTGTATTGTTCTAAGTTAAGTAAACTTACTGATTGAAGTAAAGATTGACGTTTTTGTTTATTGTAGTAATAAGGAATATTTTATACATGGAAAGTATTCCAATCTATGCCAGAGAGATTAAGTCGCCTACAATTATTATTTTATGAGAGTAGCTACTTAATTTAGATTCTAAAAAAAGTGAAATAATTTTTAAAAGTCTCTACTGGTAATTGCGGAGGAAGATATATATTTCCGATTAGCAATTTGTTAGTTCTATTAATACAAAATTCTACCCAAATTGTTTCTGTATATTCTTGAGAAAAATCGAATTTTTGTTCAAACATAGAAAAATGCTTCTCATTTACTGCTAATAATACTCCACCTTCTCTGTGGAGGTTAGTTATATTAGTATCACAATCATTACGAAAAACAGTAAAATGCTCAGGAAAGTTATTAGCATTTATACTAAAGTTATTGAACCACGTTTCCATTAGACAAATTAAGGAATAATCAGTAGTTAAAATATTCTGTGAAAAATCAAGTGCTTTGGTTCTAAGATCCCTTACATTTTGATAGTATAGTTCAAAAACCAGTGTCGGCATCAGTATGTTTTAAAAGTACCTCTATCTGCCTATACATTATTTAACTAAGGGTTCAGCTCCTCCTGCTGCTTCTACGGGTTCGGTAGGTGTAGAAGGGGAGACCTTATCAGGAGTACATATTTGGTCGTTGAGTAATCTCCCATAGCTGAAAAGACAGCCAGAAGGCCTTAAAAATACGTTCAAAATACTCTTCTGCAACTGCAACGTAAAAGGATGAATAAGAATTATATTTATTTTTAAGCTTTGCCACCTTCAATTTTGTTACTTTGATTTCTTGATTGATATAAGAACTGTCCAAAACACGACACAAACAGGGCTTTCAAGCAAGGTGGAACCACCTTTGGTACAGTTTTGATGTTCACATTATTGGGGACACCCAGCTGTATACTTGTTTCCTTGGTGCCGCAGTTCTAGTTGTGGACGAGCCGCTAGCCATGGAGGCCTTCTTTCCACACTGCTTTTTATTCGCAATTTGCAAGCTTTCAAACATAGTTCGCAAAAGTGAATTGTCCTCTTTCAGTTTCTTAACTTCTTTAGAAAGGTCTTCTATCTTGCTACATAATGTTTTGAACATCGAAAAAATAGAGGAATCCATTGATTTTGGAAGATATTTGTGTAGGAATCTCGGGATCTGATGATGTAGAAGACTCTTGGTACCCTAACGATATTACTAGATTTATGTCACCACGTTTATTTTCACCACTACTTTTTGCCTTTCTTCTAGGTGAGAAACCAAACATTACTCGTGCCAGTGCAGCTGCAGTGATACCTAGTCCCGCACGAGCCCGCACACTTTTGTCTGCCAAAGAATGGTTCACCATATAATTCACATATATCTTGACTAGGGGACATTTAGAAGCCCCTAAAATCTAAACGTATCAGTGTTTCTGACACTTTTCTTACACTATCTTCGAAGAAGCACAGCAAAACTCAGGAGCGAAATCGCTGCACATCCTTCTCAGACACGCGCCGATGCCATGTCTTGCCATAATAAGAATAATAATAATAATGATGTCGGTTAAGTGTCACCCTTCTGTGTGGTGTACTCCCTCCCTCACCTTTCCTCGAAAAATTCTGGTCAGAAATGTCTAAAATTCCCGCTTTGTTCTGGCAATTCACACCAGCAAAATCCTGCCATCCCCCTCCCCCCAACACCCTCCCCAAGAAGTATCAAGATTCCGCCTATAGCACAACCAAGCCATCGTGAGACATCAGGAATGATGCCAAAACAATGCCCAGAGGACACTGCAACAGGTGGATGAAAAGCATGCTATCAACTTTCCAGGCACGCCATTGTCGACTGTACAGGTAATGAGCTGCAGGGTAGCCATTTTGGAAGTTGCACATTGTCATCAGTATCATTACCCACCACCTCTATCTCCTTGGGAAGCAGCAGCGGGAATACCTTCACCTCTCCCACTCTCTGCCACTACTTCTCCGCTGGGAGAGTAAGGTCACTTCTGTGGACTGAGACACGCCTGCATGCCATCCCTCATGCACCGGTCGGTCTACCCCTCCAATAATCACAGGAAGGATTACCATGCTAGGTGAACTCCATGACTTTCACCCCTCAACAGTTTTTCAGCTGCTGTGCTGCAACTCGTGTGCATGGCTGGCCAAGTACATTTAGAAGTATTGATGACTCTGGCCTTGTTATGCTTGCACCCTGTGCTATAGGACCTCATGGCCAAATATTAACTGAACACACAACTTTGTCAGTGCATTCGTAAGATCAGCCCAACAACCAAACGCTGCTGTTAAAACCCACAATGATATGGACAGCTCTGAATGTGGTAACAGTGAATGACATATTCATTTGGACTCCAATAAGTTTGTTTCGGTCAACCTCACTAAAAATTTAAAATTTTTGAAACCCACCAACTGTTTCATGTGCAAGCTTATTTTGTGCAGCGGAAGGTGTTCTATTACTAAAATGCAGCACATGCATGCAAATGTTTTACAAAGTATGCCTATCCACAATTGAAGTCACAACGGTCAGCAGGAGAGACTTTCATTGTCAACAATGTTCCCCCATTCAAACACTGCAACCACTTCAACAACATATAGAGACTTGTTAACCGGATCAGGTTAATAACCCACACAATGCCAGTGACCATCATGCATAGGAGGTGATAGCAGCAATGTCGTGATGTGCCGAGTGTGTGCTGTACATGTACATGGTCGATGGTTACAACCTGACAAGAGACCAACAGAACAAGTTGGCAAGTTCACCTGCAACCAGCTAACCACAGTAGCAGACTTGTCACTGCAGCTGCCATGCACACATGATGCTCACATGACATATGTAAACAACACCATGCCACTTGCTTACTCTACGCTACACCAGCTGACCTTGTCATTAGAACCCTCCCTTCCCTACCACCATGGCCCCTTACATGCCACTGCTTGCCACCTACATTCTCATGCCTCTCCTTCCACCACTACTAGTGGTTCGGGAAATAGGAAGCAGGAGTAAAGGAGTAGAACATTCCAGACACTCCAGTTTCAAACAATGCTACCAACTTGACTCTGCAAAAATAACATTCATGAACCGAATTAGCATCAGTCATTCTTGGTTCATACGTATTTTGATTCTCATTTAATGGTCATTGTCACATATTCATTGACACAGCAACGTCATATAATTTCTTGCAGCCTAATTTAGTGAACTCAAATTATATTACACCAACCACTCATGTAATTTGCTTGGCAACAAGCTAGCATACTGGGACAAGCAACAGTTACAATGTGCATAAGGAACTTAGAAACAATCACCATTGCAATAGTTATACTGTACATCAGATAATACAACATTTTCAGTGTAACTTGGCTGACTGAGCAAACCACCATCGTGGAACCTGCGGCCCACCACATCCATTTTGGCCTTAAGGAGCGACATACTGTGTATAACCTTGACTGGTGGCTAGCTGACACAGTACCTGCCGTCTCATTGACTAACAAAGCTAGACAGTGACATACCACCAGAAGTTATGCTTTTCAACAGCTCTTCAATGAACGACATGATATGTTTGCTGCCCACAATTCACTCAGGCATACCACAGTAGTCAAATATGTAATCCTTTTGGTGCAAGAACAGTCTATCTACATCATGCCAAGCAGTTTTTTTTCCACAGCAAGCCAAGATTATCAAACAACAAATTCACAAAATGTTAAATGATGATATCATTGATCCAAAAAAACTATGAATTTAATTCTGCAATCAACATAGCATTTGGAAACATGGCACACAGTGATTTTGTGTTGATTTTAGACAGATGAATCAAGTGATTTGCAGTGCTTTGCCACCTTACATCAGTGTCTGGGATGCTCTCAATTTACTGGCCAAGGTCGTGCCATCTCTCAACCACAAAAACAGATATTGGCAGGTACCAGTCAAACTAGAAGAACATGAAAAACATATTTAATGGCCCCTGACAGTAGATGTATCCAGTTCTGCACTATGGCATTTGGTTTCAAGTGCACATCCATCACTTTATAAGCCATGAGGGTTTGGGTGTTAGATGGTTTCATTGCAGAGTTCACCCTTGCCTATCTTGACGATGTAGTAGTGTGGTCAGAGAGCTGTGAGGACCACTTTCGTCACTTGTCACTTGTGCTTGAGAGGCTAGTCCTCTAGCCCTCAACAGTCTCACATGCACCACAGCAAATGGCCACCTCGAAAAGACCAGTTTTGACTTTCTAGGACACATTGTTGATGCAGAAGGCAACAAGTCAAACAATGAATACCTGTGGCTTATGAACGAGTGTCGACCACCTGACATATGCAAACAGTTACAGAAATTTTTCGGCCTTATCAACTAGCTCTGCAAATATAACCATGACTTTGCTGTCATCACTCCCCTGCTCACTGCCCTCTTGTCACCACAGAAATTGTTTCAGTGGAACACAACTGCAGATGCATTCTAAAAAATTAAATTAAGTTTCGGAATGTGCCCCACACTTGAAAGATGTGACCCAACCAAGCACCTGTACCTGCAGACAGGTGCTAGCCAGAATGGACTATGAGCAGTTCATTACCAGTGCAGTGACAATTCAATGGCGAGCAACTCATCATTGATTACACCAGTGCAAAATCTGGCAGTGCTGAGTGGAGATACAATGTCAGTGAGTGTGTTTGGCAGTGGTATGGTCAGTCAAGAAATACTGTGCATACCTTGAGTACCACCGATAATTGATGTTTGGTTTGGCGCACAACATGCGAGAGGCATGCAGCAAATTGACCCATTGCGTACTACGCCTTCAGGCTTACAACTTCATCGTCTAGCATGTCCCAGGCAGTGAAAACCAGCTTGCAGATACACTTTCCAGATCACTTTGTACAGATATCATGGTACAGGATGATGCAGAATGGGAGGACGTACTACTGCTAGCCATGTGGGAACTGCTAAGCAAGGTTAGCCTGCAGCAGATCACTGCCACCAACAGTGATTCCACCTTTTGCGAGTTGTTTGAGCAGGAGTTTCACGTGCACCAGGAATGACCACTCACTCAAAAACACTGTGAATGTTGTGCTACACAAAATACAAAGTGCTGGTGAGTTTTTTTATGGTAGACTGGAGTTGTTTACACTCACAGCACATTATGTGTGGAGAGTGTTTGTTCACCTCACCATCAGAGAGTGAGTTCTGTATCACGCACACAATAGCAGTGCAGCAGGTTACCCAAGGATGGAGCAAACAATACAGAATGCATGTGAACATTTTTTCTGGCCTGGACTGACCTGTCGCACTAGGCAATTTGTGCAACAATGTGTTGAGTGCAATCAATTCCAGTCATGGAGAACTGATGGAGCCCAATAAAAGCAAACTTACATACCAAACAAGCCATTTGAAACTGTGTCAGTTGATCTCATGGGACCTTAATCCATAACAGCAAGGGCAAGCAATTTATTGATATGGTAACTGACAATTTTTTGCGATGGGTGGAAGCATATCCAGTGACCAGTGCATGTGCATGGGAAACAAGCATGGCAAAAGTTCTACAAGTGGACTTTTCATATGTTCGGTATACCCACAGTAAACACAGACTGACAATGGCTCACAGTTTACTGGCCGGAAGTACCATGATTTTTGCAGACACTGGGTAGTGCGATACATCAAACCAGCAGTGTACTACCTGTGTGCAACATCCACGGAGCATCGCAACCAAGACATCGAGACCTAGCTACATGTCTACGTGGGTGAGCAGCACAACAGTTTGGCCGAACACCTGTCTGTAACGTCTTCACTGGCAGCTGGTGTGTCATAGCCACCACCAGCATGTAACCAACAGACATTGTGTTGGGACACAACCTCACGATTCCAGATGAGTTTAGCTGCCCATATACAGTTGGCATCAGTAACACAGCAGACAGCGACATGGCATGAGTGGAGAGTGCAAGAGAGTGTGTACATACATCAATGCCTCTACATAGCTCAGTTGCTGCACATCACCATAAGGCTGCCACCCCATTTACGGCCATTCCAATATGTTTACGTCCGTACCACTATCAATCTGCAGCCTGCAAGGACTTCTGCACATGTTTTGCAGCAAAATGAAGCAGATGACACTAGATTTTACAAGCTCTGGTACCTACAACATATTTGGTCCGTCTCAACTGACGCAGGTAGGTCTGAATCAATCGAGACAACTTCCACCTCGCCACAGCTGATAATGCTGCTCCCGACACCAACCATGGCACCAAGACACCCTCTGACAGCAAAACAGCAGACGACACAGAATCAGATTCACCCACCAGTGACTCACTGTGCTGGCTCTTTAGTCCAGTAACACCCGACATTCCAACATCCTCCAGGGGTCACTGTGAGTGCAGCACCATCCCAGATGGCTAGAAAACACCAGAAGCCCTCGCAACTTCAAAAACAACACCGCAATGCTGCAGCAAGAGGAAGACAAAGAACAGCCCATCCGCATCACGAAGCCTGGTGTCGTGGCACGCACCTCACCAGGAACAGTAAAAATAGTGCATCACAACTTGCTTTGCTCATCTCCCCTCATACCTCACCAGCCTCAGGTGACATTAGTGAATCACTTGGTGTACTGTCTATGGTGTCAGGTGAGGAGGTAATGCACTGAGATGGTGCTGCAGTATGGGAGATTTTCACCTCATACAAGGGGGCACTGCAAGGTGGTCATCCCCTCATGTATAGCCAGTCTGGGTCGCTACCGGCAGATGCAGATGCAGCAAACATCTGACTGTTCAAGCAATGACAACTAGGAGAGCAGCAATTCAGCTTGCTCGCCACCTCCCCAACATACACAATGACTGCACCCATGGACCATGCAGGCATGCGTGGCCTGCAGTGATGTTACAGCATCTCACACCACAGCAGGCCATCCACACAGGAACTGCTGCCATCCCCAACTCATCAGCACAGATATCAAAGTGCAGTACAACCTTCGACTATGACTCGTAGGCATGCCACCTGCACCTGCTGTGACTAGATGGTGCACGGCCCACATAAGATCTCAACAGAGGGATGCGTTTGATGCAGGATGATCTCCTGCCCTCCTGACCGTCTGTCATGCTGTGCATCTAACACCACCTTACATACACCACTGCAGTGCCACATTACGAATATGTAAGTGTACAGCATAATGTGCTAATGTAAGTGGTGTGATGTGATCAGTTTGCCTCACACCCCTCCCAGCAGGTTGAATCCGTCCGGCGAGGAGATAATGGAAAATTTATATGCACACAAACAAAAAAGTATGAGAAATGTGTGTCAACAGTTTTGCAGGGTGCAGGGTAAAATTATTTAATTTTTAATAAATAAACAAAAGGTTGTGCTTTTCGCTCAAGGCAAGCCCGTCACAGAATCACTATTATTTCTATAACAAATTACATTTGTGTGTGTTCATTTTGGATTTTATTTTGTGACTACATGACATGTTACCTTATTTCCATTATTGTGTTTTGTCCTACAAAAGGTTCATTGGGAATTTTTTTTAGTATTTTTAAAATGTTTTATTTGTGTTTTACATTTAGCACGTCCATTAGTTTTCATGCACAGCTGGTGTGTCTCACCCAGCCACACGCCAAGAGCCCGTGAGTCAGCATTCTCGGCTCATGGAGGATGGCACAGATGTTGGTGCACTCCGAGCACCTTCACCTTTGTTGCCAACCATTTCACTACACTAGCTTAAATTAATTGAACCTTTTTGATTTGTGCAGTGTGCAAAGAAAACCACCTCACCATCCTTGGGACTGTCATTGTCCGAGGAAACATAATTTCACCATAAAATAATTTGGGTGATGCTGTGTCTTTTTACAGCAAAGCCCACCTTGGCGGACTCATGCAGAGGTTCCATGTAATTTCTTTCTCCACATGTTGCGTGGAGCAAAGTGTAAACTTGCAAGACGTATATAGTATAAGAAGTACTTTATATATCATTTCAAGCACCGTTGATTAACAATTAAGGGCATGGGACCCCAGCAACACATGCCCAGGTATTATGTTTTCATATGCAGTAGTTCAATGTCAATTTGGTTAACATATTTCAATTCACTATACAATCGTACAAGTTGTGTAGGTCAGTCTTTAAAAGGTCTGCAAGAATCATGCATGGCAACTAAGGCATGATGGGAGCCAAAATACCCCTTAATTTTCCAAGATCTTCAGTTACCTTACTTCATGAAGGAATAACAATTCCTCCAGGTTGTCAACCACACAACCCTGAGAAATAGCACTAACATGATCACGTAACCATTTAACGGCGATGGCTGGTGCCTAAGTAAAGTAATTTCACAATTGTTTCTCACCTCAAATTTTCCTATCATATGTATTGCTCCTCAATATAAATGTCTGTCCTGGCCACTCAACACCTCGACATCCATTACATACCATTCTTAACATAAATATTTCTTACATCGCATTGATCAGACATAGATGAATGAACATACTAACATAATATTTTCTGTTAATTTGAAAACTACTATTACATTGTCAGGCATATCAAGCTATAAATTATTAAACAGGTGTTTAAAATTTACCAATAATTAAAACTGATTTGTATTTTAGGATGTTGGGCAGCTTTTCTTTTATCGCATTAGCTATATTCTATAATAGGCCACATAATTTTTAATTTTTTAATAATAATTTTACTTGTCTGTTGCCATCATTCCAAGTGTCTGTCACTCACACATTCAGTTAAATAGTCCCGCTTGTCAGTGTCACTGTCCACTGTACCAATGCTCACAGTCCGCAAACTTCATTCTCTCTGGTCATTGTCATTGCCACTCATCGCTTTGCTGGCTCATCGATTCTCTGTCTTCACACACTTGATTGTACAATCCTCCAAACTGTAGACTGTCAGCTCGGAGGCCCATCATGGCTTAAATATTCTCGCTGACCTGATATAGAAGGTTTCCCACACACCGAGTCTCACTGAGAGAGGCTAGGGTGGTGAGCAGAACATTCTTGTAATAATTACACCAGATATTCAATCCACTCAAGGATGGGAGCACGCGAGTCATGATAGGCGTATGACGGCACCGCAGGGCTTGCCTTTGTAAATATCTGCTAATTACTCAGGTTACAAATAACACCCTTGACACACTCCTTCGAATGCTTAAGTGGGATGGTGCAAGGAAAACAATGCGAGGCAGACACACATAACAGTATGTTCTGAAATGGCAAATAGCATATGACATTACTAATAATAGGAAAAAAATTGTTTCTCTAATGGAAACCTGCAAAGCAAACCATGTAAAAGATTTCTTTATTTTGCATTTTTAAAACCAACTGAAATTAGTCTAAAAATAAAATACTAGTCTTTTAAACAAAAGACATAAATCCTAATATTGACGTGTGATACTAACATAAATCATATCTGCAGCAATTTTATATGTGAAAGGTATTCAGATTTACTTTAAAGCTTCTACATGAACACATGGTAGAGTAGTTGGTGACATTATAGACTGTGAACTCAAGGGATTGAGCTTGATTTCATGCTGTTCTAAAGAAATTTACCAATTGTGGAATAATACATAAAATAACATATATGAAGATGGGAAGTAAATTATTCTTTTTTGTGCACAATTGAATTAGTTTTTGTTTTCAGAATGCATGGCCAGCTGCTTTTAAGTCACAAGTAGCTTATATCTGGCTTGTAACTGGCAACTAGATGGACTACAAGTGGCTTGCCAACAGTTGACTGATTACATTTGGTTTACTTATGGCTGGGCAGAAGCAATAAGCCAATCGGCCACTGCTGGAATTCATGTCCCACTGAGGTGCCAACATGCTTGGGGTACAGTTGATTATTCAGAATTGGGTCTTTATGGGCATATTGTATTTTGCTACAGGGAAGTTACCTGAACAGTAGCCCAGAAGTGGCCGACTGCACACAACAGTCGAGAGGCATCATGTGGGCCTCGCACATTTGCAGGTGCATTACAGAGGTTGGCTGATTATCGAAACTGTTTGTGGGCTGTTTGTGTACAGGCAGATTTTCCCAAGTGGGTTAAGTTACTTTTGCTACTTGGGCTTCAATTGCAGACCTAAGATCATCAATACTCTGAGATCTGACGCATAGAAAACTAACGTGTAAGCCCCAAGATAGAATCCACATTTATTCCCATCATCAGACACTGTCATGAATTCAATGCTGGTGTTTGCCCACTTGAAGTTATGCTCTGGGAGCTACAATGAAATGGTCCATCTCTACAGTTTGTTGGTGCCCAGATACTGCAGGAATGTCTGGACTAGCTGGGATTGTATATCTTGTGTGCATAAATGTTGTCGTCCACTGCATATAGCTTGATGCACTGTACCATGCCACTGTGTATACCTTCTTCGATAGACATGTGCTTGTCATAATTGCTGAGTAAATTGCAGCTCTATTTCTATCATTCACAGCGTGGTATCATGTGTGAAACCCAGGATGATGACGTAAAGTGCACAGTCGAGCTTGCATTTTGAAATGCATATATCATAGAAGTTTTCGAAGACATTCACTAAAATGAGTACATTTGTTTTGAGTCCAAATACTTTCCCATGGTCGTGCAGACAAACTCTTTTCGTACAGTCTGGGCATGAGTATAGTCAGCACTGATGTCTGTGCTTGTCAGTCAGTTGCGGAATGCTTCTTTCGAAGGCAGCTGTGGCTTAGCCAATTTCTCTCAGCTGGCTACATAATCGCATAGAAACATGCCTTTGCACATGGCAAAAGACAGAGCAATTTGTTGTCATTAAAGAACTTGGCTGTGTTGTTAAATTTATTTTGGGGCAGATACTTGCCATGGGATGCCAGACTGTGAGCCATAAACCTGAATGTGTAGATGAACTCTATGGAAAATCTGTCTCCCATCTGCTTTGATAATGTGATCATTTTATTATTCCTGTGTGAAATAATTATGTTTGTTTTTACTATATCCCAGCTGTCCAAACATAAATTCTCGTTATAGCTCATGTTAGGAAGAACACTAAAAGTTTTTATGTCTTCAGTGCAGCAGATTGCAGCTGGTGCTTGCAGGACCAATGTACTGCCTGGTTAAATAATTGTGGTCTTTTACCTTTTAATTTTCTACTGTGAATGTTGATTCGCAATTGCAGTATTGTGTCAGGTGCGAGAGGCTTGCCTTTCCAGCAGGTATGAGCGGCATCATTTATTTTGATGTGCGATAAATATCTTGGACTGCATTGCCAATATCCGCTATTGCTTCCATGAAGTACTTCCTGCATCTGGCCCCCTATACAGTACTGGTTGTTTTGATACTAAGTGTACAATTCAGGAATTACTTTATTATCAATATGAACATGTATACAATAACTGTACACCACAGGTTTCTGGTAATAATTTTTATAGGAGCAGTTTGGGTCTGCTTCGTTTGACTGAATGGGCTTGAGTATATCCTCAAATGTCCGCATATACGATGATCAACAGTTTATTCATTTGGTAGTAATTCTTTCATTTCAGTTCTGGTGGCCTAACATCTTCACCTGGCTGCGGCATCTTGATTCATGCTGAGGCATTTTCATTGCAATATTTCTTGTTTTCTTCTAAGCACTGCTGACCTGTAAGTCTGGAATTTCTTGGCAGGTCATGGTAAAATGTGAAGCACTGTTTGCATATATAAATCTTACAAGTGTGAGACATCACTTGTGATCTCACGAGTGGGGTAAATTTTTTACATAGCAGTAGTGGGCATTATTTCTGAGGTCACTTGTAATGATCTGATTTTTCTTCTTCATCACATGCATAGGCAAGACCTCAGTGCTGAGTGAGTATAAATTGAATTATACAGCAGGTTTATTCTTCTGGAAGACTTTTATTTGATTTGGGGGCTTCGAAAATTCCTGTCTGAAAAAAATCTAACATTCCTTCTAGGTTTTCATATCTCTGGTCTGCATGCTTATGGTTCCCACATTCCATGGACCACACTAAAGTCATCCACTTAAAACACATGTCACTGATAATGCTTTGCAGGTTGATTATTGCACGTCTATTCTTGAAGGCTGCAGGCAGCTCAATGTAAGAAAACGTATGTGGTATTCCAGTTACTTAATATGTATGAAGCTGTATATGGTTGACCAATGAGTGACCAATGGCAACACCCAGTTCGAACTATGCTCTTTGTGCATTTCCTCCTCGTGACCTGTCTTCTCAATGGAAGTATGTATAGCTTCCAGAATATCTGTAACTTCATACACTGGTGCATTTACAGACTTCAATACTGTTTTTTCCGTACCTTTGACATGACCCCTTCCTTCGTCAGGCCCTGAAAAGCCAGTTTTGCACCTCACTGCACCACTCCAGAACCAATACTATAACAGGTACTGTCTCACCAAACATGCGCTCGTGCATGTACGAAGTGCATCAGGCCATGCACTCGCAGGCATTCATGCACATGAATGATATGTTCACACAAGTGACCCATGTGTGACCCGTTGTAACCTGTGTGCCAACAGCAGAGACTGGAAATGGGATCAAATCTGTCAATTTCTGCAAGCATGGCAAATTTGACAGGACACAGTTTAAATGGGGATACCCACCATAAAGTTCACCTTACAATAATATTCCACGTGTAATAACAAGCACAGAACATTGGTCGTTTTGGGAACGTATTTTATTCGCTGTAAAAATATGTGGTGAACTGGTGCAGCCATTGCTCGCGACTTTAGAATTAGTACATAGTAGTTAACAACAAAAGTTTGTGCATAATTCATCTCATATTTAATGTGAAATGTTACAACAATTGTACTTTAAATTCCTGGCAAATACTAATTTTGTATGAATAGATCATCAATGTTACAGGTAGTCATATTCAGACTGCCCCCTAAGTCACCATGCCACCCCTTTAGGCAAGTTTGGCTGTGAGACAGTAATTCACCAAATATTTTCAAACAAATTAATTTTGGTTCAGCAATAGACAGTTCACACAGCAAATATATTGTGAACTTAGCTTAATTAAACATTTTGCCTATATAGACATTGTGCCTCGTCTCCATCATTTCTCAACCTGGCTACTTCTCAGCCTTTTCAGGGCCCAGCCTTCCCAGGAAGGTGGAAGGTGATTTATATATATATATATACACACACACACACACACACACACACACACACACACACACACACACACACACACACACACACAACACACACACACACACACACACACACACACACACACACACACACACACACACACACACACACACACACACACACACACACACACACACACACACACACACACACACACACACACACACACACACACACACACACACACACACACACACACACACACACACACACACACACACACACACAACACACACACACACACACACACACACACATATATTTGTTGTGTCATCAACATGCTATATAACCATTGCAAGGTGTACAGAACGACGTACAATTCCGCTGTCAACTGTGAGTAAAACGTGAGTTATGGGGGTTGGCCAGCCACGTCCGTTCCACCCCCCTGAGTGAGTCTCATGTCACTCTAAGCATGTACTGATTGACTCGTACCAATATAAATGTTTTGAACAACCAAACCTGAACATCAGCATTAGCCCTCTAACATTGGTCACGTCAAATGGCACCACAACTAAGTGGTTACGAACATCTGCACCGGTTACGTGACGACAATGTCATTGGGTTACAATGCAACAACATTGGAATAACAACTGCAACAACATTGGAATAACAACTGCAACAACATTAGAATAACAACTGCAACAACATTGGAATAACAACTGTGAGTTTGAGTGCTGTGTGTAAACTGACCATCCTCATGCCGGTCAAACCACCAGGTGACCGGTGTGTTCCCCAGGGACCTCATGGGACTTTGGTCCGTCTTCAGTCTTCACCAAACCTCGTGACCGGCCGGCCAGTACATGTGCACACCGTAAGTTGTCAACCAGCACAACCTTGGGCTTATGTGTATGGAGCTTTGCACATGGAGAGGGCTGTCGCCCCCACAAATAACCAGACAACTTAACAACTGATACGAGATGAAGATTATACCAGCCTAAACGGACTCATAATACACAAGTGTGCGATGTGTGGAAAACCTATGAGCTCTGGCCCATACACAAAATATGAACTGTCGTCGAACATTTGTCGTTGCCCCCTGTGTTCGATGCAGGTTATTTTGAACAATCACCACTTGTCCTTGCAAAGTAAACTTTACACAGAACTTCAAAAGGTTGATGAGGACCTAGAAGCCTTTGAAACCCAGAACTTAAACATATCATCACTCTTCTACCCCAGCTTCCTTCAGAAGACATCTTGGATATCATTGTAGAACAGGTCAAACCAGAATTCGAACTCGCCTTGCGGCCACTCGTTTATAGTGGAATGCGAAATTTCTTGAGGACAGTACGGACATTAGCCAGTAAAGATGAATGCAACCTACCTAACCTCCACGAGACTTGAACTAGATCAGCAGGAAAAATGCCCAAACCAATGTGAGTAAAGGGAGAATTAAAGCAGAGATGACAAACCTCCCTTCCCCAAGGAACAGAATGATGTGCAGAAATGGGTACCCAAGGCCAGCTGACAAGTGCAAAGGGATGCTGGGAATAAAAGGGATATAAGTCCACTTGATCCAACAAACCAATTCCTAGAACAGTCTGCCAGAGGCACAGGTAAATCCAAACATCTACCACCATACCCATGCAAGCTATGCGTAGGAAGTCAGCTTCACTGGGTGAGCGAATGTCCTAACTAAAAACAACCACCATTTGAAAACGGCCAGTGAGGGTAGGATCACCTGACGCTCCCTTTCCGAGACACCAATATGAACAGAAACTCGAACTAACAAAGAGCGCCTGGAACCTTCCAAAGTCTCTTAGAATGCCTCAAAAATAGGCTAGGAAGAGAACTGCTAAAATCTTCAACCATTGAATATTAGGACATCAACACAAAAGAGTTTTTAAACCCGAAAGCCTATAAACGACCAGAAAATGATTAAGTCAACCAAGTCAGCTTTAACAGCTTCTAGAGCTGTCAATAGCTGAGGATCGAAAAATCCCATATCTCGCCAAAGGGAAAATCACTAAGTTTGAAAAAAAAATGAAAAATAATTAAAACTAAAAATCTTAAAAAAAAAAAACTTACCACGCTGCAGACATCCAGTTGAACATCCTAAGATGAACACTTCCCTAACAAAAAAGAAACTAATTTTCAGAAATATAAGTAAAAATATGTCTGTAAACAAAAAAGCCAAAAAAATAATTATTTCCCCCCCCCCCCCCCCCCCCCCAGCCACCCAACCCCCCCCCCCCCCCCCCCAAATTTTCACTGCATAACAATATGAACCATCCTGTACCACTAAGCAACTCCGAAAATTTTTCGGCATAGAGAATTGGTTTAGGCAATACATCCCCGATTTCGCCTCAATCACTATCTTGTTAACGGAATTCTTATCACCACAGTGCTGATTTCAGTGGTCAGCCAAGGCTGAAATGGCCTTTGATGAGCTTAAGAACCAATTAATTCAATGTCATGCACTATCCCGCCTCGACCCCACACAACACATGTTCCTCCAGACGTACACCAGCCAGGAGGGATTGGGAGCCGTGCTCTTCCAACTGGATGACGCAGGGGAGACGAGAGTCATAAACTATGGCAATGTCAAATTTGGCCCCATGGAAAGGCGATATGACGTGAACGAGCTGAATTGCCATGCCATATTATGGGTACTCAAAACATTACCATAGACACTTAAAAAGAGTACCAGAGGTTCACCTAAAGAACAGACAACTTGTGCTTAGTGTGGTTGAATAGCATGCGTGAGGCCAGGAACAAACTCACATGATGGTTGTTATTACTGCAAACATTTGATTTTGTGGTCGAGCATGTCCCAGGAACCGAGAACCAGTAAGCAGATGTGTTGTCCACATCACTATATCCTGACAGAGAAGCACACGATGATGAGTGGGAGGAAATCCTGCCACCTGAAAACCACCCCCAAGCTGACAGCAGCGCACAACTACACCAGGTAAGCAGTCCCACTGTCACAACAATAACAAATACCATGGCAGACACAGTGTATGACTATGTAGTTAGGATACAATGCACGTCCACAGTAGCCAAATGGTACCAAAAGTTGTGCTCAAGACAGATAGTCGACTGCTGGCGAGTGATTGATGACTGTATCAAAATGTGAGTGCCTGGCTAAAAGAGTGACTGGAAGTTGTACATACCATTGGAGGCACGTGGTGAAATTTTTCCTCTACCCCATGACAGCCAACAAGCTGGTCACCCAGGGGCCGAACAAATGCAAAAAAGTATCCTCCATTAATACTATTTGCCTGGCGTTATGTTGAAAATCCAGGAATACATCTATCAATATATAAAGTGCAATTGCATTAAATCTATACACACAGATATGTTCTAAAACAGCAGCCATGGTTGCCAAGGACATAACACTATTTAATGTGGACATACCTCCGCACATCAACTGACAAGTGTTTCTTCCTCGTAGTCATGAACAAATTGTCACACTGGATTAAGGTCTTCCCCATCTCTACAGTCCGTCCCACCACAGTCAATAAAATGCTGCAGAATGAATTCTTTCCATGGTGGGGATACCCCAAACCATTGCTTACCAACAATGAGACCCAGTTCTTAGGCCAAAAATGGCAAGACTTCTACAGTTCCTCGAGGGTTGAATATAGCCACCTACCACCCAAGGGTGAACCCGGCAGAAAGATGAAACCTGGACCTCAAAATCCAGCTACAGTTTCGAGTCGAGTCAGATCACACCAGCTGGGTGGAACACCTGCCAGCAGCACTGTGTTACTTATGGAGACGCATCAATGCAGTAACTGGCATGTCTCCAGCGGCCGTGCTGCAGGGAACGAACTAACCTTACCTGGTGAACTCGCATGCCCGCAGAATGAGAGCGAGACAGACTGGGGGATGACATCACATGCCAACAACAACACTCCAAAATGCTCGGGGAGGTACAACAACACCAAGAAAGATATGCAACACAATGGGTACCAACCACCCACTGCCCATTGACAGCACTTCAACCAGATAAAGTTGTCTACATCCATCTTCACCTACAGCTAGCGGCATCCAAAAACTTCTAGGCCGTATTCACACCCCTGTGGAACAGGTCACATCAAGTGACAAAACAACTAACTAGGCCGCACAACGTACCTGCGGAAGGTAGGACTCTGGCGGCAAGTCAAAGTGCACCGAGACATCAGAGTCACACTTAGGGGGCAACAAACAGAAGAGACTCAAAGTGTCGCAATGCCCCAACCAACTGGAACTATAGTGGACTTCCAGTGTCAGCCACAAGGAGTCAATTTGTAAACAGCCAAGGTGATGACCGGGCACTTATGATCTTTAAACAACTTATCACAACACCCGAAGAATGGCACTCCCAGGTGAGGGTAGATTAGTGGACCAGGAGGATGAAGTAACTGACTGCATGTTATGAGATTGGTCAGTGCGAAGACAGGACACCAGGTAGCGACAGTGATGGCTACACATTGAGTGTTGATGCCCAAAGATCACAGCAAAAATGCAGTCGGCCGTACCGCTACCAGAGCACAAGCAACAGCAACAATGAGCAACTTAGCGAGGGTGAGACCATTTCACTCCTCTGCCAGCACAGCAGGCACACCTGCATGCAGGCTGTGTGCAACACCTGCCTTGATCACGTCACAAGCAGGCATGTTGCAGTGGAGCCCTCATCAAGCAGCACAACAGCAAGATTATTCCAGCAGAAGACCTGCAGATTCACCACAACAACGCTTTGCCTTAGGAAAGGCCAAGGCACCAGCACCAGCCACCATCTGTCCCAGCATATCAGCAGTTCCAGACAACACCCTGGAGGGCAAGCACGACAGCATAAGCCAGACTGGGGGAGTGCATTGACCTGCATAGCTATACCCATCCAACAGCAACTTCAGCCTCACCCACTGTGGAAGGCACAGCCATCCTGCTGAGCATTAGCAACAGAATATCTCATGTGCAGGTGCGAAAAGGTCTTGTAGAGGGGGGCATTTGACATGACCCCTTCATTCAGCAGACCCTGACAAGCCCATTATTCACCTCACCGCACCACTCCAGATCCGACACCAGAACAGGTAGTGCCTCACCAAGCATGTGCTCGTGCCTGTACCAAGGGCATCAGACTTTGCACTCACAGGCATATGTGCATGTGAATGATACGTTCACACAAGTGACCCATGTGTGACCCTTTCTAACCCTTTTCCAAACAAAAGACCAGAAATGGAATCAAAACTGCCTATTCCACAAACATGACAAATTTCACAAGGGCTTAGCCTAAATGGGGACACCTACTATAAAGTGCACCATACACTAAAATTCTACCTGAATAGCAAGCACTGGATATTGGTCTTTTTGCAGAGTGTATTTTATTTGCTGTAAAACACATGGTGAACTAGTGCAACCATTACACATTACTTTAGAATTACATAGAAATTAACAACAAGAGTGTGGCTTAATTCATCTTATAATTAATGTGATGTGTTATAACACTTGTACTTTAAATACCCCCCCCCCCCCCCCCCCCCATTACATGTCACTAGGCCGCCACTTCCGGCAAGTTCAGCTACCAGACAATAAATTCAGCAAATATTTTCAAATCAATTAAATTCAGTTCAGCAATAGACACATCACACATCAAATAAAAAAACTTAATTAAAGAACACTATAAGCCCTCAACATACCACTTTTTAATTTGCCATTCACTTTTGAGTACAACCATTAGGCGCATAGGTACTCACAAAAAAGGACAAAGGTATTTTTAGTGTTGTGTATTTAATGTGACATGTCTATTGTGCTTTAGTTGTAAGTTTTCATAGCTGCTTTACAAATACTCCAAATTCTCTCTCCACCTGATAGGCGATGCCCAATCGAGCGCCGCCATGATTTTCAATCATCGTTCATAAGGTGAGGCAGGTGTTTAGCGACTCGTGGCCAATCAAGTTTTGTGCTAAATTATTGTAATTTCCATTCTCTAATGTTCTCCTAATTCTTTTTCTTATTGGTCCCAAGTCGTGCCCACCAGTCTCGCGACTCAGACCGGAGAGTTTAACTAGATTAGAGCCGACTTTGGCACTTAGTTACTAACTCACGGCAAAGCTTTGTGCACCAAGTCTGTTAATAGGAATTTGGGGTATTTGGCCTACTGTATAGTGAACATAGCTTATTTAAACCATTTGCCTATACAGACATTGTGCCTCGTCTCCATCATTTCTCAACCTGTCCACTTGTCTGCCATTTCAGGGCCCAGCTTTCTCCTGAAGGTCATTCGTATATGTATGTGCTATTTGTTGTGTAACCAACATGTTATATAACCATCGCAGAGCGTACAGAATGGCCTACAATTTCGCTGTTGACTGCAAGTGAAACGTGAGTTATAGGGCTGGGGCAGTCATGACCAATCACCCCCCTGAGCAAGTTTAGTGTCACTCCGACCACTTATTGAGTGATTGGTGCCCATATTAACGTTCCAAATAACTGAATCTTAACCTCAGCATAGGCCCTATAACACTGGTCAAGTACCTTTGTTTAAAGGATGGGGTTTCGAATAACCATACTCAACCTATTCATTAAGTTTGACTGGGTCCTGTTCTTGTACTTATTTAGTGAGCTGCCTGATGATATTTTTCTTCATATGAGCCAAAATCTGCAAATTACTTTTTATCTGTTTTAGTTGGGGAGGCTTTTGATGGAAGTAGTCGTGCAGCAGTAGTATTCTCAGGGTGTCAGGCCGTGATTTTACGCACTGCCTAGATTGGAGCAGGGACATTTGTCTAGGGTTGCTACGTAGCCATGTGGCTGATTACTAACACCGACACATACACAGTCGAATCACACTATTATGACCACCTGCTAGACGTGCCATCTATAGCATGTAGTTCATGATGTATGGCTCGTGACATGGACTGGTGTAGCGGGTATATAATGTGATAGAGTGGCTGGCTTTACACATTGCACTTCCTGCTGTCATGGGTAAGGGAAGCAATGTAACCAAGTTGCAAAAAGGGATGATCATCCGCTTTCGGGCCAAAGGGGGAAGCATTTGGAAACAGCAACGTTTGTGAACTGTTCACATGCATTTGTGGTAAAGGTATATTGTGAGTGGACGAATGGCACCATTGGGAATAACCTTCGTGGAAACTGCTGAGATCCACGTGCCATTGAAGTCTGAGGTGAATGTCGACTACGATGGTGCGTGAAGGCCAACCGACAGGCTACAGTGGAACAGCTTACTGTCCAAATGAAAAAGGAGATATTCAGACACGTGTCTACTGCAACATTTCAGCGAACTCTTCTGTGAATACGGCTCCGGAGTAGACGGAGGGTGTCTGCACCCATGCTGACACAAGTGATTCGAGAAAAATGACTGGAATTTGCTCGACAGTATGACGACTGGATCACTGCTGATTGGCGAAGGGTAGCCTTCTCTGACGAGTCATGTTTTCAGCTGCATAGAACAGAGGGATATCAGCATGTCTGGCGAGAAACATAAGGTAACCAACCCCTTACATCCATTGCTGGACAAACGCAAGGTGGTAGGAGCAGTGTTATGGTCTGGAGAATGTTCTTGTGTTATTCTCTAGGTCCCATCATCCGTGTGGAAGGCACTTGTGACCAATTTGGTTATGAATCCATCCTTGGTGATCATGTCCACTTGTACATGATCATTGTCTTTCCTTGAGAGGATGGGATCTTCCAGCGACACAGCTAGCAGTGTCTGCACGTGGCTGGAAGAGACTTCACAGTTCTTCCCTGGCCCCCAAACAGCCCCAATTTCCATTCATTTGAACATCTTTGGGACCACTTTGATCATCATGTTCTCTGTCTGTCTCCTCCATCACAAACCCTTCAACAGTTGTGGGACACACTGCAGACAGCATGACTCCAGATACCCGCAGAGACCTATCAGCACCTGATTGAACCACTACCAGCTTGTCTAGCTGATGTCCGTGCTGTTACCCTGAATACTAGCAGGTGGTCATAATAAGTTATTCTACTCTGTATATCTTCGGCTCCATTGCTGGCAACGGAGCATGCCAAATGCAAGTACAAGGGGGATTGGCTACTTACACTAAGAGAAAGAGTGTGACCACTTGTAAGTCAGATCCAGAGCCATCCGGCATTTATTTCAAAGTAAATCAACATTAAAATGTGTGGAGTGCTACAATCAGTGAATACAAAGTTGAAACCCTTTTAGGCCATGTGGCATGCATCCATCCGGCTTGAGCTCCAATGAGAGACTCTCAAATGGCCATCGGAAGCAAGGATACTAACCCGCACAAGGAGTGCAGGTCTTATCGGACCACGTGCATCGATATGAATCATGAGGGGCGACCATAATGATTTTTAAAATGTGCACAGTTATTCAAGGCAAAATTAATTCACCAGGCGTTTACTTAATAATTTAAAAAAACATGCTCAGGAGTGCACAGAAAAAAAGACCTAACATACTAACATGAACCCTTTGCTGATGGCCTTAGCCATTGCTACTCACAAGAACATGCACAGGAGTGCATGGCAAAATAACTATGTAAAATAGCGTACATCTAACATTAACCCTTTTGACTATTATTTTTGTCTTTCGGGCCTTTCTTCAGTGGACTTTACACTAGGTGCAGACACACCGAACACATGTACCACATGCATCACACACCTCTGCACCTTATGTGTGCACAACTCATAATGGGGTTATGTCGGCCGAGGTTGAGATCAAGTGCTAAATGTATAGATGAATTGTCCTTGACATAGTCTTTAAATTGCACCAGAAATCTGTTTATGACTCTACAAAAATCATATGCATTTACCACCCCAGGCCCTGCTGTGATTCTGGTGCATGACTAGTGCTCGCATAGTAACAATCACCTTACATTGTTAGTGTATCACCTACAGTTTTGCAGGTTTTCATGATTCTGCAAGCTATCGCTTCTGGCTCATGACAAGCCATAATTTCCATTCTTATGTACTATCTGATCTATATTAATTGCACAGCCATACTTTTTGTGTCTCCAACCACACTGGCTGAATGCAAGCATTGCACCACACTAGCCGCATTAGTGGTGATATAATAGTCCAGTAAATGGTATCAATGTAGTTGAAGTTATTGACAATGATACTGCGTATGATTAGGCAGCCCAGCTGGAGTCAACAATGGTACCATCAAAGACTAAGTTGCGATGTTGGTCACATGTGCTCAACTAAACGAACTCTTCATCTTGATCTTTGCACTGCAAATAAAAAATACAAAATAAATAGATGGAATATTTTGTGGAAGAATTGCTCTGTAAATTAACTGTACAAATACAGGTTGTATGAAAGCAATTAACTGGTACCTACATAAAAAATTATAAATGCTCTTATAGTTATGGCAATTTAAAGCTACATGGGTCCTGCATAGGGTTGCCAACTATTTTTTTGTAAAAAATAAGGGAGACTTAAAAGAAAAAAATAAGGGAATAGTGACGTGATGAATGAATATAAATCACTCAGGTCTTATATATTTCATTACACTATACTTATAAACAGGTACAAAAATTATTACAGAAAGCAAAGGTCCTTTATTTAAAGCTGTATGTGTACATCCTTTGCTGCAGCCTGAAGTTTAGGATTTTTCTTTACAAACTCTACAAATTCTCTGCATGTGTAATTAAAATTAACACTGATTTGTAACTCAGCTTTCATTAGATCTACATTACAATGGTTTCTATCATCAGATCATTTATTGTTCATTAAAGAAAAAATGTGTTCTGTATGAGCATTGGATGCTGGTATGCTAAGAACAAAGCAAAACTTTGTTCATCTCCTCAGTTTTTATTCCTTCATCTTTTGCCTTTGTCATAAGACACCCACTTGTCTACAGTATTAGCATCAATTTAAATTGCTGCACTTATATTTTCTTTTAAAGAACTAAACTTATCATAGAGCCTATCTTCATTCACTTCAAGCTGAAGCTGAATAGGAATGTTCTGAAAATCTTTAAAATTAACTTCTTTTGTCAAGCATAGTAGTAACAAGGATTGGATACTAGCATTGTCTGAAAGGTTGGTAAGGCTTGCTATGTAGGAATGAAGAGAGCCATAAAAGACCAAAAATTTATTTTCAATTTTTTCCTTGGTAATGGGGTCTAATTTGTTCAAGTATTTATTGGCATAGCTTCCAGAGAACATATCCTGTTTCCTTTGCAAAATTTTAATCATCAATGCATCAATTGCATTAAATGATTTCATGATTGTTAAATTTGAAATCTCAATGTATTTTGATGTTTCTGTAAGTAAGTAGCCAATGTACGAAAGAAAAAAAAAGATAGATAAGCCTCAAGTATTGAAATTTTACCTGCATCACAATCATAGAAGTATTTTTTTCAAAACTTTGAGAATTTCCTCTGAGCTTTGAAAATAGCTTGTTATTGGATGTCAGTTCTTTAATAACCTGTCAACTGCTGGTGCAAGGAACAACCACCTAGTGGGCACATGTCTTAAAATTTCACTCCATTCAGAATTAACAAAATCAAAAAATTATTTTAATTCATCCCTTCTTTTCTTCGCATATACTGAAAAAGTCCATAAATCTTAACTACTACCATCTTGATATCTATATCTAATGTATCACAAGCATGTTTAGTGCCATTGTGAATTATGTGGTTTATACAGTTAGCTTTATAAATTTTGTCATTATCATCACATAACAACTTCTTTACAGATTTGTTTTTCCATAATTTACACTAGCATTATCTGCACAGTACGATGAAATGTTGTTTACATTTAAAGAGTGAGATTCGAGATTGTTTCTTAGCATTGTATAAATTCCTTCAGCCATCTCATCAGCCCGTTCCACAAAATCTAATAGCTTATTTTTTATGCCTATTAATGGATCAAAATATATGACTACCACAGGAAACATCTTTCTGTTCTTAAAATGTGATGCATCTGTAGCCAACAAAAAAAGTACTGCACTTTTCTGGATCACAAAGTACATTTAAAAAGTCACACTTCTTGGTGCTAACACATTTTTTGTGATTGACTCTGCCTTCGTTCTACCACAGTGCATATTTTTTGCCACATTTGAATCCACAAATATTTCCTTAACAATTTTATTTGCACCATCCATGCTGCTATAACTGAGGTTGTGTCTGACCGTATGGTACACCATTGCTAATTCGCTTACTGCAATTTAGCTGGACTCACCGTCACCACTCCCACTTGGGCACTGAAAATAGCTGGAAATCTTACAAGATAAGTGTGTTTCCCTAACCTTAATTTTGTATCCATCAGTATTTGGATGCTGCGCACAGTCTCAATTACCACCATGACATATGCTGAAGTCATGTTTACAAAGTGAACACTAAGCTTTATATTGGTTATTTTTTACGGGCTTAATCCAAGTATAGCTTTCTTCCCACTTTTTCTGATACACACACAAATATTTTCCCTTTTTCTTAGGCAGAGTTTTCGATCCATCCATATTGTACAACCGTTAAAAATAAATAACAACCAGGTTACAAAAGGTAAACATTGAAAACTAAAGAACTGGTATGCATAAGCAGTCTTATAGGTTTCTATGGGAATTTTGTCAATACAGAGTTACACTGGCAATGCAAGACTTGAGCAGAAATTTCTCCCAAAATACGCAACACATTTAAGTGGTATTTTGTTGAAATTTTCTGAAATACAGAAGATGTGGCCTTCCAGATTAAATAATTAAGGAAGACGGGAGAAGGTTAAAAATCTTGGTAAAATACCGGAGTTCTCGTATAATACGGGAGAGTTGGCAACCGTAGTCCTACACCATATTTCACAGAATATATGTACAATTAATGAGTATGACCTATGATACTCTTCAAACTACCGTACTGGAAAAGATGAACACAAAGTAACATAAGAATTATAGCTAAGAAGAACAGGATAGAGAATTTGACCTATCATGTGTTGTATCATATAAAGAACTGAGACAATGTGTTATACTGCTTGCCTTTTATACCTTCAGAGTTCAAGATGTCATGTTACCAACAGCCAATCACGAGTGAGCAATGTGATATTTTAATATTTTTCTCATCAGCAAACTCTAGCAGACAATGCCGAAACACAAGTTACGAACACACACTAGTGCAAAATGTGTTGTTAGAGTTTTGAGGCTTAGTATAAATATATCACCTTCAATCATTGTGACACTAAAATATATCACAAGCATCGCCGTCTTGACAAAATACTTCATTCCTCCATAGACAAAAGACTCCTGACATACATATACACACTCGTAAGTTAAGTACCCTTAATACACTGTATATAGTAATGAAAGGTAGACAAAGTTTACAACAGTGTGCCAATTTATTAAATTAATCCCTGCCACAGTGTGGGTTATTTAAACATTAAAAAATACTACTTTATTGATGACATAGCATCTTACAACACTTCTCCTTGCTCTCTCATCAACAATCTTGCTGCACTCATCATCAGTCTCTACAGGTTCATTTACATCACTAGAATCACAAGCAAATACATCATTTTTGACAGTTCTAGGGCAATCTTATTTTCTCAGTGGAAAAACACACTCATAAAACTTGACATGCAGCTCAATCATGACTTTCTTCATACTCAGGTTGTACAATTGAAAATCCTTTACGTTACTTTCATAACTAAGAAACACACACTCTACTGCCTTTGGTTTGAACTGTCCCTTTTTCTGAACTAGCTAGGCTCTACAGCCAAACACCTGCTATCTAGACAGTTCTTTGCCTACACTCTCTCCTTTCAACAATGCAAGAGGTAGCTGATTGTCAATTGGCCTGGATGGGCATAGATTCCTTATAAAACATGCTGTGCTGGCAGCATCTCACCAAAACCATTTAGTCAAACCTGATTGCAACAGTAAACATCTAGTCATATCTTCAATAGTCCAATTTTATCTCTCAGCCATTCCATTTTGTTGTGGTACCATTGTCATGCAGGAAACTTTCAAATGTCTTCTCACAGTAATCACCTACCCCATCAGATTGGAAACTCTTCAATTTCAGCCCATGGAGTAACTGTACTTCTGCGTTATATTCCTTGAATTTGGCAAATGCCTCGGTCTTTAACTTCAGGAATTTCACAGTTGCAAATCTGGAATAACAATCAATCAAACTTATATGATACACCACCATTCGACTTTGTTGGAGAAGACATTGTCAGTGTGGACTAGCTTTAGTGGTTGGGCTGTCTTACGCTCACTTTTCTTTGAAAAGCTGCTCTGAGCCATCTTACCCTGTATACAAACAGAACAGTCACTCTGATACTCTCAACCATCAAGGTCAGGGATCCTTTTCAAAGTGTCTGCATGGAGGTGTCCAAGTCGTTGGTGCCACATAGAGGCTGCCTTTAATGTGACAGCTTCACTTTCCTCCACTTCACCCACATTCTCAGTCTTGTTATTAGCTTCAATGACAAGATCTTAATGCCTTTGTGGTGTAACATTGACAAAATACATCACTCCACAACACATACAATCCTTCTTTAACAAAAGCATTGAAAACACACTCATCTTTCAATACACCAACAGCTTGATTTTTTGTAAAATTTATGTGAATGTCATGAGGGGTTAATTTTGCAACAGAAATGAAGTAGAAATTTAATTCTGGTACATATAATGGTTTTCTTCATTTCTAAAATATTTCCTCCACATGTATTTGAAAGTACAGACTTTGTGGTACCTACCCATTCAACATTGATTTCACCATTTCCAAGTGTTACATGTCCTCGACTAGGGGTGATCTCTGTAAACAATTCTCTGCAAGAGGTCATGTGTTCTGTAGCAACTGAGTCTAGAAACCACTGATTACACTCCTTGCTAGTCATCAATGCAAACAAGCTAACACACGCTATTATTTTCCCTTTCTAAACATTATTGTTTTACCCTTCTCATGTTTGCCCATCTTTTCCCCATTACTATTATTATGTTTTTGATAAAGTCTTTGGCCCAATGTCCAACTCATTACACTAAAAACATTGGACTTCAGGGCAGAACTTACTGATATGGCCAGGATTTTTGCACTTAAAGCAGTTACAATCACTTCCTTTGTCGACCACATTCCACTAACTCAATGCGTCAGAATTATTTCCTGTGAACTGCATCCTTTTGTTTCCCATAGATGCTAGGGCAATTTGACTGTGTTTTCCATTGGGAGTAGCCTGTTGCTATTGTCATTCCTCATCCAGCAGCCGCCCCTTAAACATCCATATTGTGAGGTTAGGTTCCCTCAGAAGGTTCTGCAAAAACACTTCATACTCACCCACTAGGAGTTTGCTGAGCAGTAAATTTGCAATCATTTCGTCGTTTAAGTTATTTTACCATTAGCCACTTCCTTGTTCAATCTTTGTATCGAAGCAGCATACTCTTGCATTGTAATGTCTGCTGTCATGGTAACAAGCGCCATTTCCTTCATGCTTTGGATAGCATGAAACTTAGTAGATATGATGTGAATTTCCTTCAATACTTCCCAGGTTAGTTTTGTTCTTTCACAATCTTCAATGTCCAATAAGAAATTGTCTCCCACTGATCGGTAAAGCATAGACAAAGCTTTCCAATTCAATCGTGTGTGGTCGGTGTTCAGTACTCCGACATCAATATAACCTGGTTCAATTGCAACCCAGCAGTTTTTGTTGATCACATGCACCTTTACACTGAGTTTCCAGGAGAAATAATTAACAGTTGTTAATTTTGGAAAATTCACAGTCATCTGTACCCTCTGCCATGATGTTTACAATCATATCAACATGTTCACAATCTCCAATCAACTATCTCAATCACTTTCTCAGTCCGCAATAACCCTGAGGCCATAACTTGTTAGAGTTATGAGGCATAGTAGGAATATAGCACCTTTAATCTGTGTAACACTACAATATTTTTGTGAAACATGTTTTCGAGCATCGTCATCTTGAAAACATAATTCATTGTAAATTGAGGAATTAAATTGAGGAATGTATATAAAGTTTGATGTTTTGCACCATTTACTACACAAAATTTCACCATGAATTAAAAACATTTGACTAGGACAAAAATTTAAAAAATTTTATTTGGTATACCTTATTCTTATCAAACAAATATGACTACTGGCTCGTATAAAGAGATGCGTATGCATCTGAGTTTAGTAGTCATAACAATTCAGCTACTTTGATTATGCCCTTAGTTGAAGTTGATGAATGGTCTCTTAAGTCGGCCAAAGACTTCCGCGCACTTCTGAGTTGAGCCAAAGTATGCGAGCCACCGAGTTACACATCTCCCATTTAAAATACATTGAACCTGTTTGCTCTTCTGTGCACTACTCATCAGGATGTTATTTTTTGTTTATTGTATGTATGTAAAACTAAAAACAATCACAGCATTTTAATAAATTTCTCCTTCAAGTCTCATGCAGACAAATATTACAAACTTCACATTAGAGTCAAGTTGAAGCTACTCGCTCATCTCGGCTTGAATTTTTTATTCTTGATCCATATTTAATTAAAAACACTTACCTTTTGTTACATAAACACATGGTTGAGATGAGATTCTCAGTTTACTTAAGCAATTGTTCCACTTGCTGCTATGTATGCACACAGCCAAGGTGGCAGTGGAAAGGGTCGAGTAGTGTGTATGATGTGCTGCAGTTGGCATCCCTCATCCTTGGATGTTCATATTGGATAGTGGGTGTGCAGATGATTACACAGTGGTGTGACTGTAGGCTACAGGTGTGATTAATAAGAAGTACCATATTATAATGATGCTTTTGACACGAGGGGGTTCCATGTGTATTAAGAAATCCCACCTTACCCTGCCTCTCAGATTAAGGAGTTGGATGGTGAATTTTCCTGGTGCCATAACTCAGAGAGTGAGTTAAATGTGGGTCATTCGGTCGATGACCTGTGGGTCACTGGAGTCCTCTGAAGGTCTTCAGTGTTGTAGACGTAGCTGGTGCATGTAATCCAGTATGCGTACCTTGTTTTCACAATTATGTTGGTGAGGTTGTTAGCCACCTTACACACTTTTATACTCACTTTGGTTGTGCTGCAAGTGGGTGAAGCGCCTATGAACCCAAAGGGGATTTAAACAAATAAAATGCAAGTGTGGGCTTTAGATGTTGACTTGTTACTTTATGATACATGTGCGCTTATGATACATATACACAGTTGAAGCATACTCTGTACTCTGTCTTACAATGACCAATGTGGTTGAAAAGGCGTAAGCCAAGAAAATTATTAAGTGGTATGTGTGATGCATGAAGCCCTGTTTAAATTGTAGTGAAGAGCCGGTCGACCCCTCGGAACTAGAAAAGATAATGTTCTGTTATGTCACATTGCTGTTTGAAATGAATTATTGCAGCCAAGTTTAACGGTGCCAAGGGGGCCCGTGCAGAGCAAAACTCCCATGCTGCCGTTCGGCCCGAGTGCTGAAGTCAGACTGACATCATGACATCAGCTTCTGCTAGGGGTTGCCAAAGCAGGCATCGAAAATGTGTGAAAATACAGTTATCTGATTAAACAAAGTGATACAAAATTAATTTACATAGCAGAAATACATATTTGTGATATACCTGACTCTAATTAAATGTTAATTATCTCCAAGAATGTGACATCATTAGGTATATCACTGCACTAAATAATTTAATTAAAAAGAACTGAGGCCAGTGTAGGCAGTCTACTGAAAAGAACGAAACTTATTGAGTTTGATACAATGAATAAAAGAAATTATATAATTTAATAAAATTGAGCTTTGAAATTTGCTATCCCATTTCCGAAAAACCTTGCCAGTGGGTGAGTTCAAGTGCTCCAACCTAAAGGGTTGGGTGAGTCCAGTCTCTCAAAGGGGGTATCGGTAGCATCTATCAATTTGCCGAATATAAAATAAAAAGTCTCGCAACTTCTTATTACTGGGTTCAAAGCACTGTTGAGTGACACTAGATTTTTTGGGTTACACTTTCCTCTCATTCGGGGGTCCATAGCACTTAACATCACTGGGGAAGGCATTGAGCATCGTGGCGCGAGCAGCCCCGATGTTCCCTCCAATGGATGGTTCACCTGATGGCTATGGTATTTGGGGGGACACCATGTTGGTCCACTTGTATTTCGTCCCCAAGAATTATCTCTTGAGGTGAATAAAGTAAGACGGTTACTTGAGTCACGTAGTACATGACAGCGAGGTGGGTGTGTTCTGTTCTTGCCGACACTTTCTGTTATGCTCCTGGCCGAGTGTTTGCCTCTGCCTGGTGTCGGCAAGGTGGTGTGACTATGGAGGTACAAGTGGTCACGAGAGCACACACAGATATGTGGTTCATGTAACTTTTATAAACCATTAAATGTGTCCTTGAGTAGCTGCAGTTCAAATCTTATTCAAGAGTGACTAGGTAGAGCCACACATTAAGATGAAAAATGCCACATTGCACCTACGAGATATTTGGCGCATATAATGACTAAAGGTATACTTGTCAACACCCGGTATAAAGGGTTACCATTTGGTGGCAATAAAGTGAATAAATGTACTCCATCAAATGAAAAAACCTGGTGTGCTTCTGGCACACTGAACTTTAATTTTATTATCAGTGACATCGCCAAATATTTTTCAGAGCATATTCATTGGTTCTATTAACAGTTCTGCTGTAATGCTTAATGCTGCACCACTGTAAGGCTTTTTTCATGCAGGAATTTAGAACAATTATAAATTAAATGTATGGACGTTTTCATAAATAAATTAATTTGATCTTGTTTATGGAATTATGTACAGTGCTATTGAAATTAATAAATCCACATTTGATCATACTTTGATCTTTTTATATGGCAAAATTTCTGTATTACAAACCCCTGCAATTTTTATATTATTTAAAGATATGAAATTCTTTTATACATACATTAAAAGTATTAACTTCCTAAATTATAAAATCGTACTGTAAAAAATAAACATTCAATTTATACACTACTGTTACTAGCAGTAGTTTATTTTACAGAATGTGCAGTGCTGCTTGCAGCACTTACTACCAGCGTTGCAGGAGTTATTTGCCTGCTAAATACTCTTGAATTATGTATCTATTTTTAAACTTTTGCTGCAGATGTCTGACTATGTTGGCTTGGCAGACATAAAAAATGATTTGATAGGTCTGCCCTACATTTCAATAATATTACAGTGTGTGTGTATGTGTTTGTAAAGATTGTAACATTTTCTCTAAACAAGTTATATAGAATTTTTTGGTGGTAAATGCAAAGAATGCTGAAAAACTAATGACTAAAATGCTATATTTTAACACTATTTTAGACATTTATTTATTGTTTTATTTTATTTTTTTTAACTATTTACAATTTTTTCCAGGTCCAGGACTAATATAGAGAAGAGAGTGAACAACAGGCATATACAATGATTTGACTCCTGATGTGTTCTCTACAAAGCGTATAAGAAATTGAACTATTCTTATTTGAAGCCAAATATTAGTATAATAATTCAAGAAAGAAAGACCTTTACCTCTTCAGCTCACAAGATTAGACAAAATCTGTGACGGGCATAAGTTAGAGAGTAGAGATTTAGTACAGGATATTGGAAGCAAGATTTTATAAGACCAAGCATTCAAACCAACTTGATTGCAGTGTGCCAAGAAAGACTATTTAATCTAGAAGATAAAATGGAAAACTAGCTTAGATACTTCTGATCAAGTGTTGTTGGATAATGAAATTACATTTTATAGTTCATATAAGAAACAAATTATTGTTTTAATCTTACAGGTTAATATGTGACTTATCTTGTGCTCAGTGAATATTTTCTTATATTAAGTTGCAAAGTTGAAAACTGCTGTGAGATATGTGTTCTTATGACTATCTAAGAATATTTTATGGTTTCAATCATGATAATTAAAAATTGTATAAATTGTCCTTGCTTAATAAAATTATTGAATGTTTAGATTTCACAGGTTTCTAAACATATTTTCTGATTCATAAAATAATTTAAACAAAAATTATTTTATTTAAAATTAATAATTTATTTTCTTTTCCCTTGTCGTACTCCATTCTCCAGATCATTTGTTGCTCAATTCAACACCACCACTGTAGGCCAAAACACTGTGTCATGCATTAGCAACCTTAACCTGGTCATCAGTACCTCTAACCTGGCAATCGTTGGTGACCCCTGTGACAAGTTAGTAACAGTATGGGAATGCATCTTCCTGACTGGCTACTATGCTTATTGATACACCAACTTTCACCACCACCTGGTCCCTTTCAAGTGAGCTGACCCCATGGTGAGAAACTGTCAGATGTGACATCAAGAGCTGATCCAAGACTAAGTTTGAAGAGAGGCAATTTGTGACAATGGGGAAACAGTGCAGTATGGATTAAGCTGAATGTGCGAGAGCCCATTTGCATGACCAGGAATGTGAATGGTAGGATCTGTGGTGGAGATACCTTGATTCAACCTGGAGTGTGTTTGCAAATGGTTTTGATGACAGATTCTCAGTCACAAAAGCATGTTCAGACTGTTCTGCACAATTCTATAGTGACCAGCAGATGTACCAGTGACTCTAACCTAAGGAGCCATGTTGTGATACCCTGCTAGACGTAATGCACCTACTACAAGATGATATGTTTTAACCATTCCTGTTGTCCATCCCCAGTGAAACTATGGAGGGCCATGTGCGCCTGGCAGTCACCACCAAGTGAGGCCTCAAACAGCTGTGCCATCTTCGAGCAGGTATGAGTGATGAGGATCTGACACCAAAGCAGTCCTTGAAAGACAATGATGCACTAAATTATATCATATAGATGATCAGAGAATCACTGCTCATAGGTGTGGAAGTATGCCTGCATGCCAGAGAAGCATGCTACACTCTGCAAGCTATCAGTGTTGATTTGGACCCTCTACATGTTATGATATCAGAAGAAATGGTGACATTTAAAAAAACAGATGACATTACTATGAGAAAATACATAAATCAGATGATTGTGTTTTTCAAAAGATTGGAAGAACATAAGTTGATATTCACAAATGCTGCCTGAGCTGCATTCCTACTTTTGGGTCTACCTAGATCTAAGTATTTTTCACTAATCAGAAGTATTCACTTGGTAGATGCACTTACTCTTCATAATGTAAAAAGTAAATTGTTGTTAGAACAGCGACAGGAGAAACTACAAATGGAACATGAGGAAGACAAAGCCAATGCTTTAGCTACCAGAGTCGAGAGACAACTGAGATAAATTCCTTAGACAAGACAACAGGAAAGGCAGGCATGGAAATAGAGATTTTGACAGAAGGTGAGATGAAAGGAAAACTTTTAAGGCAAGGAGAGATTGTAATAGATCAGCAAGATGAGACTATCAAGAAAGCAGTGTGTTGTGTTTTGCCTGCAGTGAACCAAACCACATTTCAAGGTATTGTCCACAGGGGATGAGAAAGTTGTATGGTACCCAAGATCGACAACAGTGTCATTGTGATGAGACACTTTGGTGTCAGCAGCCTTATCCAGAGCTTGAGAGGTAAAGCTCATGCTGCTGAGATGCAAGGACAAGAACCAAGATAGCGAGCAAGTTAAAGGTTTATCAATGGTAAAGTATAAAGCAATGAAGTTTATAAGGGGGCAATTTAACAGTCAAGTAAATGGTGTGTGGTTAATTGACAGTGGTACATCTCATCACATGACATCACTCAGGTCAGTCTTTAGTGAATTTTCTGAAGTTGAGGGGCAAGTTGAAATAGTAGTTAATGAATTTATTGCTGTAGCTGGTAAATGAACAGTAGTAATGAAAATGTCTGAAAAATGTGGTGGTCGGATAATTGGCTTGAGTAATGTAATGTACCAGAATTGTGTGGAAATTTAATGTTTGTAAATCAGCTTGATTTGAAAGGGCTTGAGGTAACAGGTGTGTCAAAGTGTATGATCAAAGTGAATGTTTGTTTATTGGTTATAACATTGGAAATTATTTGTATGTAGTTGAATGTGAAAGTTACAATGTTGATAGCAGTGCCAGTGCATGTGAAATGAAAACAGATAAAGCAGTACTTTGGCATAAAAGAATGGGGCACATGAACATTTTGCCAAATGTTTGGGATGGTTAGAGGCTGAGGATAATATTAATTTTTGTAATACATGTGTAGAAGCTAAGATGAAACAAACCATTCCACAAGAGTTGAAGTCAATCCAAAGCAATTCTCGAATTGATTTGTACAGATGTAGTGGGTAAACTCAAACCAAAAACAAATGGAGGTTACAGTTATTTTGTAACCTTTTCAGATGACAAATCCAGGTTTTTGAAGGTAACTATTTTGGCAGAGAAGGGTGAAGTTGAAGAAGTGTTAGTTTGCTATGTGGATAGTGTAGCAAATTATATTGACAAGAAAGTTAAATGTTTACATTAATTATGAATTGTGGTAAGTTGGATAAGAGAGCAAAAAGTGTGTGTTTCTAGGTTTTGAGCCAGGTATGAAAGGTTACAGATTGTGGAGTTTGAACACGGAGATGGTAATTTTGTCTAAGGAAGTTGTTTTCGATGAAGATGTATTTTCTTTTAAACTCCAAAGTGAGAAACCAAATTCACCCATGCTAATGTGTGTATATTTAGAGATTATAGATGATGTGAAAAACATGGATGAGGTCAGTGACATGCAGAGTGATAATGGAGAATTTCACAATAGTATTCTAGAAAATTTAGATGGTCTTAATTATGAGAATTCTAATAATGAGCGTGTTGTTAAAAATGTTAACACTGAGAATGTTGTAGATGCTGAAAGTGTGAATGTTTGTGATAGGGTGCAGAAAATGTTGATCTGGTTGAAATTGAAAATGTTGATTTTGAGTGTGTTGTTAGGGTTAGGAAGTCAAGCAGAATCAAAGTACCTAAGCAGTGTTCTAATAGTGTAGGTTTTTGTCATTTTTCAGAGTACTGTGATATCAAAGAACTTCAAACTGTATGTGAAGCTTTAAACTGTACGGAAAAATTGTGTTTTGGAGAAAAGGGCTGAACTCCCCTTCCGTTTGTTTACATTCCTTTTTATTATCCATTTCACACGTATATAATTCCTACAACATGATCCTTCTACCGCCATTCTCTGTAACTCACTCTCCCGTCCAATGTTACCAACCATACCCACCTAACTTCCCAACTTCCCTACATGCAATACCGCTTCCCCTCTTTGACATTTTCTGTTCTTTCTGAATCAGTTACACGATTGTGTTATAACACACCTAAGATACATTTATGACTTAGCTTCCATTCATGCAACACATCTTCCCCTCTTTGACATTTTCTGTTCTTTCTGAATTTTTTACACTATTGTACTACAACACACCTTGAGATACATTTATGACCTAGTGAAAGATAATTAAGTCCCTTGCTTGTACAAATTTAGTCTCTCCTTCATTTTTACTTCCCTACCACATGTAGTCCTCAGTGGTGTCTTCTCCAGTTTCTAGCCTTGTGTCTCTGCTTCCGGCCACCCTGTCCACACTTCTTCCTCCTCACTGCCTTCTTCTTCTGCACTACCTTCTTCTCCCCGTTCTTGTATTCTCTCCTGTAGTGCTGGCTGATTACTCTTCTGTCCTCGTTTCTGATCATTCGCTGTGATCTAGGGTGTCTCTTTTCCTATCTTTCCCTGTCACACTTCTTCCTGCATTGTTAGTTATCTCTTCTGGCACAGCCCTTCCAACAACTTTCAGATACTGCTTATTTCTTTGGAACACTCTTCCACCTGAAGAGACCAGGTAGGACCTCAGGCTGTCTGCTTCTGCTACTATTGTGCCGTTTTAGAATGGCATTTATAAAAAAACAATTTTTAGGGGCAATTTAAAATTTGGTTTCATTTACCTTAAGTTAAAGTAGACACCTAATCAGTTTCTACTTGGGTACTTTATTTTTATGGGTGATAAATTCCATAGTTTGGTCACGGGCCTTTTAAAAAGAATTCACTCAGAGACTTTGCTAGTTGAGTTTTCTGTTTATAACAGCTTCTCCAGTCCCATCCGCCTGGCCATGGCGAGACGGTTGTTACACGAGCTGTGTCGGCGCCGATTAGGCACGTACGTTACCATAGTGCATCGCCGCATTCCGTACTTTCAGGCACGAAGTCAGGTGATATTTCGATCCAGGATAAGGTTAGATACTTTCAGCTGGCTACGCTGTAGAAGCCCGCTGACAAGTGAGTTCCCACCGTGAGACTCCATGGAAGAGCATCTTATAGACATCAAGTTTGTGCCCTTTTGCAACCCATGCACCATCTAGCGGTGCACTCTCAACTAAAGTCTAGCTCGTTTTCTCAGCTTCGAGTTATCAATCTTAGGCGCATCCTTACAGCGGTACGCGCGAACACTTTTCGCCCATCTCTTGAGAAGACCTCTATGCTTTTTTGGCGCTTCAACTTTAACCTACGTACTTCTGGATGTAGTCAGCTATTATGGTCTTTTAACTAGCTTGTAGGGTAATTACCATAGTGTAGTTTAGCATAATAGACAAGAGAAGTTATTTATTTATTCATTTATTTATTTATTTGTATATTTATGGTGTTGGTGAGGGAATCGCTGGGAGCCGGAGGCACTATTTTTTGCGACTAAATTCGTACTTCTCTCCAACTGGGTAGGTGTATTTCTAATGTTCTCTTCTTTATTTCTCTCTCGGGACTAGGACACATTAATAATTAAATTTTCTGTGCGTGTTAATTTGTTGCAGAGGGTGTAAGTTATATGGCATATCTTATATAAAACTTCTACCTTCGTCTTCCAATCGTTTGGCCACCCTCAGCATTGATGTTCTGTTCCATTGCCACTCTGAGTTCCTTGCTCTGTTTGACAGTGACGGGATTTTCAGTTCAACAGGCAGCATGACGGCTACAGTGACAATATCGGCGGATACTAATTATCAACGTGCATAAAGAGATGAGCAAATACACTTTATAGTTTAAGGAACTTAATTGCTATCTAAAGAGATGTTGTGTAAACAGTTCTTGCAACTAGGTATTCTTTAAATTATAAATGTATCATAATTGTTTTTCAGTCAATTTAAATATTTATTTTTATGGTAAAAAAAAAGTTAAAAATATAGCACCAGTGCATGGTGACGTATGATGCAAGATAAGAAAATTGTATTTGCTTAACAAACATGTTTTCTGTTTATTAGATACATAAATACCTCCATGTGAGGGGGCCCCCTTTTTGTGCACAGTTAACTAACCTTTGGCAGACTGAGATACATCAGCAATAATTCTTTTTGTTAAATATGACATTATTTAGAGTTGTTCATTTTACTCAAATCAAAAAGAAAAATACAATCAACATCGCCAATCATTTGGTTTTATATTTTATTGATTTCCTTACAGTCGATCCACTTTATTACTTACAATATTATTGACCTCTTAAATATTGGTCTCGCAATCTGTTTATGAATTGTACATGGCCAAATACTCAGCACGCATTGTTATTATCAAAATTAATTTGTTTTTAATATTTCACTGAAGTTATACAAAAAAAGAAAAGGTAGCAGATTTATTCAAAGTTATTCAAAAGTGGCAGTGTACAGTAGTTCAATTGGTATCATAGCTGTGGTTTACTACCACTGTTCAAATAATAGCATCAGTATCATAAGTTAAAAAAATTTTCATATGTAATGTTCGTGTGAGATGATGATATAGTTGTGATTTTTCCAAGTGAGGACTTGAATTGGTGAAGAATCTATGACTTTGTGATACACAAGTTAGGTAGGTAATTAATTTTCATTCATTATAACATGTTCGGGTACGCTCATATCTGCCCTGTTTGTTGTGTGTTGGTGTCGTGTGTTCGAATCTCATAACCATCAGTCAAGGTCAAGTGATTTTTTTTTCTTATAACTTAAGTGTGTTTTTTTTTTGTGTAGCGAGATTTTGTATTTAAATTTAGTATGTTGTGTAAATTAATTTCTTAGCAACTGTATTTTTCTGCACGACTTTGGTCCCATGTTTAAGGCGACTTGCCTAGCTCATAGCTTTGCTTTGTGATGCACTAACAAAAACTAAGTACATAGTAGCATAATAGTTGTGAGCTGTTGTGCAGTTCATGTGTTTAAATTTACATGCTATTTATCGCCCATAAAAGTAAGCAGGTTACTGGTTTATGATTACAGTGTTTTGTTTACCATTAGTGTATGGGGAAATGTTTATTTTGGTACACACGGATGAGCGCTGCTCTCCCATCATGGCAATGTCGTTTCGTCCTGTGCAGTGGTACCGACTGCACTGTGACAGTTTCACTGGTCCACCCTTGATTGTTTACATTTCATCCTAGTGGAATTTGGTTTTGTCCCCAGATTTTAAAAATACTCTGGGAGGGTTTGTGTTACAATGGTACTTGTTTAAAATGGTTTTTCCCAAGTTTTAATATAATTTTAATAACTTTACCAAACCACATGCACTTGGTCCGGAAGTGAAAGTAGGTTCAGTTTACTATGTAAATAAATAAAAAGGGAAGTATGTTCTTGCTTAGTTAACTGTTATGATATTGTATCCTTTTTTAAAGGTTAAGATTTAAGTAAATTTGGCATTCATGGAAAGCTGTGTTGTCCCAGAGTACATGCTTAAGAATGAGCTGATGTACGAATTGAAATCTCATAACCTAGATTATTCTGGTGATATGAAATAGTTGCGAAAGAAGTTACGAGTGGCACTGAAGGATCGGATCCACTCGTCAGTAGAATATTTGAAAGATAAAGATATAATGGACGAGTTTGCCACTTGTGCGAGAAAGGTCTCTGGGCTTAACAGGATAGCTGTTTGTCTACACAATAGCTTAAGTCAAGTTGACTTGCAAAGATGTTTGACAAGGCTGACTCATATCAGTAACTGATTAGGAATACTTCAGTGACTAGGCCAGGGCCAGATGCACATTGCATACTTAACTCAGATAAGAAAGTTTTTAGAGTCTGTTAACACAGATTATCAAAATATCACTCAGCAGTTGCAATTAGTGATAGAAGCAGCGTTGTTAACTACTGATGGTAATCCGGGCAGTAGTAGTGTAAGGAAGGTGCGGTTTGGCTTATCAATTCCAGAGTGGCCAGAAAAAGGCCCTAGTATTCGCATTGCAGGTGCGGAAATAGAGACCTCTGCATGTCCATATCCACTCACACCCATCATGCTCATTCCAATTTTCATTCCCGTCGTCCCCACATTATGCTCTCATTCCATTCGACCCATCCCCACCTCATCTGTGTGTTTCACCTCAGAAACAGAACAGACCAGACTCCAAGATGGTGAAGAGAACCTAATCTCTGTGGTGCTAGTACCCACCAACACAAACACACTAGATGTCACTTCTGCCATACCACCCCCACCCCTAACATCTTTTCAACCCTTAATCACCTTCCATTTTACTCAACCTCAACAAATTTTTTGGTTGACAATCAGCAAATCCAAAGTCACATTTTAAATGTTTCACAACCTGGACCAATTCCAACAACCTCCCATAACCGCCTTTGAACGCCTTAATTCACAATAACAACCCCTTCCCTATCACATGACGCATACATCCCAGATACATACTCAAAAACAGTCCGCAATAATCCACACTTAGACAGCTAGAGGGCCCACATCCAAGCAGCAGGGAAATTGGTTGTAGGGGGGAAGGGCCTGATGCTCTTTTCTCCCTATCAGCAACAACAGAACACCACAACAAGCACTATAACAGCAAGTGAGTGGGAGCCGCACGCAATTTATCCGAGCTTTTGTGTATATAAATGGACAGCCCTGCCATGCACTTATCAATACAGCTGCATCACATAATTTTGTACAACCCTGCTTTTTAAGTCCTAAGAACGTAACACCTAATAATCACGTAATAAAATTCGCAACTGGTCAGCTGAATAGTGGTACGTTGGGACACGCTACAGTTATTGTCAAAGTGAGGGATCTTGAAACAATAACAAGTGCGATAGTAACACCAGAAATCAGAGAGGATGCGATTTTAGGCGTGCCTTGGCTCCAGGAGCAGAACACAGCAGTAGAACTGGCTGCCAGACGCATACATTTTGGCGCAAAGGAGAGGCACACTGTGTACAATATCGATAAAACTTTTGCATGTGACATAGCCCCAGTTTCACTCTCAGATTTTGATCATGACGTTCCGCCACAGTATCAGGCAGCATTTCAAAGAATACTGGATGAGTGTAAGGAAGTTTTCGCGAAAGTAGATGCACTCCGAAGAACGACTGTAGCCGAGCACAAAATAAAACTCACGCAGGAGGGAGCAATGTATGCCGGCCCACGGAGTTATATGCCGAACCATACCATGATCATATGCGAGCAGGTGAGGGAAATGTTAGCGGACGGAGTAATCGAACCTGCGCGTAGCAAATTAAATTCGGCTATAATATTGGCACCAAAGAAGGATGTCATCTACTTTTGCCCCATCAACAAAGTGACGTGTAATGACTTACCTCCTTACATAAATGTCAAAGATACCCTCGCTTTGCTAGGAAAAGCTACCCTGATGACATCACTTGATCTCCGTAGTGACTATTGTTAGATCCCGGAAAAACCAGAAGACTGTGAAAATACCACGTTCACCACGCCAGACGGGCGCAGGTATAATTTTTGTGCAATGCCGTTTGCTTTAAAGGGAGCACCAGCAACGTTACAATCGATTATGGTTCGTGCCCTGGATAGACTCCTCAGCAATTTTACGTTAGTTTACTTGGACGATGTTATCATATGGTCCAGTAGCTGGGAATACCACATCCATCACGTGTCAGTGTTGCCAGAATGACTTGCAATAAATGGCCTAAGCTGTGCGGTGAACAAGTGTCACGTAGGAAAGATCAAGTTGGAGTTCCTAGAGCAAGTTCTAGACGGAGGATGGAAATACGCCAAACCTTGAGCAGTTACAGCTAATTGAGAATTATGCAGCATCATGTACCTTAAAGTGCACCCACAGTCTGCGGCGAGACAGAACTTCTGCTCCGTACTCGCTGCACGCTGGATGGGATAGCACCAGGTCATAAAAAGTATCGGATCCAGCACCTACCTGATCAAATTGGGAAGGAAATGCATAAGGGTACATTGGGACACAATCTGTCTATCACCCGGAGATGCCTGCAGCGAACACCCAATGGCGGCACACCACCTGCAGAGCAGGCAACGCACTTGAGTGAAGAGGAAGGTGGTGCTTCACCTCCCGCAGGAGTGCCCCCATTAGATGTCGATGCCGGACGAGGCCGCGGGCACAGGTGATGGAAATAACGGAAACATGGTGGAAACTGCATCACCAACACCTCAAGCAAGTGAGGAGCAGGAAACACAGGAGGAGTTTGCAAGTGAACCAGAGCCTCACAACGGCGATATCAGGGAGGAGCTCATGGCAAAAAAAAACCCTTATGCGTTACGTCAACGACGAGCAGATGCCAGGTCATGCCTCTGCTGCAAGTGATGTGTGCGGCTGCAAATAGCCTCGCGAGGGGTGGGGGCCTTTTGCGTGTGCCGCATACCCGCTCTTAGAAGTCAGTTTGCCTGCTGCACCAAATCAACAAAGACTCCACAAGCAATGCAGTGAGTGTGCGCACTCTACGCCGCAGGCGTCGCAGGTGCAGTGCAGTGGTAGTGTCACCGGAGCAACACAAGTGCAGTGAGCGCCCGAGCGCAGTGATATGAAAGGAGATCCCCACATTTTCTGTTTTTATATTCTAAAGAGCTTAATAGCAACGCAAATTGTACACAAGAACACGTGCACATATAAACACCCCAGTTAAATGCCTTAACACCCTAATATATTTCTTTTGCGGTGTTTTTCTTTGTGGACATATTTTTCATTATCACATGTAACCATCCTCATCTCATATCACAGTGTCATTATGCATCCATATTCTTTTGTAGTGCAAGAGGTAATTTTAGCAACATGCAGGATCCTCCTAAGGCAAGTGTAAAGTGTTTTTCATGCAAGGGTGATGTCTAGAAAGTAGTTCCACATGGGGTGCTAGCCCGCCAAGCCGGCTAGCACGCAGCATTTTTCCAGTCAGTCATAGTTCGTCTTGTGAGGGGTGTAGCGTGTTACGTCGTGACTCACATTTCGCGTGCTCGGCAGCCATAAACTTTTTGCACAATAATTTCTTCAGCAATAGACTTTATTAATTAACCAGAACCGTTGTTCACCTGCCACCGAGACACCATCCCTTGTATCGCTTGGGTGGGTTTTATTTGTACAACCTAATGCATTGTGACCACATGTCTGTTTATTCTGTATATCCCACGCTGATGGGTGTAGCTCAGCAGCAAGTGTAAGTTACCTCAGACGAGGTGTGTAGATCAATATCTAATAAATTATATAATGATGCAAAACACAGCTGGTATTTATTTCAGGTAGCCGCAAGGCGTTTAAGGTACGGGTCTTCTCCCGCCAAATTTACTGCAAGTATACCGACAGTGGAATTAGTGTTTTAAATGGTCACATATAACAGCAATGTCGTAAGTAAAGTGTCATATGGGCGTGTGGGGAGCTCTGATATCCCACAGCTCCGCAAGCAAGAATATACAATACTTCCAGAGGAGTACTTCCAACCCCTGGAGGGATTACGCCGTTGTCGGAACGATCCTGATGACGAGTCATCTCTACCGACGTCATTGGCATTATTCTGGAGAATAATGCCAATGACACTCCAGGTAACCAAACTTCCAATTTAAACATTTTCTAATTACCACTCCTCTTACCTAACCCCAATCCTCATCAGACCACATGAAACTGTCAGTGTGCAATGAAAATCCAATCGCCATCTTGTAGATGTGGTAGATTTTTGTATCAGTATTATATTGAATTTTGAAATATGTAATGTGGGTATTGAGAGCTTTGAATATAGTTATGTTGTATCAGTATTATATTGATTGTAGAAATTCTATTATGGGTATTGAGAACTTTAAATATAGCTATTTTTTTTTCATAACTCATGTGTTTAACCTGGTAGTTAGTTTGTTCAACCTTTTTAAGCCTTTGACCCTTATGGATTTATTTCTGCTGTTACGACTTGGTCGTTGGTTTGTTTGTTTTGCTGCATGTATGTCCTTGCTTGGATCTTACCTGAAGGGCTACACGAGGGCCTCAGAAGCAAGATAATAAAATAGTATTTGCTAAAAAAAACAAATGTTTTTTGTTATTAGATACATAAATATCTCCATGTGAGGAGCCCCCTTTTTGTGCACAGTAAACTAACTTTTGGCAGATGAAGATACGTCAGTAATAATTCTGTTTGTTAAATATGACATGATATAGAGTTGTTCATTGTACTCAAACCAAGAATAAAAAGTACAATAGCCATTGCCAAATCATTTGGTTTTATAATTAATTAAATTACTTACAGTCTATCCACTTTATTACTTACAATTATTGACCTGTTAAATATTGGTCTAGCAATCTGTTAATGAATTGTTGATGGCCAAATACTGAACACACATTATTATTAAAATTAATTTGTCCTTTTTTTCACAGGAGTTAAATAAAAACGGAAAGGTAGCAGATTTATTCAAAGTTCTTTAAAATTGGCAATGCAAACTCCTTATCCACTGTAAATGGTTGTAAACTCTCATGTGATACTGGTAAGATGTCCCTCAGTGATCTACCCTTAAGAAGTTGAACTGGGCTGTACTTGAGATCAGGCAATGGTGTATTTATATATGACAATAATCCCAAGTACGGGTCATACTATCATTGCATTATGTTTTTAAAATTCTTGACCGCTGCCTCCACTTGTCTGGTTGCCCTGGGCATATTTTGAGCTACTTGTTATGTGTGTAATGCCAAATTATTAGACAAAATCTGTGAATTCTTGAGAGCTATACTGTGTTCCATTGTCTGATCTCAGTTCTCTAGGAATGCCTTGTCTTGATATTGTTGTCAAAGATGAAATGTTAGGCAATTCAAATATTTCCTGGTATCTCCAAGAGTAATCCATCATGAGAAGGTAATGCTTCTACTTATGTTCTGCTAGATCCATACCTACAATTTCCCATGGTACTTGAGGTAAAGTGGAAGGCTAAGGAGACTCTGGTCTGTTATTTTTCTCCCATACATGTTTTACAGCTGGATATACAATTTTTTTGTATAATTTGTAATGCCTGGCCACCATATCATCGCTCTAGCTCTTTCGATGCTTTTCTTAGTGCCCATATGCCTTCAGCGAATTTTTTTCAACATATCCTTCCTTTGTAATGTAGGCATTACTAGAGTGTATCCGTTCATTAGTAATCCTCTGATGATTAATAGCTCTCCTAGTACCGACCAATAAACCCGAAATGAAACTGATATTTCAGAAGTCTTCCGAGGCCACCCTTCCCACACTAGTTGTTTCAGCTCCTTGCATGTTGTATCCGAAGTTTGGGCCAGTAGCACTTCTTGAATTTGTGTGTCTGAAGCTGGGAAGCATGCCATTAAGTTGTATTCGTATTCATCTATCTTGCCAATTTTCATATACCTAATCCTTTTCTTCAGCAGCCCTGACCGGGGAACATGATAGTGCATCAGGTGTGTGAAAATGCTTTCCTACACCATGTTGTATCTGATACAAACACCTCATTTACCTAATTTGGTATCTCTGTAGCCTGGGTGATAGTTGATCTATACCTTTTTTGCCTCAAGATGGCCACTAAAAGTTAATTTTCTATTCTAAGGAATACATTCTTTCTGAGGCTGTATGTATCGTATCTCTCACATACCTGCGTACATTAAGGCTTCTTTCTCAATTTGTGCATTTTTATTTTCTGTTGAGTGACCATGATGCATAAATCACTGGTTTCCAGTTACAGTTATCATCTGTCTGTTCCAGGACTGCTCCTTATTAGTATTATGATGCATCTGATACTCATAGGTTCCTTGGTGGCCCTAAAAGACATATTTTGTTGTCCCTATGAAATTTCATTGTCTTTTTTTAATTATTGATGCAACAGCTCTGTGATGGAAGTAAATTGTGGTGCGAACTTCCCAACATAATTGACCATTTCTTACACTCCTAGAGCTGCGGTGGCCGAGCAGTTAGCCTGCTTGCCTTACACCAAGGCGAACAGGGTTCAATCCCCAGCCTGGCCACTCCTGGATTTTCGAATGTGGAAATTGTACTGGGCGATTCCGCTGTTCGGTGCGTTTTCTCAGTCTTCTCTGGATTACATGTGGTCAGGAAATGCATTTGGCCTTCACTAAAGGATGATAATTACAAAATTAGCACACAAAAATCAAGCGCCCTTTAATCGACATCGTGCCATCTTGAACACTAGTATGATACAGCACAAAGACAAAACCCACCCAATATGGCTTCTCGCTCTGACAAAATACAATGTACATCAAATACATTGGGCCAAACATTCTTCCCACCGTGTTAATCTTAATTAACAATACTTTACACCAAGTCAAATCACCTACTTGTTGTACAGAAATTATCTACACTTCATCAACAAAAATTACAATTTCTATACATTTTTAATTCAGTCATGCTTGGAAAGGCAAAGGCGCAACTGTAGTCACTGGTATTTTTATATCACCTGTAGCAGTTTTCACCTGCTCCATCCGCACAAGTCCATCATCACCAAAAAATCTGTCGGTGATGCGACCAAGCTTCCACTGTTGTACTGGCAATTTCTCCTCTTTCATGATGAGCAGGTCACCTACCTATAAATTCGACTCTTTCAACCACCATATCAGTCGATTCTGAAGTCTGGAGACGTACTCTGCAGACCAACATTGCCAGAAGTACTGCACCAACCGTTGAACCAACTGCCACCGGGACACATGTTTTTGTGCTGTAGCTTCATGTTCAGGTACTGCCAGTAAACTCTCTCCAGCCAGGAAATATCCTGGAGTAAGCAAACCTAAGTCACTGGGATCATTGAAGAATGCAGTAAGTGGTCATGAATTGAGACACGCATCAAGTAACATCAGTGCAGTGTACATTTCTTCGAATATCAGGGTGTTGCTGCAAATCACACAATGCAAGTGGTACTTCATACTTTTATCTCTGCCTTCTCCCTGTGCTCCTTGATGGGGTGCTGCTTGTGGGTTAAAATGCCATGAAATGCCTTGTTCTGCCAAATGTCGACCCTGATAATCTTCCATGTTCACCAACATAAACATATCTTTCAGTTCCCTAGTAGCACCTACAAAAGTAGTTCGACAGTTGCTACACATATCACTGAGATTACCTCAATGGGACACAAACCGTTTTAGGGCTGCGATGAAGGCAGATGTTAAGTCAGTCACCAGTTCCAAATGCACTGCTTTGGTTGCAAAGCATACAAAAACTGTGACATAGCACTTGTATCTAACATTACCTCCACCCTTAGAGTTTCAAAGCTGGAGCGGTCCTGCATAATCTACTCCACAATGAAAAAAGGGATGAGCAGGGCATACGTTATCAGCTGGAAGCTCACCCATTAGTGCTTGGCTGATTTTGCTCGATGACGATGGCACCTCACACCGTCCTTGACAATTTGTCTGATAGGGTTTCTGGCCCCCGTATCCAGAATCTTTGCTAGATAATTTCTTGAACTAACTGTGGACCTGCATGAAGATACATTACATGAGTCTCCCATACAATTAGTTCAACAAGTTTATTGTGTTTTGGGAATAGGACAGGGTGCTTGTGTTCTCGACTGTGGTATCTGGTCAGGCGACCACCCATCGTGAACACATCATCATCATCCAAAAATGGACAAAGGCTGGTGATGTGACTTTTTGTGGGCACTGGCTTACCTTCTTTGAGGCACTGTATTTCTGATGAAAATATATCTTCTTGTACAGTTGTCATTCAGTGGAACAGTGCCCAATGAAGTTAATCTACAGCCAGAGAGGATGATTTATTTGCTCTACTACATTTCGTTCTGCAATTTTTGCAAAATCTTAAACACCAAGCAGTGACTCTCAGGTGTTTACTCAATAATGACTATCTGTCCAAGAGAGAGTAACAACTCTGACACAGACTAGAGTTACTGCTTGTTTCTGCCCTCTCGTATTGAGCTGCTTGTCAAGATCCCCTACTGTTTTACCTGGTAACTCCAAGACCTGCAGTCATGTCGGCCCAGTCCACCACATTGAATCATTAGGTAACTCAGGTGGAGATACTCCTCATGATGCACAGTTGGCATTATTGTCACTACTATACACATGATGCGACTGGGATGGATTGACAAGGTCTTGGCTCACAGACACCCTGAAGACGACATGTGTTTTCCAATATCTAGGTGGTGATGCTATCCATGCCATTACAATGATTGAATCTGTAAAGGCTAATGTCCTTTCCACTTGAACTGTAAGTGATCTGTTCACTGCTTTCAGTAGTTTTGCCAGAAGTACTGCTCCAAGCGATTCCAGCTGTGGTAATGACACTTGCATAACTGGTACCACCTTTTCTTCCCAGCAAGCAAGTGAACCAGTATTCTACCATCTTCATAATTGTTCACAAATATACCACTGCAGCATAGGCTGCTTCAGAGGCATCACAAAACCCGACGAGTTCTACTGAAACTGGCTTTGACAAAATTATCTGCCTTTCTATTTTAACACTTTTCATAATAGACAGTACCTTGTTATACTGCTACCATGTGCCACACACAGACTTGGGAAGTGGATCATTCCAATGCAAGAGCAATTCCCAGAGGGACTGAAGCAGCAGTTTTGCTCAAATTGTTACAGGTGACAGCCAGCCTAGTGGGTCAAACACTTTAGCAATTTCTGAAAGCACAGTCCATTTAGTCATGGTTAGTTGCTGAGTAGATGGATTTACAGATACTGCAAACTTATAACTATATGGATGCTATTCAACTCCCAATGCCTTGACTGACAATACTTCAAACTTTAACGGTACCACCATGTGTCTCAAGAAAGATGACACTATCCGTAATCTCTGGAGTACTGGAAATATACTATCACAGTTGGAAGCCTCCTATCTTCAACAACTTGATAAGATCGCTCTGCAACTCAATTACTTCAGTTACACTGTCTGCTCCCTGACAAAATATTGTCAACATAGATGTCCCTAACCACAACAGATGATGCCACAGGAAACTACACTTTTTCATATATTGCTAGTTGCCTTTGACTTCTGATGGCAAGGTATGGTGAACCATTTTCCCCATATGTAGCTGTAAGATGCCTGTAATCTTGGATTGGTTCTTCTAGTAATCATCTCCAAACAAATCGTTAAAAATTGGTATCTACATCATGTACTCCAACCTGGTGATACATTTTAGCAATATCTGCTACCAAGAGAATTGTAAGCTCTCTGAACCACATCAAAAATGAAAATATGTTATCCTGCTGTTTGGGACAAACCAGTACTCATCATTCAAGAATACTCCTAATGATGTCTTTGGTGAGGCATCAAATACCACCCTTAGTTTTGTGATGCTGCTACTCTCCTTCATAACTGCCATGTGTAGAATGTACTGCACCTCATTGACTGGTACTTCTGGCTCATCTACTTGAATCTGCTGCATATAACCCAATGATCGATGTTCATCCGTAAAGTCATGATCCAGTTGGTATTAGTAAAACGGGTAAGAGACTCCTGCGACCAAATTAATAAAAATGGCACCTGGTGCATTTCATTTCCATTAGTGCGCATCCCTGGGTCAAGGACCTCAGTATGGTAGATCCAGAAATGGACTTGACCTGGAATTGTGGGTCATTGACCTTGGATGCATTTCCAGGGTCTTTGAGTTAAGGTCATTGACCTTGATTTTTTAATTTTTGGGAATGAGGCATTTTCCAAGGTGGTTGACCTTAAATATTTTTGGGGGAGAATGACACAATAACCAGTTTATTGGAGGTGCAGCATATCTTCACTCGTTGCGTGCTTGGGCGAGACTGCGATCCAGGCTCAAGGGAACTTGTTTACAAGTAAGATAGGTAGGGTGGTGGGTGTATTGCAGACACGTGACACCTCGACTGGCATGCCCTTGGCAACTACAGGTCGAGTGGTGGGTGTAATGCAGCCTCTGTCGCTTAGACCCACTGCACTGGCATAATGCCAAAGGTAAATCTGCATATATTAATTTCGAGGCCTGAGTTTACAGGTGATGCCATCACTTGGCGACTGCAGGTGCATAGAGTATGACATGCATGACAGTGCAATGAGTACTTGTTAAGTAGGAAGTTAGTTCTTAAGCAAATTAATAATTACCAATCAAAATAATCACAGTTTGCAATTACTCATTACACAATTACATGTCCTCTGCACGAGCAGTAGGTGTCGACTCAGATGTTTGTTTATATATGTGAAAGGGTAACATCCCCGAACAACTTTTTTTATTATTTTATTAATTCTGTTTTTCTTCTGCCAAGAGTGGTTGACCTCGAATATTTTTTTTTTGGGGAATCAGTGCTGGGCTGACGTGTTGGTCGGCCAGTGTGTGACCTTGGCGACTGCAGATCAGGTTTGGCAGATGTTGTTTCTGTGAAGTATACGCCCGGCGAATGTTGTACCATCACTCATCCTCTCTGCTCTCCTACCCAAGTGATACTAAATTCCTACTCGGCTGGACACTGGATTATAAGATAGTTGCAGACTGGAAGGGTAAATCACTCCAGCCTCGGTCGGTGGCTCTGGATCATATGCACTTGTCTTAATGCCAGTTGCATTGATAATGGCAATTATAATTGCACATATAAATATTTTTAATTACCACCTGGGGCTACAGGTGTTGTATCCCATCACTTGCTGGTAATAGACTGAGATCTTGCTCCGATGGTTGCTACTGTGCAACTAAGGGTTAAGTGCTGGGGAAGTAATTTGATGATATTTTTGGATTACCAAGTTCGATTTTCGATTAGAACACTTAATAATAGCTTATTTTGGAACGTAACAAAAATTAATTTTATGAGTTGGATACTTGTTGAGGCTAATTTATGTAATGTTAATTTTATAAAACCAGATTCGATTTTTAAGCAACTCACTTAATATTTTTAAATAAATTCTGGAAAAAGTGTTCACTTAAGATCACAGACTAACATCTAACCTGCTCGATGTGTGTGTCTCTCTCTCCCCCCTCTCTCCCTCCTCCCCCTCTTTCTCTCTCCCCCTCCCCCTCTCCCTCCCTCCCTCCATCTCCCTCCCCCCTCTCCCTCTACCCCCTCTCTATCTCTCTCCCTCCCTCCATCTCCCTCTCTCCCCCCTCTCCTCCCCCCTCCCTCTCTCCCCCCTCCCCCTCTCCATTCCCCTCCCTCCATCCCTTCCCTCCCCCTCTCCCTTCCCCCCTCTCTCTCCCCCTCCCCCTCTCTCTCGCTGACATGTTCAGTGCCAACTCTTGAAGGCTGAGATGTGTGGAGAGGAGAATGGTTATATTATGATGTAATCACACTTACGTACATAGCCATGCAATGAGTAATCGCATTTACATAACCATAAACTACAGTTTGCCAAATTTGTAAGTCTCCTTATAATACTCATTATAAAATTGCCAAGAACTCATGATGCAATTAGAAAGTATGAATAATTAGCAAATATGCTAGTACACACATGTACAAGTATACACTTGCAAATGATAAATTGTAACTATCCAAATACACATTATGGAATCACTAGTTCGGTAACACATAATGTAGATGCACATCCCCTCGTCATGAGCATCAGCCTTCGACTGAATAGACCATGTATATGTAAATGAGGTAATATCTGCGTTCGACTATAAGGAAAATCCTATCACCTGCGTCCATAAGATTTAGCATTTAAGTTCGAACTTCTGCAAATTTTCACCCATGCAAATGTTTACCATGAGCTTCTTTAGCACACTCATGTGACTTTCGCCTGCAAACCTGAAACACATGCGTTAAATTGATTTCCATGATATGCTGTTGCCTAACTGAACTATATTGGAGGGAGTTAGAATTCGTTCGATTTACTTTCGACGATCTACCAACTTTCGATAACCCTCCAAATTTAGCCAGAGGCCAATTGACATGATTGTGTATAATAATAATTGTAAATAACCCAACAGTTTCCTACATGCATTCGAATGACGTTTCATATTCGTTCAACTTTCGGCAAACTTCCAAATGCTTACATACGTCCAACTGTTTACTCGCATGAACCTTCTTTTACTCGTGTCCATTGGACTTCCCCATAAACCTCTATTTTATCACCTCCATGCGTCTGGAGCCCAGGCGTATGAGACAAGGTGAACAAGCATTGTGCTTAACTCAACTACCATTAGACAAGTTGTCATCTGACCTGTGCATCCAAAACACCATCGTATCCTTGATATATGTTGCTGCCGACTGATGGAATAATCATCTATTTCAAACATTCATTATTCTATAAATAAATTACATATGTTTGTCATATTTATTTTAATTTTTAAATAAGTAGGCCTATATATCAAATGATATGTCCACGAACCCATGTTTTCAAGGAGAATTCGATAATATTATCACAAACATCGATTAAGTAAATAATGTTGCTTATAAATTCATGCTCTGTCATTCATTATCGTCTTGATGTTGGAAGCAAAATTGTTACACTCCTCGAATGCTGGTCATCTGATGAGATGTGATATTTTCGGGATAATACAGATAGGATTTCCGGCTAGAACACTTACTAACTTTATGTATTTTTGAATTTAAAAAACTATTATATATGTGTGTGTGTGTCTTGGGTCGCTGAGTAAGTAATTAAATTTGGGTTCCTGACTAGGGTAATTTATATAATTTTGTCTTCAGACTACCAACTTTCCGTATCCAGTGAGCACAACACTTGGCAATTATATTTTTATATTTCCGACTCTGATTTCCAAACAACACGTTTTTATTTTTTTTTTATGTGGAGCTGTAAATTTCTGAGTTCGATTCCCTATCAAAACACTTAAAATCTTTATTATATTCCTAAACCTTGGGTCCTGACAACCGGTGGGTGGATAGCTAATGAGTTCCATCCTAGAAAAGGAAAATATTATTTTTATTTTGGGAATGCACTTCGATTGGATTCCCAAATACAACAGGTAATTCATTTTATTTTTTGGATTGCTAATGGATACAATTTTCCCAACATGACATAAAAAAAAGATTTTTCCTTATAACTTAAGTATATGCCATTGTTGATAAATGGAATGATACTAGAGTTCATTTCCATTGCGAATTTGATTATAATGTGAAAACCTACGAACATGTTTCATGTCTACATCACGAAAATATTACACTGAAACATTTTATGTGAAATTAGCTGTTTGCGGGAATATCCATATCTCTGTAAATGTTTTACAATTATGATTCAATTACCTTTATGTAGTTACGATATGGCGATTCGGGGACACCACCTATTGTTCGAGAGGTGGTGCATGCTATGTTGGATTCTGGACTTCCTGCTCCAATTTTCTGGTCATGCATCATCCATTTTGGATTCTGCTATGTTGGTAGCCAGTATGCAGCCAACTTCGACAGCTATTTTTGTAGAAAGTATGCCGCCATATTAGACCACTGTATTGGTAACCAGTATGTCGTTTTTTTCCTACTCTTGCATTTCCGAGGGTTTTCTCTGAGTATTCCCACTTTTTTTGCTCTTTCATTTTTTCTTTCCTTATTTTTCTGCCTATCCAAAGGTTTTCTTCGATTGCTCCCATTTTTTTTATCTTTTACATTTTTCTTCCCATTCATTTGCCATTTATTTACATTATCTGTTACTGGAGGCCACCATCTTGATTTTTTCATTTGTTATTGGAGACCGCCATCTTTGTTTACATTTACTGTAGGTCACCATCTTTGTTTTTTCGTTTATAATTTTTCCCACATTCTGACCTTGGCCGGTAGGAGAGCTGATGTCGCATTCGCTCCATTGATTACTCACATTTGTTTGACTGCCATCTTGGCTCTGGAGTTGGCCGCTAGGTAGCATGCCAGTCGTTCGATTAGTCGATCTCCCATATGTCGCATGAGCTCGGCGCATTATTGGTTCTTGAATTGGCAGCCAGGGGTGCTGCATTTTTTAGAACTCAACCTTGAGTTGGACCTTGAGTTGCCAGACTAACGCCTTATACCACTCGGCTATCACGACATGTGCTGGCTGGGACAAAAGTTTATAAGATGTATATAGCTTGGAGGCAAATAAATATCATCTTGCCTCTCATTAATGACATTACATTTTTATCTCTTATATAATTTCTAAGTATTTTATTTAGATATTAATAATTTGTTAAGTTTATTTAAATATAAAAAAAATTTTAAGTATTAATTTTTTTAATTAGAATTTTTTTTTTATTATTTAGGGTTAACTTACATATATATTATTTAAGATTTAAGTTATATACTTTTTAAGTATTTATTTTTTATTTTCATTATTTTATCTTTAATATTTTATATTAAACTTTTAAGTGTATCGAGTAGATGTCTACAGAATCATGTTTTTCAGGCAGATAAGAATAGGTCTTCAGAATATATGATTATGTGACTATGACCAACACCATAATTGATTTTTATAAGCATATAAACTGTTTTGAGAAATATATGCCAAGTGTTATATATTATAAATGCAGATAATTCACAATTTAGCGATATTTATTTACATATAAAGTTTTTTTTTTTAATATCTCAGACAAAGGCATTTCATGTAGGGACTTTGTATCCTATGTTGAACTTAGAAAAATAGTTCCTACCCCTATGCTAGGACATGAATATTTTTTCAACACACCATCGCAAAATCAAACATAATAGTTCAGTATCTACATTACCTGACCTAACTCCACCTAACCTAAGATTAAGATAACCTAACCTAACTTCGCCATACTTAACTACATGTGACCTAAGATAACTTAATGTAACTTCAATTAACCTAACCTAAGATAACCTAACCATCATGTAAGAACTCTGAATATATTTTATTTCTCTCTATAATCACGTTACATAACCACCGCACGCTTGTCATCGCCAGACCCTTCATCACCTCCCCTCCTTCCAGTCTTATTTAACAACCATATAGAATGGTACTGTGTACCAAAACAGATATAATACCTTTCAACATGACATTAACTTGCCTTATTCATGATATTAACAATGCAAGCCATATCCACCTCCATACCTCATACTTAGTGATCAATAATAACAGTCAACTATATTAACTGCAATTTCAGCCCATCTAACTTATCGAGTTACACATATAAACAAGCCATACGAGCTAAGCATTTGCCCCTCTCATACTACCCAAACATTCCATCAAACCATTCTGCTCTTACAAACCAATCACACAATTAAACCATTCTCCTCACACCATCGAAGCTACACTTTTTTCATACTGCCAAAATAACCGAACATGTGATCAGGTCATACCAATCAAAGTAACAGCTATACCAACCATACAAGAAACTACCTGTATAGCCAAGTCATACTTGTATGCATTCAGGACTTCGAATATTTTTATTAATTTATTTCTCTCGCCATTCACTTAACCTAACTTTACCTAACCTAACCACCACAATCTAGTCATGTACGTAAAAACTTGGAGATTTTCTTCATTTTAAAAATATTAAGTATATCATATGTATATATAATGAAAAGGTGTACATATGGAGCTGTGGAGCGAGTCATTTTGGAGTTATTTAGAGTTATTTGTAGTCATTTTGGTGTCAAAGAGTCAAGAGTCAAAGAATCAGTCTTGTGAGTGACCGGTATGACAGGAGTAAGTTGTCTGCTTTAAGTGTGACCATGTTTTCAAGCTGAGCAAAGATAACACAAAGACGAAATATATTTATAGCACTGCATTACGTGTATTGGATTTATATATTCATACTCAGCATATGTATATTGAGATAGTTGAAATGGTTTACATAAAGTAATTGCTCTGTTGGGAAAACAGTATATAAACATACATATTGTAAGAATGTTTTCCACTTCTTCGGTGGTTGTGATGGAAAACAGATTATCAAAGTGGAATGATAAAGTGATAGTGTAAGCTTTTGTAATATTAATATGGAAGCAACAGTCGAATACATACGATCGACAACACCAAGGAATAATGGAGATTCGCTAGAAGCATTACTCAAACAATGTTCTTATTGTGGAAATACTTTTAGTAAAAGCTTTAATGCACACATACATGAAAGCAGTCATTGCTTGTTCAGACTAGCATAAAAGGTGCTCCACTGTGAAAAGTGCGATGCTGTGTTTACATGCAGTGTTTATCTGTATAGAGGTAAGACGAAGTGTAAAGTTAATGTTAGTCTTTTATCGGCAAGCGAGTGTAAGTATTACTGGAAGACATTCACAACTAGCTCTAGCATCAGACAACATGAAGATAGTAACTGTATGTTCAGCACTTCATGCAATTTTTACGGTTTGACTATTCACAACAGGAATTATTCTGCAAAACCAGTTACCTGCCATAAATATTAATTTTGAATGGAGAATATGTTTGAGTCGATGTAAGTAATACTATGTATTTCTGACAAGGGTGTGAAATAAAGTTGAAGTGCATGGAAGATTAATTTATTTATTTATTTATTTTTTCTTTCTACTGACTTCCGAACTTCTGCAAAGTGATGTAAATGGTATGCACTTTACTAGAAGCAACTGGCTTCTATGCAATGATGATATAGTTTAAATATTTTTTACAATATTCTTTGAAAGGATTGTTCTGATAATATGAGTGATGGGCAGTGACAGATTGAGTAATCTGTTCATAAAGTGTGATGGTAATGTTAGTTGTAATGAATGGTTCGATGGTTAATATTATTTGTCAGTACAGTATGTTACTTTTTCTGTTAATAATTGATGTTTAAGGGATTTGTAAATGACTTGTGTGGTTTGTGCAAATGATGTATGTATGTTTTGTGTGTGTGTTGTGATATGGATTGCAAGTATTGATGTGTATAATGTTTTTCTGCTGGATGGTAAGAAAGGTTAGGATCCTACGATGTCAAACGAGGTTAAGTTTAACACTTTTAACTATATTAAAACTTTCTGAAATTGTCAGGTTGGTCGAACGGTCGGTCTAAGATGTTGGATTCAAGCGTTTGTTGCTTGTTCCTCACAAATATGTTTTTGGACATATACTGATATAGTTGAAATGGTTAACATAAACTGTTTTTTCTGTAGTCTAAGCAATATGTAAGTATTATGGGTCATGAATGGGTCATTTGTAGAGCAAAGATGGGTCATTTGCAGAGTAATATGAGATATTTGCAGAGAAAAATGGGATATTTGTAGGAAAAATGGGCTATTACCTGAGCAAAAACCATATCTGGAAGGAACTTTCAAAGATGTATCTGTAAGGCAATGTAATGCAGGAAAATATCAAATGTGTGATTGAGCAGATGCATAAAAATGTTTAAATCTCTCTGACGAAAAATGTTGGGAAATTTTTTTATACTGAGCAGTAGCAAGTCAAAATAGATAATTACGTTGATAGTATAGAAAGAACGGCAGTTTTTTTTGTTCTTTTATTTTCCTTGAATATGCTGCAAGACAATGATTGTATGAAGACTACTGTAAAGCTTATCTCTATGATTATAGCTTCTCCCACTTTTGGAAAATTACATGGAAACTAGTGTTGGTAATGTAAGAAGGTCTTCAGCAAAACCTGCCGAGCTCGATGATATGAGACAACTACCTGTATGAAGAGTCCTTTCTTTGTGCAATGAAACATTACGACAATGCTAAGATACAAATTCTGTTAGGTGATACAATGAAGGAACACATCGAGATGTGTAAGGGGGTCGGCTATTGTGAGTCAGCAAGTGATGTAATCCATATCTTCAGCTACATCGATAGGCACTGTTTCCATGTGTCATTGAACGACGATGTTATGGATATGGAAGGCAAAGTTAGCTGCAGAAAATGTAAATTTTTAGTTACTTTTACAGAGGCTATCTCAAGATGGCTGTTACTGCTTCACCAGATTGTGAAACGATGTCATGACCAATTTCCAAGATAGAGGCGGTGTCGCCATTCGTAACAATTTCTGTATATAAAACAGGCTTTGCTATGCCAATGAGCGTTCAGAATGATCGCAAACAGACAACATGACTGGCTTCCATCCTGCAAGAATGTATTTGTATGTAAAACCTGGACTAATTTTCTTTGTCAAAAATAACTGATCCGATAGCAAGCTCAAGGAGTATGAAGAGGTGTGCGATGATAATTTCCACTGGCTCAGTGCTGGGAATCCCGACTCGTTCGAACCTTGTCAGCAGGTGATCGAATCTACCCCAGGCTGTAGTAAGTGTTGTGATTTTACATGCGCAAGATACCAAACTTCTATGTTCGTTCTGGCAATGTGGTAGCTACTGGGCTATGTCAAGATAATTCACCCTTGCATGCACTAAGTTGTGCGGCAACGACATCGGATCTTCATACCTCGGAGGCCTCCTTTGCAGATCCATCTATGTCGAAGTTGGTAGACTTAGGCATCGCAGTACTACAAACTGTTATCTCGAATATACGAACAACCTCTCAGAAACCACGCACTAAATGCAAAACGGCATCCGAACCCATTCATTTGCTGATTCCGGAGGCAACCCGCACACTTCCAGTTGTGAGTGATTCAATATCCAATGTCGATCTTACCTGTCAGAGACCCTGCTCTAAATGCAAAACTGCATCCGTACCCACATCCTCCCAAATAGTTAAAGATCGACGAACATCTGAACCTGACCATAGCATCGATGACACAGTGAATTTGCCGTTTCCATAGGCAACTGGCATGCTTCCAGTTGTGGGTTATTCTATTCCCAAAGCCGAAATTAAGTTAATTTTAAAATTCTTCTTTGGTAAGAAAATCTATATTCTCTTTGAAGTTTGTACTTTTGTGCTGCTACTTGACAAATGTAAGGAATAACTATTCTAAATGTCAACTAAATTTCTGTTTATGTGTTATTATTTCATGTTGAGCTGTGTATTGAAGAATAAATATGAAATCACTTCAAGATGTAAATATTACGTGTTGTGTGTGTTTGTATATGCCTTTCTTGCTCAAGTAAATAAATAAATTTTATATATATATATAAAATATTTCATTTAGATTTATTCCTGTGTCCCAAATTAAAATGTGCTGATAGAAGTTTGCATGCAAAATATGGTTAAGTATTTAGACAAAGTAGATAGTTAACTTTAATTATCAGAGAAATAAATTACATTAGAATAAAAGGTTTCGTAGAACAAGTAGCTGAAATAACCATAAAATACTTATAAACTCAAATACTTACAAATGAAACTAATAAGTTATATATATATAATTAAAATTAGAAAATATTAACAGTTCATTCTGTTTGGGATGTAAGTGGTTAATGTGTCGGATATGTGCTCTTCAGAAGAAAATTTGCAACAAACAATGGAAACTAATGAAAAGTGTTGCTGTTTTACTCCTGCAATGGGTGACACACCGTTTGGATTTCAGTGTCAGCATTGTCACAAAACTTCAAACATAGACGTAGTATGCACCGTCGTGAAAGAATTCCTGAATGTATTAAGTATTGTGCATGCTGTGGGCATACATTTAAGAGAAAATCCACATTAGCAAAGCATATAGCAGTATGTAAAGATAATGCTTCATTGGGAATAAAACCTGTATGTAGTTTCTATGGACAAACATTTACAGTAAATTGTTGTGTGAGGCGGAATGAAATGAGTTCGTATTCCAAGGAACCTCAATTGAAAGTATACAGATGTAAAATATGTTTATGTTTTTTTTTTCAAATGTCGTTGCACTAAGGAATCGTGAGGTAATTTGCAAAATTTTATATCAAGAACGAGTAGTGATTCGATTACGTCATCATCCCCTTGATCGGAAGAGGATGCAAAACCCCATCACAAGTGTAAATCCCGTGAGAAGGAATTTACTTCACTTTGCAAATTTAGAAGACTTCAAAAAATATTTTTTTTTGTTAAACATTGTTAGAAAGAAATATTCTTGTGACAAGTCTGTGTTTATAGTGCTCATATACAGCTTGAAAAACATATGTCATCTTGCAGCGAAGGTAATGAGTTGGAAATCTCGCCTGCTTCTGTAAATCACTGTCGATTTTGTAGGAATTTATTCACTTTACGTAGTAATATGTATTGTCACATGAGGGGCAATTGTTCAAAGAAATCCTGAATGTGTAGTGTGGACGACTATTTACGAGAAAATCAATATTAGACAAACATTTGTTCAAATGTAAACATAATGTAACACAGCTGTTTTTTATGTGTTTTTCTTAGTTTCTGTATTTAATTGTGGGCATTATGTATTTCTGTAATCTTATATAATGCTTTTAAGAATGTAATAAATATATGTTTGATGACACTGACGTTTTTTATTTCGTGTGATGTATGTTTTTTCCACATGTGATAAGTTATATAAATGATTTTTTTTTAAGTAATGGGTTGTTACACAAAGTTATAGTCTGTTCATGGTAAAGTGAGCACTTTTGAAAGCTCTCCCATTCGGAATAATGGTCAAAAAATGTGACTTATTTTAGCCTTAGACGTAAACTTCCGAGTGCGGTGGAATATAAACACACTGTTCATTACTTACAAGGCATTATTTATTTTAAAATGTGGTTAAGTTATAAGATATGGTTGCAAGAAAAAATGAACTAGGGCTTCAAAAGTGCTCATTTTACCGTGAACAGCCTATAATGTCGAATGCATATGTTGCTACAGTCCGCTTTGCAGGAATATAAGTTATTGTGATGGAATAATGTATGGGAGTGTTTGAGTTGTTGAAAACAGAGGTTTCTGAATTTTTAGGATATGACAGAAAACAAAGCTAGATTAGTATTGTATGAAGTGTTGACTAATTTTGGACTTAATGTTTTTCACAGTGATGTCCTACTCCTTTTACAAGTGTATATAATGTCAGAAGTTTTTTCTGTAATGAAGTTGATGGGATTGAAAACGTAAATGATCACTATAAAATCTTTTTCTGACATTTCCACACTAATAGAAATTTAGACAGGTTGATTGAGCGACCTAAGTCGTTGGATTAAAATTCTGGTTCTCTGTAAGGGAGCATGGGTTCGAATATTAAACTTGAGCAATCATTTTCCAAAATTTATTGAGATAGTCAAGATGGTTAAGAGTGAGAAGGAGCTGTATGTATAAGATCCAGGAGCGAAGGAGCGATTTGGACGACACTAACACGCACGTCCAGTACTTCATTGTTCCTACAAACAAGGTGTAGGCATATGTTTCCATGGTGAAGCTGTATTACGTAAATTATATCTGTAGCAGTGGAACCTTTATAACACAACATGGAAGCTTAGAATCGACTATGTTCAAATGCTTGTACGTTTCTCTTGTTTAAGGAAACTGCATAGTCCAAGCTTTAAAAATTCGATATGTGACCATTTTCACGAATTTTCTCTTCAAGAATACACTTAATATGAGAACAATAAAGAAATTTATGGGATATAAAGGTAATTGTTTTTTACCCTTTCTGCTACGAAAATTCATAATTGTAGAACATTACAGAGATACGCATATTCGCACAAACAGATAATTTCGTATAAAATGTTTCAGTACATTATTTTCTTAACATAAACTGATTTCAGTGATGTAGGCATGAAACAGGTCAGTAGGTTTTCACTTGATTTGTCAAATGTGCAAATAAAATGAAAGTATCTTGAACTAGAAACGAATTCTAGTATCATTCCATTTATCAATAATAGCATATACGAAATAATTAGGAAAAATAATTTTTTTAAATGTCTTGTTCGGAAAATCGTATCCGTTAGCAATCCAAAAAATACAATTAATTACCTGTTGTATTCGGGAATCGAATCGAGTAGCATTCCCAAAATAAAAAAAAATCCTGTTCTGGGATGAAACTTATTAGATATCCCCCCACCAGTTGTTCGAACCAGAAGTTTAGGAATATAATAAAGATTTTAAATGTTTTGATCGGAAATCGAACTCAGAAATTCACAGGTTCACATAAAAAAAAAAAAAATAATAACTTATGTGTGTTGTTTGGAAATCAGAGTCGATAATATAAAAATAGAATTTGCAAGTGTTGCACTCACCGGATATCAAACCCAGTAGCCCGAAAATAACATTATATAAATTACCCTGGTCGGAAAACAAATTAATTACTCTACTCGGAGACACAAGATATATATATAAATTATTTTTTGTTAAATTCAAAAATACATAAAGTTAGTAAGTGTTCTGGCCGGAAATGTTACCGAATTCTCCTTGAAAATATGGGTTCGTTGACATATCGTTTGATATATACTTATTTTAAAATTGAAATTAATATGATTTAATTTAAACATATATATTTTATTTATAGAATTATGAATGGTTGTAATAGACGATTGTTCAGTCAGTTGGCAGCAAGGTAGACCAAGGACACGACGTTTTGTTGGATGCACAGATCAGATGAAAACTCGTCTCATGGTTGTTGAGTTGAGCACACTGCTTCTTCACCCGGTTTCATGCGCCTGGTCTACAGATGTATGGAGGTGAAAAAATAGAGGTTTGTTGGCAGTCCAACGGACACGAGTAAATGAAGGTCTATGCGACTAACAGTTAGGTGTATGTAAAAATCTGGAGTTTTGCAGACAGCGACAGTTGAACGAATATGAAAAGTCAGTCGAACAGATGTAGGAAATTATCGGGTTATTTACAATTATTAACCACAATCAGGTCAGTTGGCCTCTGGCTAAATTTGGAGAGTGGTCGACAGTTGTTAGATCGTGGAAAGTAAGTCGAATGCATGCTAACTCCTCCACAATAGGTTTAAAACATGAGAAATCAGTTAGGCATATTAGGAAAATCATTTGAATGTATGTATTACAGGTTCGCTGGCAAAACAGTCACCTAAGTCTGATAAAGTAGTCATGGGTAGAGGAAAGTATGTGGATATGGAATACCACTTACATTCTGGGACTAACTTGTGACAATAGGGCTTAAAAATAATTATATAAGCGTCATTGGAAAGATAATTAAATGGGTAAAAAAGATATGTATTAATACTTAGCTGCAAAAATATTAAGAGAAATAAACCATTACAACAATTGTTGGGCAGGGGTTATGGAATAGGACAAGGGTTATGGAATACCACTACAAACATAGTTGCAACCATGCACTATGTACAAAAATCGCAAACATTAGCATCTTTTTCGCAAATGTAACACTCCACTTGAGCCCACATCTCGCATTGCATGCACTGAACCCATTGATCCCCTTTGACATTGACGCCATCCGCTTCCCTCTAGCCCGTTTGCCTGCCGTCGCCAGCAGCCGCTGCAGCTACCAGCACTCTACTGGATGCTCATGCGCACTGGTTGGAGAGTGCATCGCAACGGTCGAACCGCGAAGACCTCAGTTACGAGTGTGGCCACAGGTGCCGAAGAGAGCGCTCATGGCGTGAGCAGGAAGGAAAGTGCAAGTGCTGAGCAAGTGAAATAGGGTTTAAGTAAGAAATGCTCAAGGACGCCTGTCCAAGCAACTCCAAGTTAAAGAGCCCTACAATATTTTGATCCCCCCCACCGGTATTTATTTCAGTGTTTTCCATTTTCCATCATTTGCCATTTTCACGTGTTTCATCGTCAGTTCGTTTCATATAGTGTAACATGTTTATTAAAGGGTTCCCAAACCAAGAGTAATTGTTTTTGTAAGAATTATGTTTCAAGCAATGTGGATATGTTTTTAGAGATGCTGTGTGTGTAAGAAAATAGTCAGCGTGGCTGGCCTGCCCGCCAAACCTCGGCCGGCACACTGCGCATAACAGTAACTAAGACTGTTGTTTCTCGAGGAGTGGGAAGTGCTGACCGATGGGGTTGTGATTCACGTGCTTGGGCGGCGCATCGTCTTTGTTCGCCAACCACTTCACAGCAATAGACATTAATTAACTGGAACCTTTGTGTATTTCGTAGCCGCCCAAGATTTACCACTCCTCCCTTCCCGTGGAATAGTATCCCCCGAGAAGGCTTAGGTTTCATGTAAAGACATTTTTGTCACCTTCGGGCAGTTGTACACTGTCACCCTGTCGGTGGTTTAAACCCGGCAAAATGCATAAGTTGCTTCCTGGAGGAGCCTTAATAAAAGCCAATGATTTAACTTTAAATGGTGTGCGTTCTCATTCGAGTTGACTACAGGCCATAGGGGCACGGGCCCCCACCTTTCCCGAAAACCATTAAGCATTATGTAGCAGTGTTCTATATTATCTTTCAGCATTTTTATCTATGTACAACTAATTATGTATGTGTGAGCTGCCCTATGATATCACTGCGAAGGTTCTCAGTATTGCAATTGTTTTCGAATCAATCCCGATGGTAGGAGCACCGGGAGGACACCACTCATAAGTCGTCGGCACACGAACCAGAGAGGAGAGTCTGCTCTGCACGAGCTAGTTAGTATTTCGCTTAAAATACCTGGTGCCTATCACCTACAAGCAGAAGAGTTGGTGAGAATCTATGAAACATTTACCTGTCTCACTCCCAACCTTAATGAACACCACTTTGCTCCATTGCATTGCTGTCTAATGGCTTTCCCAACTTAGGGGCGTGTCCTATCACCGAAATTCCTTTTTCAAAACCACGTTGAAATTTTCTCAAAATTCTCTGCATTTTCAACGATCAGAAATTGTCCTTTCTCGTTTTCCCTGAGCTACACCAACACCAAGGAGGCATGAACAACATCTACTGTGCACATCTGGAGCAGTGGGGTGCCGTTGCGATGCCCCAGGATGCCAGAAATTCGACGCACTTGGTGTAAGGGAAAAGCATGCGGAATCTGCAAGGACACCGCCATTACAACCACCAGGAGGGAGAAAGCAGAAGGACAAGGGATAACGCCCATCTTGGTACATGGTGATGTCAGCCAGCTCGTGCCACCCAGGTGCCGAGCAGATAAAGGGGCTAAAATTACTCCCCCTCTGTCCACATCGGGTACGCTCGAGGAGCACGAAGGAGGAAAAGAAACAAGAGAAGGCAGAAAAGCAAATCGCCTCCCTCTCATGCTACCCACTCCTGCACCAAACAGCTCTGCGTGCCCACCGTGCATTGACTATGCCTCGCTCCATGCCTCGCAGGACAGCCACTCTGTGACGTCACCCATGCCGCACCGAGCGTCGCTTCTCCCGACCACACTCCTGTGGGCTGTGCATTCGCGATAACTCTCTCGCGACCATGTGGACTTGTATACAAACACGATGGCTGGCTGGACCAGGAATGATCCCATCGTGTTTCTCTATCCGCAGTGCTTGAGAACACATCCACAGGACTTTATTGCCAAATACGGGCGTGACACTACCTACTGTAAGTATCTCTGGCATTCCATCACAAGCATCCACCAAGGGAACAACCGCGAAAGAGAAGAGTGAGTGAACAGTGAATCAAAAACTTTGGAAACTAAATTCAACAGTGACATTTCGGACAAACAAACAACAAAACATGACCTACGCTGCCCAGGTCGGTACACATTCTTATTAAAATGGCAAGTGTATATTAACCGTTATCATACAGAGTGTTTGAATGGAAAGAGTTGCAAACAATTAAAGGGCTAAATTTTTCTTGTAAGCAGTGCAGTACACAATCCTTAACACACAAGCAAATCACATATAATTGGGACATGTGCTTTGGCGAGTTGCAAAGGACAAACATGTGCGACCGTAATGGATGTATGGGGAACTCTGATGGTAGAACAAGCAGCTGTGGCAAATGCAACAGTAGGGTCCACCTACAGTCAAATGGAGGCAATTGCAAACAAACAGTGAGGAAAAGTTCAAGTATGGAGACTATGCGGTCAAGGAGGAAGCCACAACTGCTGAAGTACCCGATGTTCAGAAAACGTCCACGGTACCACCCAGGGTGAATGTACCAAATTCACAACCACTGCCTGTAAATACCCTCCAGTACCAACCTTTACCACTAATACCTAGTACACCCTATGTTCTGCACCAGCAAACATATTATTTACCACCTATGTACACTCCGCATTTTCCCACAGTATTGCCAACCAAACAGAACCAGTTTCCTACCTCAACACCTTTTCCAAATTTACCGACAGATGTAAACAGAGCCACGATGGCTGTGCCCAGAGTTACCAATCGCACTGATGTATCATATATACTAACGCCTACAAAGGTCCAGACACTGCCAACCTTTTCCGACCAATTGAATGAGGATGCATCTGTCTTTATACAAGATTGCACGATGCGCCTGCAGAGGTATGGAGTGTCGGAAGAGGAATGGCCCAGATGTGTTGGGAATGGCAATAGTGGTGTTCGATGAACCATTACAGACTCAGTTGGGGAGAGTTCATCCACGTGTTTCAGTGCTGCTTCGGAGGTACGTTCACCTCAACCCAAGCTCAAAGCAAACTCATACTCCAAGAACAACAGGAGGGCGAAACATTATCAGCATTCGTCAACTGGAAAACACACCTGGTACGAAGATTCCGTCCTTGATTGAGTGAACGAGAAGTCCTTGAAGTGATAGCAGAGACAGCATTACCAGAGTACAGACCAGCCTTAATACCACTACTAAACAGCGGACTCACAGAGTTCATGCATGCTGCCATCATCCTCGAACGAAACACGAGTGTTCCGCGATGCGAATTGGGAGGTGCCCGGATGTGCCAATGACCTCACGAGTTCGGGAACTACAGTGGCGATGACAACCCGGTACACAGACAGAACTTTCAACCGCGACGACCGGAACAGCAGCGAGTGAACCAAGTGAACGGTTCTAAATCCCGTGCACGAGGTGGTGGGAACAGGCCAAATGTGAATGAGTAACATGATGCGAACCAGTCCATTCGGCGAGACCGTACGAGACCACCTCCAATGCCGCGCCGGTATTGCCCAGGACGGCAGCTCCATTGGCACGCCGATTGCCCAGGAAACCCATGTCGGAGACTGCAGAACAACAGCAGTGGAAACGCCCACCAACAACCGGACAGCAACGAAGACCAGCAGGGAAATGGGTTGTAGGTGTAGAGCCAGCAGCCATGGACTTAACCCCTCCCTGCAACACCAGCACACCAGTAACATCACATCAAGCCCTAATTACTAGGTTCAGTAGCCAGGCTGCAAAATCTATTCGTGTTATTGTCTATGTAAATGGTATTTTGTGGCTTGCCCTTGTCGACACAGTTGCATCCCACAACATTTGTCATCTTCGTTTTGTCAACAAACGTGACATAACCTCAACCTGACAGGTGATCTGGCTTGCTCACGGGGAATGCACTAATACAGTAGTCGGCCAAGCGACCATTACTATGAAAAGAAGAGATTTGAAAACCATAACTACAGCAGTCATTACTAGTGATATTAATTAGTATGTTATTTTAGGCGTAATGTGGCTCTCAGTAATGTGGCATTATAGTGGAACCAGCCGAACGTCGCATCCACTTTGGAGTGAAGGAAAGACAAACAGTTTATAACATTAGACAGTTGGAGCCATGAACATGTGACTAAAGTAAATTTAACAGAATTTGAACATGACATACCCACAGTTCACTAAGCTGCTTTTCAGCACTTGCTAGATGAACATAAACTTGTTTTCGCGAACCATGATGCATTACGCAGGACAACTGTGGCAGAACACACTATTCTGTTGACTCAGGAAGAACCGATCTTCAGTAATCCCCGCATCTACTTACCTCGCCAAGTTAAAATAATAAAATAGCAGATATCCGAGATGCTTGCAGATGGGGTAATCGAACCGAATAGAAGCCGTTATAATTCGGCCATAACTCTCGCGTCGAAAAAGGATGGGACCTGGAGGTTCTGCATGGACTTCAGGCCCATCAATCAGGTGATGTGCAGTACTATACCACCCTATATCAGTGTCAAAGACGCCCTTAGTTCATTCGGAAGGGCCAGTATCATGTCGCTCGAATTGCGAAATGGCTAATGGCAAATACCAGTAAGCCGGAAGGACCGGAAAAATACCACCTTTACCGCCTCGGACGGCCGACGATATCAGTTCTGTGCCATGCCTTTTGGGCTAAAGTGCACTCCCATCACATTCCAGAGTATGGTGGTACGGGTCCTCGATGGTATGATAGGCGAATTCGCACTCGCCTACTTCGACGATGTAGTCATATGGTCGGAGATGTGGGAGGAATATGTGAAACACCTGTCACTTGTATTCAAGAGATTAGAGATAAATGTATTAATGTGTGCCGTTAAGAAATGCAGGCTTGGAAGAGCGATCTAAAGTTTCTAGGCCATGTGGTGAACGAACTAGATAACCAACCGAACCCCGAACAGCTGGGGCTGATAGAGAATCAGGCACCACTACATACATGTAAACAATTACATAAATTCTTCGGTTTAATAAATTGGTTACGTGAATACGTGCAGGATTGTGCAGTTATTACCGCACTCCTCATGGACCTGCTATCTCCACAAAAGCGGTACGTGTGGGGCAGCGGACAGGAAACATCCTTTCTACAGATTAAGGAAAAATTCCGAGAATGTCCCGCTCTAGCGTGGTACGATCTAGCAAGACACCTTTACATACAGACTGACGCCGCGCGAACCATTAAGTAAGACCGAGGTATCTCTAAGAGTGAGACGTGCTGACGAACGGGGTCGTTTTATTCATGCTTTGGCAGCACTTCATCTTTGTTTGCCAATCACTTCACAGCAATGGACATTAATTAACCGGAACCTTTGTGTATTTCGTAGCCGGCCAAGATTTACCACTCCTCCCTTCCCGTGGAATAGTATCCCCCGAGAAAGCTTAGGTTTCATGTAAAGACATTTTTGTCACCTTCGGGCAGTTGTACAGTGTCACTCTGCCGGTGGTTTAAACACGGCAACATGTATAAATTGCTTCCTGGAGGAGCCTTAATTAAACCCAATGACTTAACGTAAAATGGTGTGTGTTCTTATTCGGATTGCCTACTGGCCATAGGGGTGTGGGCCCCCACCTTTCCCACAAACCATTAAGCGTTATGTATCAGTGTCGTGTATTATCTTTCAGTGTTTTTATCTATGTACAACTAATTATGGGTGTGTGAGCCGCCCTAAGATCTCACTGCGAAGGTTCTCAGTATTGAAATTTTTTTCGTATCAATCACGATGGTAGGAGCACTGGGAGGACACCTCCTGTAGGTCGTCGGAACATGACCCAGAGAGAAGAAGAGTCTGCTCTGCACGAGCTAGTTATATTTCGCTTAAAATACCTGGTGCCCATCATCTATAAGCAGAAGAGTTAGTGAGAATCGATGGAACATTTACCTGTCCCGCTCCCAACCTTAATGAACACCACTTTGCTCACTACCTTGCAGTCAAATCATCACAAAACTTAGAAGTGAAAAAATACATTCAACATTTGTGTCATTAGGTTGATGTTCCTTTGTTGGGAGGTCATCATCACCATTACTAGAATTTATGAGTTGGAATGCAATGGAAGTATTAGATGAAGAAGTAGACTCAATGGAATGTGATCTATTTGAAACCTTAACTCTCTTAGACGTCTCACTTAGTTTATCCCACTTCTTTGTAGAAACCTCCGCCTTTTTCTTAGATTCTCGCCCCTTGAGAGACACTTCCAAGTCCTTTTTATACTGGGAAGTAGTTAAGATCTGCGATGTACATTTGGGCTGCCTCCATCGAGTTATTTTCCCGTTCTTGTATCTGTTTGGTGGTGGCGAAATATCATAGTGCGAAAATGTAGCAGAGGCTGTTGATGGTCCTAAAACAAATATTTTTGGTAAATTACATTTCGGACTCACAAACTACAACTGTTGAACCAGACAGAGCTATATATGATGTTATAAACCATAGTCTACTAACCTGCTACAGGTTCTGCTTGTTCTGCCATTTCGGCCAGTGCACTTCCCTGATCCTGTTGCACTGCAGCTCCCTGGTCCTGTAGCACCACATTTCCCTGGTCCTGCTGCAATGCATTTCCCTGGTCCTGTTCCAATGCATCTCTCTGGTCCTGTTGCACTTCATCTTACTGATCATGTTATCGCTGGGTTTGAACATTGTCTTGGCTACCATATTCAGCAGCAATGTAGTCATCGTCTTTAAAAATATGTCTGTTCGGAGGGAATACACCAGTGACTCTAAAACCATTAACAGCAACTTCACCACTTTGCACCTTAAGGTAGCCACGTCCAGACAGTTCTACAATGTCATACGGTCCTAAATTTCTGTAATTACTTTGAAGCCACGGACGTATTTCCTCACTATAGTACATCTCAATGGATCCACGAAAGTCATATCAAGTGGTTGCATCTTAGGTTTCCAATGAGGTGGTAGCGTGATAAGATGAACATGATTAGCATGAGCCTAATCAATCACTTCAATTTTCTTCGTGTGACTGTGATGCCCATTCATCACCAACAGGACAGGACACTCTCATGATCGGCTAGTATTGTTCTCAAACCACTGTTTGATGAATCTTGTCTGGATCCACCCTGATGGATGGCAGGCAGAAATTGACCCTGGTGGTGCACTCATACAGACAATCACTGCCATCAGCGAACTTTCTGCAGCTGCCAGTACTCCAATTTGACACTTCCCTTTGTGACCTACAACATGGGGAATCTTGCTTTGCATGATGGACGGCCCAGTCTCATCAACATTGAAGACTGTCTGCGGGAAAGTGATATTTGTCGAACAGTTCATCTAGGTTATCATAAAATGCCTTGACTTTGTCTCTGTTAAAACCAGAAGCCCTTGCATCAGCTGTGTCAGTAGGTCTCCGAGTGGACAATCTGTCTTTATGCCTCCTCCAAAATCTCTTCAACTAGTCTTTTCCAGCAATTCCAGAATTGCGAAATGGGTTTGAAATATTATTTGTTATGGCCAGCTGGTAAGCTATTAGACGAACATACCTTCTAATTAAGCCGTAGAACAGAGACTCCATGAGAAGGCAGTAGTCCAAAAGGTCACATTATACTGAAGGAGGCAAAATGGTTTTACCACCCAGTGTTGTAACAGCTGCAGCATCTTCCTCCTCAGTGGAACTTGTCAAGCGAAATAAAATCGTTCTGGGAACATTATGTTCTCTTGCAGCCTTCAGCTATCCCATTTTTTTCTCATGCACGAGTTAAATGGCTCTTGCCATATTGACGGGATCTCACAAATTTCATCTTCTATGCTCAGGTGGTACAATGCCTCCACTAGACATTGTAGACAATCTAAAGACATACAAATTGAATTTTATATAGTTTTTAAATCGATTTTGATACAACGCTATAACCTAAACACTGGTAAATCATTAATTATCTGCATCACTCTTAATGAACTATCTGTGTGTTAATACAGAAAAAAAAAAACTATTTATGTAGTACATAAGCTCAATCGAAAATATATGATACTATAGACAGCATATAGGCTTCTGTTAGTGATACGATGAATTTAATAACCGAAAGTAGGTAATTTTAATATAAATATAATCCGTAATGTTGGCCAATAAACATATCTAGAATCCATGAAAAATATTAGCCATGTGAATAAGACATTTTTATTTAACACACACCAACAGTGAATTACAGTTTTTATTGAAATATTACATGACAAATGTGTAAACAACATGCATAATTAATTGGCATAATTAATGGTGAAGTGTAAGAGAAGACTACATGCCTGAACTTCGCCATCTAAATAAAAACAAATGCCATAAAATATATTTCAGATTCATAGGAATACTTGGATGGGGTTATGGAATACTTCTTGTATGTAGAATTCCATATCTCCACCCACCTACATTTAACAGACATGCTATTAACAACAAAACATGTGCAACAAAATAATGTGTATTTGTATTGGTAGAATGTTCAATCCACACCCTCTTACTAAAAAATAGTTTAGTTAGTAAACTACTAAACAATCATCACAGTAACATTAATAAAACGTACCTGCGAAACTTTTCCTTGTGTGTTAAATAACAAAAAAATTTTTTTAGAAACACACTCGGTACTAAAACAACTCGGCCATGTATTAATGTCATATTAGCTACAGCTGATGTAGTGTTGCTGCTATACAAGAGAGTGCAGCACATACTAGAGCCAATACGACCATATTCCTTAACCCCTTCGCTATTCCATATCCCCTTACTTTCCTCTAAACATTTGCATGGGTAAAGATTTGCAGAAGGTCGAACATATATGCTAAATCTTATGGACGCAAATGATAGGATTTTCCTTATCATCGAACACAGATATTACCTCATTTACAAATACATGGTCTATTCAGTCGAAGGCTAACGCTCATGTCGAGAGGATATGTATGTGCATTATGCATTACTGAACTAATGATTATGTAATGTTTATTTGGATAATTACAATTTATAATTGTGCAAGTGTATACTTATACATATTGTACCATTTTCCTCCTGACTGCCTACTTAACTTCCTGTAACACAGCTAAATTTAATTCTGAACCTAAGTCCTAAGTAATCACTCAAGTTACTGCAGCTCAGGGAGATAGCGTACACGGAGGTTAGTACTTCAGAGGCCAATAAGTACAAGTAACCCATAGATTCTCTAAGGCACAATACGTTTTATTTAACGCAATTCTTTACATCAATCGGAACAATTACAATTACTCTTAAATCCAATTCAAGATCCATCTTCTCATATTAAGGTGAAGTAATTATACTAGCTTTAACTACTTGTCTGTCCTTGCCAGAATACCAACTCGATTACCATCTAACAAAGTCTCGAGAGAGAACCTTCCGCCCTACTGCCAAATCAGGTATGATCATCACTGTAGACATAGACGTCGTCGACAATGAGCTTCTCACTGTCTGAACCTCATCTGTAGTCGCCAAGGTCGCACACCGGCCGACCAACACGTCAGTCAAGACGTGCTGCACCTCCAATCAACTGGTTATTGCATATTTCCCAAAAAATATTAGAGGTCAACCACTCTTGGGAGAATAAAAAAAAATTAATAAAATAATGAAAAAATGTTTTACATATACAGAATCTCCTCAGTCGACACCTAGCTTTTATGGGGAGAGGACATGTAATTATGTAATGATTAATAGCTAATTGCAATTATTAGATATTATTTGGTTATTGTCATTTGCTTATGAGCTAATCACATACTTAAGAAGTACTTTTGCGCGGTTATGCACATCATATTCTAGGAACCTGCAGTCGCCAAGTGATGACATCACCTGTAGCCTCAGGCCTCTAATTAATATATGGGCATTTACATTTACACTAAGCGCAGTGAGTCTAGTGACAGAGGCTACATTACCCCCCACCATTCGACCTGCAGTCGCCAAGGACATGCCAGCAGAGGTATCAAGTATTTCCATTACCCCCACTACCCAACCTATCTTTCCCTTTAATCTGGATCTCAGTCTCGCCCAGGCAAGCACCGAGTGAAGATGTGCTGCACCTCCAATGAACTGGTTATTGTGTCATTCCCAAAAAAATTCAAGGTCGACCACCTTGAAAAATGCCTCATTCCCAAAAATAAAAAAATCAAGATCAGTGACCTTTGGTTAATGACTCCGGAAATGCATCCAAAGTCAATGACCCGCAATGCACTTTGGGTCAAGTGTATTTCTGGATGCACCACCCTGAGGTCTTGAATGCCTTCCTTGCATGCTCATCATTGTATGACTCTCGTTTAATAAAGCTGCATTCCAGCCATACATTATATTTCACACCACTGTATTGATCCACCTCATCTGTAAGTTGGTTTATTACATATTTAATACATATGCCAAAAATTAACAAACATATTTAGTTGAAACTGTCAGATTCAGAGCAACATTATATTTCAGAAGGCCCCTGAATGCAGATTGCCCTTGAAGTGAATGTTCGTCGGCATAGCAAAGCCTGTTTTATATATAGAAATGGTTTCAAATGGCGACACTGCCTCCATCTTGAAAATTGGTCATGACATTGTTTGACGATCTCGACAAGCAGTAACAGCAATCCTAATATAGTCTCTCTAAGAGTAATGAAACATTTACATTTTCTGCAACTAACTTCGCCTTCCATATCCATGACATCGTCGTTCAATGACACATGGAAACAGTGCCTATCGATATAGCTGAATATATGGATTACATCACTTGCTGACTCACAATAGCCGACCCCCTTACACTTCTCGATGTGTTCCTTCATTATATCACCTAGCAGATACTGTATTTTGATCATTGCCATAATGTTTAATTCCATGAGGAAAGGACTCTTCATACAGGGAAATCTCTCATATCGTCGAGCGTGGCAGCTTTTTCCTGAAGATCCTTCCACATTGCCAACACTGGTTTCCATGTAATTTTCCAAAAGTGGGAGAAGGTATAACCCTAGAGATAAGCTTTACAGTAGACTTTATACAATCATTAGCTTGTGGTATATTCATGAAAAAAAAGGACTTATTAAACTAATGTTATTTCTACACTATCAACATGTGTATCTATTTTGACTAGCTATTGCTCAATATATAAAAACTTACTAACATTTTTGTCAGAGATTTAAATATTTTTATCCATCTGCTTAATCACACATATGATATTTCCCTGTATTACATTACAGTACAGATCTTGATTGTACCTATCTAAATTGTACACAACATCGAATAGTGTTTTGAAAGTATATATAAGTTTGCAGCAGAAAAGAATAAATGGTAATGTAGGACTTTGGCTGGACATTCGACTCAGTAGATCATCTGCAGTTGAAGATGAGTGATTCGGTTCACTCAACATGTAGACAATGTATTGATATATTTGTCTTTGGTGTGGATTACAAACACATGAAAATGTCCACATTTCATTATATCACAATGTGTAAATATGCAAGAAGCTTAGATAAGCCTATGGATCGGTGATGGTTATATATCTAAGGGGTATACATTGCTGAGAAATTTCTATTTGTGCTGCAGGAACCCCCAACATCTGTGTTATTGACAATGGTAACATTGTTTTGTTCACGTAACTCCTGTGTTCCAATGGCTACAACGAGTATGAGTGAATCACTCAACAAATAATACTCCAGAACCTCCATTATCGCCTGCCATGGTACACCACAATGTCTGCATGATGTCATGTGCTGATACATAGGTTGGCAGGTTCTTGTCATGGAGCTTAATTTGATAGAGGCCTTGACGAGAGGCAGAGTGTCTCAGCAGTTGACAGTAATTGGCATAAATATTATGGAGACGGTGGTCGTGGGTTCAGATGGGATACCTGCAGCAGCAGCACCATCATCGAAATCTTCAGGCATGATACCGACAACCCCATCTACTTCTTAGGCTGGGACACCTCTGCCACAGAAACTTATCACTGCAGCGATTGCGACAAGGTATTTTCGCACAAATACATCACATGACAGCATGAAATTCATGGCTGTATGATCAATTCCAACAACATTAAGTATCTGTGCTTGTGGTGCGGGTCGTTGTTTTATGGCAATGGCACTTACTGCAAACATGTGAAGTCATACAAAGTGAAACTACGGACCTCATCGAAATCACGGTCTTGGTTCTGCAACAGACAATTCTTGTGGCCTCCATTGGTGGTGTGATGGATGGTTATTTCGATCGTATCGCTCCTCTTCCAAAATCAGCTGCGACGAGTATGAAAGAGCCTGTAATCGCATCACCAGGAGCAACATCTCTTTCCACGAAGACATTCTCATTCCTGGTTCCTGCTCCTTTCAACGTAATGACAGCGGAATCATCTGGGTCCACTAATGTACCATCTACAGAACTTTCAGTGGCATATCGGTGTCGCTTTTGCTGCAAGAACTTTGCCTTCAAGCTTACTGCATAACGAAACAAAGTTTATAAGTGCCAGAATAGTTGGTTACATGTTTAATGAAGGACTGAGATTTGTATAAGGATGCACACTTTACATGGACTAACATGAATATTTTTTGAGTGATTTTGTAGTAATATATTTTAATAAATTTTTTAAAACAAAAAATTAAATTTTTTCTTATTAATCCTATATCATAACTTGTTAGTTATAAACTGATTTATTTAAACATATCACTATTTTAATGTGTAAATACTTCGAATTTTGACAAAAATCTGCCTAATATGTGTGGCAATGAGCCATATATGTATTGAATAAAAATAAATATAATGAAATGATTAATACACTAAAATTATCTGTAATTGTACGTAGGTGTAACAGCTTCTTCACTTGGACTTCTACTATACAACATTTCAGCTATTCTATTTCATGCCACTTTGGTAGTTAGGGGTTCAGAGCACCTGAATCGTGTTTGAGAGGTTGTGGGTTCAAATCCCTGTACATCTATAAAGTTTTTTTTCTCAATTTTATCAGTTGTCATGGGCAAAGTTTAAATTTTTTATAGTTTTAGTTTTCTAAACAAAGTTTGCATTAAAATACATTTTTCTTACATTAACTTACATTTGTAAAGATTTCGGTATTTTCAAAATTAAATATCATACATTTAAATAAATATTTTGAATTATTTATAAATGCATCGATTCCTAGATGACTGATCCTTTTACAATCGTTTGACAAGGTCGACTGGATGCCTGATCCACGAGAGTGTTGCGGGTATGGGAAAAGTTGCTGGGCAGCAGGAATGGTATAGGGTGGAGAGAATACAGTCGATGCATTTCGAGACAGTTTGGTGTTGGCTAGGGTGGGGTGTCGTGGTCATGTGTTTAGAGGATGACATGTCTTCTTCGTGGTTTTTATGATGTGAGATGTACGGGATGTTTTGAGTCTCTTTGAGGGGGAAGAATTAATTGATAATTCAATATAATTTCTTTCAAAGTTTCGATCAGTGATATAAATCGTAAAAGTGGTTAGATACTTTTATAAAAAAATGGGTTTGATGAATGTGTGGGGGAGGGGAATGAGAGAGGGTGTAAGATTAGTGTGACGAGATTGTCTAGTGGTTGAGGTACGGGTGAAAGTGTTGGTATGGTGGTGTGACTGTACTGAGTTTTGAATATTGCGGTGTTGCGGGTAGGGACATTCCTCTTAAATCCAATATGGTGGCCTTGACATTGGGTTTTATAATCATTATGACATTACGATTGTATGCGCCTTGAAAAGGCTAGTCTGGTGATATATACCACTCAATACTTATGCCTTAAATTTTTATTATAAAATATATTTAAATTTAAAAAAATAATTTTAAATTATTTATATTTTATTAGCTCCTCACTGTGGCTGATTTATGGAATACCTCAGCCACATTTGGGAATCTGTCAGCCACATGGAGATGCAAGCATTTTTTTCTTCACAAATTTTAGTAAATTTACAATAAAAAAAGCGGGGATTTTGAGGGGAGATTAATTTTTGAGGTAAAGCAAGTGATTTTGCCTGTAAAATAGCCACTGGCTGATCAGATTGACAGAGCAGTATGTGATGTCATCCAAGATGGCGGACGAATTCTGATTCCTTCGCCTTAACGCCTGCACCAGAAGGAAGATAAATATACTACTCATATATCTTCTTAGTAGCCTTATCCATTGACGACCGCAATCCATCCTTGTTTGGAGAATCAGAGGGAACAGTTTGTGAAAGTGATTGTGGCCCCTATTTGACTTTTTCTTGGGCAAAGCAGGCATGGGAGATATTTCTTCTGGGGTGACGAATGTTTGAGGTGTATGGACCTGGCATTGATAAGTCCACGGCTGCCGAAGAACCTGACTTTGATGAGACAGCCTAAAGGCCTACTTCATTGTTCCTGGTGCTTCTTCGGACTGAAGAGGAACATCATTTAGGCTTCATCATCATGGTCTTTAGCAGGCTTACCTACTTCAATGCAGTTTTCCTCAGCCTTTTCAGCTTTGAAGTTTTGTGGCAATAAAATCAGCGTCAAAGAGAACATATCGGTCGAAAGGATATATTCCTGTGCATCTAAAACCACTCAAAACAAAATATCATACTGAACTCTCAGATATAGCCTGTCAAACATTTCCCCAATGTCATATGCATTCATACCTCATGACCGAAGAACCTGTCTTATTTCGTCACTATAATAAGTCTTCGAAGGACCCATTACGGTACATTCCAGTGACTGGATCTTGGGCGCTGTGTGAGGAGGCAAGCAAAAGGATGGCGTGATGTTCTCTTGCATTTAGGATTAAGTCCAAATTCCAGAGTGAAGAGTGGATTAGAGATATTTGGCCGGCTTTTAACATCGAAGACTTGAAAGCCGATGAGGGTGAAATGAGATGAGTATGGAGCAGTGCCGGAATGCAAGGACAGGGAAAATGTGTGATCCCCAAGAAAACCCGCCGACCAGCTAATAGTCTGGCTCAATTCCCACATGCAAAAATCCAGGAACGACCCAACAAGGAATCAAACCTGGTTCGCATAGATGCGAAGAGAGCAGCCTAACTACTACACCACTGCAGTCCTTTAAAATTCCGGGCATGGGAGTAATGACCATACAGAATGAGCAGAACCATGTCCTCGGCCGATGATTTTACATGTTGGATGAAATGATCAAACCATTAGGTGAAAAGGTGACCTTGGACCCATCCTGATGTATGAAACTTTCCTAGTGCTCCTGGAGGAACACCTTTCATTAGCCTCGTGGTCCAATTCTTTCCAGGAAATATCATCATCGAAGGGACAAAATCCCCTCCAGCACTCATGCAGGCAATAATAGTGATGGTCTTACCCTCTCTGTAACAGTAAGTCACATATTTGTTTCTTTCCTGGTAGGCAAATAACTTTAGTGTGTTTTGACTGAGACCACTTTCATCGTTATTGTATATACAATTACTAGATTATCGATGGTTCGAGTATTCCTGTTCCAAGAGATAAAAAATACTAAGACAGTTCTCTATTAAAACCTATTGCTCGAGCAATTGATATTCCTTCTGGTTTTCTAACCGAGAGCTTGTCCCTGTGGCAGTGCATGAAATGGTTGAACCATGCTTGATCAGCCCAGCGATACCTTGTCGAAATTTGTGCCAAATGTTTTTTGACTGTAAGTTGATACGCGATTTTCCGAACATCATTCCAAGTAAGTCCATGGGACATATTTTCCATTAGTAGGCAACATTGAACAAGTTTTTGCTCGAGTTCTGGAGGAAAAACAATTCGTTTACTTATCTTCTGATTTTCTATAGACTTAATTTTTCCCATTAATATGGGTTTATGGGCATTAAAACATCGAGTAGTTTCATGAAAACATTTATGTTTGAACGAACAGCTATTCTGACATTAACCATATCTTCTGGATGCCATATATGCCCTGTGCGCCTATTTTATCTCCTCAGTTTATTTTTTACCTGAATTCAATGAAAGCCGACAGTAATTTTGAGCAAAATTTGATATGTGGAATGACCTATAAACATGAAGTAAAATGGGTTGAAATATGGATCCATTCCATATTGCCATTTTCCCCACCATTCAGAATAACCTTAACATATCAGTGCGGGAAGGAATGATATTTACAAAATACTACTCTGTGCTTTTTGAATCTTAACCTTATTAGTAATTATGCATATATATATATATATATATATATATATATATATATATATATATATATATATATATCCAACACTTTACATTTGTCACTAACTATGGGAAATTAATTAATTTGATCTTTCAAACATCTGTGATTAAAAATAAATAGACAACTGTACTTTTGGGCTGAACTAAACTTTCAGATCTCACCAGTCTATCTGGTGGCATTGGAGGACACTGTAAATCGCTGCAAATTGTGATCCATCCTTTCTCTTCTCAAACGACCTGCCATAGAAGAGAGGCTTGAACGTCCAATTGTTCAAGTATCAAAAAGGACTGAGTGTCCAACTGTTCGAGTGTTCAACTGTTCGAGAGTCCAACTACTCGAGTGACCAACTGTTCCACTGTCCAACTGTTTGAGTCTGGGGGTAGCAGTTATGGCTGCAGCTATATGCCACTACTCCGTTTCCAGCACTGAAAGGGATGTTCGAAGATCAGTACATTCACAGATGATATAAGGCTAACCTATCAAGTAATAATATTAAATATACTGCAAGTGTGAAGGGCGGTTTTTAAAATTATATTGATGTTCCGTGTCCAGTTTTGTAACACTATATTTAAATTTGGATAGACCTGCTTAACAAACAAGTTTAAACTTTAAAAAATATATATATGTGTCACAAAAATGTATTTCAATTAATGTGAAATGACTGAGTGAAGTGATTTGGGTGACTCTTAACAACGAGGTCTAGAGAGCCGATGAGTGTGAAGGGAGGTGAGTATGAAGCAGCACTAGAATGCAAGGGTGGAGGGAAATGGGGGATCCCAGAAAAAAAACCGCCGACCAGTGGCATCGTCCGGCACGATTCCCACATGCGAAAATCCGGGGGTCACACGGCCAGGAACTGAGCCCGGTTCGCCTTGGTGGGAGGCGAGTGCATAATGACATGAAGTAATGTATCATGCACTGAGGGCCAAACCATTGTTTATCGGCAATGCAACCCTGCCTAGTCTACAAGTGTATTTAGAGAATTATCCTGAACTCATAAGCAACGGGTTAATAGTAAATTCATTTTAGCACAAGGGCATCAGGCATCGGATTCTAATTCGGATGCAATCTGGGTGTCAGTGTCCACTAATGGCAGAGCACAACCACAATTTTCCTTTTTCTCCCTGAAAATCTTTTTTTAATTTTCCCTTAAAAATTTCCTGTATCTTTCTCAAACCTACCAAAAATTCCGTACTAATTATGTTTTAAGTAACGTATTTTTTTAAATTACAAAAATAAATGAACAATATTGTATACTCTCAATATGTTTGGTGACTAGCTGATTTTCTGTTGAGGGTCTAAGAAGCCAGGGCTCTGTTCTGAGACCCCTTTTATTTTCTATTTTTATTAATGACCTACCTCAGGTACTAAAACATTGTAAATGCCATTTTTATACAGACGACTTGCAAATCTACGTGCCTGCTCATCCCGGTAATATTACTCCATTAATTGACACAATTAAACATGGATTGTCAAACATCTTAGAATGGTCAATAAAGCACTGGCTACTATTAAACCCTAAGAACTTCCAGAGCATTATAATTGGATCCAAGAAACTACTCATATCACCAAAAGTCACTTGCGCCTCTAATATCATACTTGAAGGCGAGCCGATTCCTCTTTCAAAGTCCGTAAAAAACCTAGGTGTAAAATTAAGTGAAACTTTAACACGGAGAGAGCATGTCACTTACATCTGTAGACAAACAAATGTCACTTTACAATCATTAAGAAGGCTTAAAACATTTTTAACTGCGAAATTGAGGAAAACCTTAACGGAATCATTAATAATTGCACACCTTGATTATGCTGATATAGTCTTCAGTGACCTGCATGAAGATCTATCTCAGAGACTTCAGAGAATACAGAACAGCTGCGTACGACTTATTTTTAATCTTAAAGAGAAAGACCATATCACTAAATGCAGACATACTCTCTCATGGCTTGATTTAAAAAAATCGACGATCATTGCACAATAACTGCTTGTCAAAAAAATAATTTTAACAAGATGTCCTCGATACCTTTTGCCTCGTATCTTATCGCCCAATGCATCAAACACTCATTCTTCCGATCAACAAAAGCTTCTAGTACCAAAACACAACTCATTTTTCGCTTCATATTTCATCGTCACCCCAATCAAACTTTGAAGTTGCTTAACTCAGGAAGCAAGAAATACAATTTCAATTACTAAATAAAAAAACCACGCGGTAACAGCTTGATCACTCTTTAAATATTTAAATGAACTTTAAATGTGGGTTTTATATAAACAATATTTATTGTGGAGGCTCCTCTTTTATAATACCTGTAACTTATTTGCTTTCTGCTTAATACGACTGTAGTGATGTTTCTGTTGCTTATGTTATTGTTTAATTATTTAAATGTACTCTTAATGTAGGCGTTTAGATGAGTGAATAAGCGTGTGCGAGTAAACATTGCATTAATATTTTATTTTGTGTATATTTTTAGGTATCTGATAATTTTAGACATCTTATATTATAATTTTTAATATATTTTGTATTAATTAATTTTTTTTTTTGTCTTTTCCCATGTTTAAATAGTTAATTGGTGTGATTTTCTTTCCTTCAGTAATCCTTAAAAAATATATCAGTTTTAGAATTTTTGCTGGTTGATGTTATCTTGTAGTTAATTATAATAAATAGTACAATATTATGTGTATATGAATATATGCCATGTGTGTATGTGGTTTTGTGTATGCAGGTATGTGTAAAGAGAAATTCTGCAAGTTCACTATTCAGGTTATTCTTATTTTATGTATGTTGCTTTTATATATCTCATATAAGCTTCTTTATAATTTTATAGTAGAAATTAAGTTTTGTGTTATTGTTTTATTTCTATTTCTTTTCAAAAAAATATGTGTTTTGTTTTATTATGCAAAGTGGTTAAGTCTAAGAGAAGGTGATAGTACCTCAACTTCGTAAAAAAAAAAAAAATATTGAGACGTTTTATTATTATTATTATCATCATTATCATTACCATGAAAGGTTTGTTTCCGATTAAAGACTGAAGATTTAAGACTTTTAATTAATGACTCGATAAGCACAGGGAAAATTACTATAAGAAGATGTGCAATTTATGATTGATATAGCAACTGTTAAGTCGAGCCCATCAAAATCGTAGGAAATGTAAGCAACCTAAACAACCTGGCAAAATGGAAAATTTACATTAATTACTTGTGGTTACTGTTTGTATAATCGTTAAAAAAAAACTCGTGAAATCTTATAGGAGGGGAAGCCGATGCCGACATTAGACATTGGCATCAATAAATCTAAAAATGTTCATTAAATAAAATTCAATAATCTCTTCCACGAAAGAAAACATGACCATGAACTATTCTTTAAACCGAGAGTATACTGTCTCTCGATTAAAATAATTACTTTCGTACGATTTCACAATATGGCAACCTAAATACAAGTTGCAAATACAGTTTCCCGCCAACAACTGTCGCTGTGCTCTGATTGGCTACTTCGTCTTGACTTCTACTTAAGATATAAAATATAACCATCTCTTAAGTCACGCCAAGAACGCACAAGACCCGTCAAAACCCTTACACAAGAGTCATAAATGAATGGGCTACCCTTGAACACATTGATTTATATCATAAGCACACGGCACACTTATTCTTTTAAGTCAATCGTAAACCCACCTTAGTGTCTTGTTATCCAGTTGCCGTCTTTGTTTTTTCGTGTGTAGATTGATCTTGATCATTATGTTTACATAATTTCTCATCAATGTTCAACCATTTCTTTTTAATTCTCCTAAGCTTCACCCGCCATTTTTTGTGTGTGAATTGTTTTCACCCACAATATGTGTTTAAATATTTCCCACAAGATTGCTTCAATTGCTTTTTAATTCGCCGATGCTCTACCAACCATTTAGTCTTGTTTTTATTTGGTTTAATTTTTGTTTGCCATTTGTTTTGGGCACTACGATCATTTATATATTTGAATGCAAAGGGCGATGATTACTTTTGCCGCAGTTTTGTTTTCGTATCGTCATTTGATTAAATCTTTTATCGCCAGGTGCACTAATCTTGTAATTACTCGTTTCGATCGAACCGCCATCTTCTAATTGCTCTTTAATTCGTCGAAGTTCCACTAACCACCTTGCAGACTAAGGACCATCTGTAATTTTGATTTTCTAGTAGTAAGTATCACACCTTTAATATGTTATGACAGGGCATTAAAAGTTGTGCTTTATTCTTGCCCCTCTCGGATATGCCACTGGAGTAGGACATGCCTGGCACTGGTCATCCTTAGTCGGCAAGCCTCGGTCAGCATTAGTCATGTGCACTCCACCCCCTTCCTCTTAACCACATCCAGTTTGTACAACTCCAGTAGCTTACCTCCAAATTATTCTTGACCTTAGTCCCCCCCCCCCCCCTTTATCTATAACCACCCATCAGTAATAGGGAATAGTACCTTTGGCGACAAGGGCTAGGGGCTTGAGGATTGAGGATCCAATATTGCGGCAACGCCGCCATATTGCCTCTGTCATTATATGTCCGGTGGCTATCTTGTCAGCCAGTATGCCGTGTCCGCAATCTTGGCAGCCAGTATTTCATTTTATTGCTTTATCATTCCACCTGGATTTTTCCTGATCTATCATTTCACCTTATTTTCTCATGCTCTATCATTTTGTCTAATTTTTACGTGTTCTATAATGCCATGGGTATTTTCCGAGTATTCCCATTTTCTTTCTCTTATACATTCTTTCTTTCCTTTCTCTCTTCTTTCTTGCCGCGTTCGCCCACCATCTACATAGTTTGGTGGCCGCTCGCCGGGGGTGCTGGTGTGTTGCTACCATCTTTGATGCCTCCATCGCCCGCCAGGGGTGCTGGTCCGCGATCTTGTTTGTGGTATAGTTCGCTCATCGCCTGCCAGGGAGCGCTGGTGTGTCCGCCGCTATGTTGTTGTTTCCTTCATCGCCTGCTAGGAGACGCTGGTGTACGTCCGCCATCTTTTTTTAGTAGTTATTATTTTGTGAAGCTCAAAGAATTACTGTGGCAAGGGCGGGATTGAACCGCCGAATCTGGTGGTCGCCAGACCAATGTTTGAGACCACTCGGATATCGGGATATGTGTCAGAGCAAGGTGTTGAAAAAAAGTCATACGCTTGTGCGTGCGTGAAGAGGACAAAAGAATAATTATATTTATACAAGTTTTTGACAATTAGTCATAGACATGCAATAAGAATATTTATATACGATTTTTTTCTCTATCTGATATACATACCAGCAGTAAGATGTTTTCATATTTATAGGTAAATTATTTTTTTCTGTTTAAGTATATTTGTTTTATTCATAGGCATGTAATAATAAGTTTTTCATGTAATCATAGGTAAATTATTTTTTCTTTAGTGTAAGTATGCAAGTGCCCCAGCAGCATAATTTATGTCTTGATTGGAAATATAATTTTTTTAAATCAGTTAAACCAAAATAATATTCCTATTTATATGTATTTGTGTCTTATCCTGATCAATATAAGTGTTTGGTTTGGAAATGAAAAAAATCCCAAGTGGTTTCTAAGACCAAATAAAAGTGCCAGTATTTTGTAATTATGAGGAAAATATAGTGCAATTGTAAATCTTTGTAGATAAAAAAATTTATCTTGTATGAGTATACTAAAAAAAAATAGACAAATGCAAAAACAGATTACCGAATGTGATTTTGCAAACTAACATACACGATAAAAAATGAGCAATGGCAAAAATCAACAGTGCTAGCAGTATTTACTCTTCAGTAGTCTACAGTAAGGAAGAACGGCTCTCGCCACTATGTCTCTGCCATTCGTCTACGTTGAATTAACCACTGTCGCCAGCATCTGCGTGGCGGGTAAGCAGTCCTTCTGAAAGGGCGGAATAAAACATTTCAATAGCGTGTGTGTGCACGTGTTCGCTTCTCCTCATTCTTGACAAAAGAGAGCTCCTGGGCAGGTAGGCTTGGCCCTGCGCAACTGCAGGCACACCTAACACATTTATTGAGAACAAAAAACGCCCCTTGGCCCGCACAGACAGGGGGTTGAAGTATGAATGCAGAAGTTGGGGACACCTGTGTTTCTTACGAGGCAACGCACCCCTCTTGCAAAGGGCGGACACGTGGGTCGGCCCTTATTGCAAGGACGAGTGCAGAGCCGTCGAGGGGAGAGCTTGTCGCAGTAAAATTCGACGGGTGCCAGTTCCATGGTTGTACTGTGAAGAGAGAAGTTGCCAGATCACGCACTCCAGTCTGCAGCCAACATTATATATATATATATATATATATATATATATATATATATATATATATATATATATACTATTTCAGCTATGCGGATTCGAGACCTCCCGAAGCGTACTGGCCAGTAGTTTTATGCCAATACTCTTCCAGTTTATCACGAATATGTTCCCGATTCTTATCTATTGATTTACGTACATGCACACAGTGTTTCCACGAAACATCATTATAAGTCATGCCAGCGAGAGCAGCGATTACTTGCCGTAATTGCAGCCTCTAGTTTTACGAGCTTCGCATTCAGTATTTTTTCAACTTCGTCAACAGTTACATTATTTTTACTGCCGTGTCGTCATTTCGACACTCGGTAGCCGTTATTCATGATGCAAACAATTGACACTGAAATTATAAGGTGAGCAGACTACGTCTGAATGTGTACACATCCCTGCTTAAATATTCTTCGTGGACCGCTGCAATTTAGACTTCTGCACAGCAGGTCACGGGTTCGAGGCTGGAGCAGGTAGTAAGTTTTTTTTTTTTTTACAGTTTCTTCTAATTTAGCGAGAGGTGATATTAATGCACCTTTAAGTTTTTCTGTTAGATGGTTGTCCATATTTTCGAGTTTCTTTGCCAGCAAAATAGCATTGTCTACATGGAATGTGTTTAATTTAATGGAGATTGAGCCCACCATATTGGACAGAATTTTAAGCGTTTCGGAATTTGTGTTCTGAACATACGCCTTGTTGTCTACACCACCATCATGTTTGGGGTATACCACATTTTAAATTCTTTTTCCACCTGCATCGCAGTGCCCATCTTCCGACTGCACAAGACAGATGTCATGTTGTCTGCGATGTTTCAGCCTGCCGTGGCCAAATTTTGAAATAACGTAGCTCATTCCTTATTGGTATATTGTAATGAGCTGATAAAAACCACGTCTGTACCTTCCATAGAGTAGGGAAAAATCTTTGACTACCCCAAGTTATCCATGTGGCTCGCGCCAATACAATGCACATATGTCCTTAAATTCTCAAATGTCATGTTGATGTTTACATTATCTGAATATGCATGGCGCAAGTTTAACTTGTCCATGCGAAACAAAACAAACATGTTTTAATTGTCACGCATCAACTGCTTTGGTATGCGTGAGTAAGTCTGGCAAAGATAAAACTAATCTTCCTTTGCATGCCTTCCTATGAAAAAATATTCTTGCATTCACTTTTGCTTCTCGCAAACAACATCGCTAAAATAAAGAGAGTTAGGCCAGACTTCTCTCGGAGGTACGACAGTTTTCTTATCACTGTAAGTATACTAATTCAGTCCATCAATGGTACGTAAAATTAGCTCCAGGCGCTGGTATTTGGGCTTGTGTAAAGATTTGGAATAAGGGTTAAATTTCCGAACTGAAGACTGTTCTCTTCTTCCAGTAAGCTTAGCAAGATGCACATTTTACTACACCCGGATCTAATCAACCCTCTCGCCGTATTAGGCAACAGGATGCCATGTCGAGATTCGGGAGTGACGGCTTTGTCCTCAGGCGTAATGTTGATGGGAAGGCTAACAACTTTTCTAACGATTTTCATAAGACTGATACAAAGTACTTTAGAGTAGCGGTATTTATATATTAGTATATATATTCAATGGCATGCTGCAATGTTAGCTAATGCAGAAGCAGCAATTTGGAGGGGCCGTTGTGTATAAAGTAGCAATGTGGAATGTAATTAACACCAGTATGGTGTGAGGCCTCGTAGAAGTAACATCAAGAAGAGACGTGGATTGATGAACAGTATCATAAAAACCTACATTTTGAGGCTAATCTGCCGGGATATAATTTCTGTGGCATCGGCAAGAAATTAGCGAAACGCTTGGCACGAAACTACAAGGTAATAAACAAATTAGATTCCGTTTGCCGAGAGCACGACATAGCATACTCTACTAGCGATAAATTGGGAGACAGACACGCTGCAGATCTAATTCTTGTACATAAAGCAAAGAATATTGCTAAATCGAGACAATCAAAGTTCGGCGATAGGTTGCTGCTTTGGGCATTTCAAATATCATGAAATTTAAAGCGAGGTGGAATAATTCCTCTATTATAGCGTGCGCTGAGGCTTTGGGTGGACTTATCGGCGGAGTTAGTAGTATTGCACGAGCATACAACACAGCGAAAAACCAACATAAGTAATTAACAGAAGTGATTAGACACAATGAGGCAATGGAAACACTCACGAGTGGTAAAAAAAAGGACAAGTTCTATATTAAGGCAATATAATGTAGGCGGAGGCAGAAGGAAGCGAAACAACAGTCGAAAGGGAAAAAAGAGATGATCTTAAAATATTTACCTAAACGCTCTCTTACTAACGTAGACATAGTTAAGTTTGGTTGTAAATTAAAAATTCGAAATTTTAGCACGGTATTTATGTGTGATAAATTACCGCTAAACGTTGAGAGTGTGCAGTGGTTTATTTGGATACCAGTAAAGGACACAGAACTCACTGGACTGCTTACAGAAAACAGAAACACCGTCGAGTAATTTGATAGCTTCGGCATTCTGCGTGCACCTATGGAATTGAGAAAGTATCTGGGAAGTATGAAAATGAGATATAACTATCAAACTGAGCAACTTCCGAGTCAGTCGAATTGTGGATACTTGTGCCTATGGTTCCGTTCGCAGCAATTATTTAATAAATAAAAAGGTAGCACACTTAGTTACAGAGTATCAGTCATGTCTATAACTTTGATTATGATGGGGCAGACTTTCGAACTTTCTTCTGTACATTTTCCGGTGATTGTTCCGTATTGCGTATATAAATCACTCAAAAACCATTGCATTACATATCCAATGGTAAAAAAAGTCAAGACAAAAAACCGCCAACTACGTATCCAACCACGACCGGGAAAAACCCAGTTAAATTCCAAAGTTTCCCCCTGCGTATCCAGCGCACCTTGAAAAAGTTGGTTTTTACCAAAAGTTTCCCTTTGTGTATCCAGGTGACAAAACACGCAGGACCGAAAAGGACGACATTGCGTATCCAAGCGGGAAGGGGGGAAATTGATGCCACACCCCACTTGTTTCGAGTCGGGGGAGAAATTTCGACTTACACCCAATTATTTCTTATAGCGTATACAAACCGAAAACGGAATATAGGGTAAAAGACCCCATTTGTTTCCCGTGGTATATCTAGGTGCCAAAAGTAACTATTGCTAAAAGTTTCCTATCGTGTATCCAAAAATATAAATTTTTTCGCCTTTTTCTCGTCCCTGTTTAAATACACGCGATTCGCGATGAATAATTTTTTATTGATTTTAAAGAGAATATTTAATCATTATTAATATATTTTCATAATTTTAACCATTTATTATATAGTCACATTTACGCAATCACTAAAAGGGTACGGTAAAACATTGTACAGTTAAAAATTCAACTTTTTTTTATAAATGTAACCATATAGATTTTTTATTTTTATGTATACGCAATAACTTTTTTTTATAAATTACCTCAACACTCGAAACTGGCAGGTCCAAAGTCCGCGAAAGCAACAGCGTATGCAATTGCATCCGCCGCCGGCCGAACCGGTCATGGCAGACACGACCGCGCTATGCCTCTTCGGGATCGTGAATGAATGTAATTTTTTTAAAAATAAATTTACCGCAATAATTGAAACTGGCAGATCCAAGTTTTACGGATGCAACAGATGCAAGTCGACCCGTAGTCACCGGGCGAACGCATCATGACCTACTTGACAATTTTAGGCTTTTTTCCAGATTGTGAATGGATGTTTACACAAACAACACATCAGTCAAACTTAATTTTTTTTTTTACTGAAACAAACAGTAAGTCATCCGAACTTTTTTTAACTGAAACATTTTTTTTTTTTACTAAATCAAACAGCAAGTCAATTAAATATTAGTTTTAATTTGAATCAAACAGCAACTCAAATAAACATTAATTTAAACTTGAATCAAACAGCAACTCAATTAAACATAAATTTTAATTAGAATCAAAGAGCTACTCAATTAAACATTAATTTTTAACTTGAAACAAACAGGAAGTCAATTAAATATTAATTTAAACTTGAATCAAAAAGCAAGTCAATTAAATATTAATTTAAACTTAATTCAACTAGCATACCATTCACACTCACATATGTAATTTAAATCAACCAGCTACACAGTTTCACTGGCCCCTGTAAATTAAAACACATAACATACCGTTCAAACATTATTTTAAACTGCAACAGCAACTCAATCTCGCTCGTGCCTGCAAATTAAAAACAACCGTAACAAACAGATACCAGTCGAAATTGGGATAACCTTCGCCGCCATCTCCTCTGCGCCGACTACGATGGTTCATGTCGGCGGCGTGAATCAGCAAAGTGTGCAGTCGTTCTCCGTACCAATGATTCTTTTTCCAGACACACTCGGCCAGGTAGCTGACACAAGATTTTTTCCGTCGGCCAAAGCAGGGAATGCTTTATCGCACAGAACACCAACTTCGCTCGATGTTTTGAGTGTGCATCCTCAACGTCTCGCTCCTATTCATCTTTAGCGTGTTTCGAGTGTTTACCATTCCGCTTGGGCCAAAGAGTCAATTACAACAGACCAAGTACATGGCTTGTGCACAAATCTGTTTGGTAGAAACATAAATTATTTGCCGCTCCTAATCGAAGCCGTCAATGAAAAACTACCATTTGACGATTTCAATCAACGAATGTTCCCGTTCATTTTCTGTGGGAAAAACGACCGGTGCCAGAAACTGGCGATCGTCTATGGTTATTTCCTCGCCTCTGGTCTTCACACGATGAGCGGAAAAAAAAAATTAAAACATCAGATTGCATATATCTAATGAGATCGGTGTTTGAACATATTCTAAAAGTTAATTTACCTAGTTATTCGTTTATGCAAGACTTTTTACGATAATTCGAGAGCACGACTCTATAGTGGAGCTAATCATTGAACAATTAAAGGGAAACGAACAGTTTATGGAAACAATTTCGAAAGAATTTAAAGTATAACAATGTGTTGCTCGGTACTTATAACACGCCAACTTAAAACAAAACGTATGTAATAAGATTTTTTTTTATTTTTTATTTGTTTTTTTTTTACGAGTGATAATCTTTTGGATATTATTGCAGCAATTTGGGTTCGAATCTCGATACCAATATTCACCAGCTGAAAATTTTTTTGGGAATAAATAGTGTACTCTGATTGGTTGTTAAATAAATTTAGAGGAGGGAAAAGGGGGGTGGGGGGAATCGATGTCGTGTCGATCCTGGAACACACTGGTAAATAGTCGCCAAAACTAAAGAAACTGAATGAGAATTGGATAAATGAGAAAAACACACCCTAAGAAAGTAGCAATTTATTTCGGTAAAAAATACACACTTTTTTAAATTTAAATTGGTGATATTTTTTAATTTTCATCAACTCGTGTTTATTACTCGATAAATTACATTGTTGTTTGAATTCGTGTTGGCAATTTGCATGTTAACTCCACAAACATCTGGCGGGACGTACTGGATGCTTACATACCGTAATGTGCCTAAGTTGACCACAATATGTAACGTGCTCTTATGTTTCGCGTCGTTCCACGGTTTCAATTACTACAACGCAATTTTCCGAATCCCGAGGACTCGCGCAATTCATATACGTATAACCACATGGTAATTCCTTCTTTCGGTCAATTTTAATGTACATGGTTTCGATCATTTTCCAATCAAAATTATAATAATGTTATTCTTCCCATTTGACAGTTTTCAAATACGTTTTGCATTTGGTGTTGCAAGGAACGCTAAAACGCCGAAGATGCGTCATCGCCGGACGTTTACAATACGTAAAGTGTTCAGATCCATTGCAGTGTTGTACATGATTTTCCGACTCGTGAGTATAGTAGGAGTTTATGCAACACCGATAATAATTCGAAACCCAACTAGGAAGTTCCGATGCCAATTCTCGATGTTCCTGATTTGCACCGTACATTACAATGTTTCGATCGAAAGGTTTGATTGAAATACTGATCAAGTTGTAAGCTTTGTCGTAATAACGCATTGCAAACGTCATAGTTACCGTATTACTGACGAATCGCATTATGTCTGCCATTCAATATATAGGAACCGTTGCAAAAAAAGTTTTGTTTTGCAACTGCGGGTGGGAAAGTCTACATTTAATTCTTTAGGAGAAATAAATCACCTTCCGAATAAATTTAATTTTTTGAGGGGACCGGAAATTTCCCCCTTGGACTGAATCACCTTAAAAAAAATTCTATTTGGAAGGTGGTATAATATCCCTTTTGTTATAAACAATGTAATACGTGTATTTTTTTTTTGTTTTTGTTTGTGATCAATATTAATATAGCGGTCTGTAAACACAAGTTTAGTTGGTCTGTTTTAACCATTCAGTGTAATGCCGTTGACGATTCGCACAATGTCTGTCAGCGTATAAGTAGAAATCGTTGCAAAAATATTTTTTTTTGTAACCGTGGAATTAAGTCTAAATTTTATTTTAACCCTTTGTTTCATAATGTATCATATATGTGATGTCATAAAACCGAGTCTATTTATAAAAAGGAGGACTGAATCACCTTCCAAATAAACTGAATTTTTTTAAGGGGGGACTTCCGGTCGCCCCTTACAAAATTCGGTCTATTTGGAAGGTGATTCTATCCCCCCTTATACAATGTATGTTTTTTACGTCTTACATAATGATAGTTTATTGTCATTTTCTACCAGATTTTCTAATTTTTAAGTTACTATGTCTTTGTAATCAGAATTCAGTAATTTGATGAAATTGTATTTGGATACATATGCAATGTTGCATCGTCTCAATTCAGTTTTTAGACAATTTACCACGTTGATGCTGTTTGGCTCATAGTTGGAGCGCATAATTTCCTGAATTGTTGGATTGTTTTTATATAGTTTTCAACCGTTGGATGCAATGACGTTGACGATTCGCATAATGTATTCCCTGCGTATAAGTAGGTATATTGGGAATTTTCGTAGACATGTAGGTAATCATCGCAAAAATCTTATAGAGTACGACTTCTGACGAAATACCCGCTTGTATATTGTTTACGTGAATAATGTTTAGTAATTTCGAGTAAATTTCTTCAGGATTAATGCTTGTATCTATTTGAGCCAATTCGTACAGTTTCTGAAGAAATGCCAGTTGAAATGATTTGTTTTATACTTTTGTTTTGATTTGATGAGTTCGTGCAAAGTTTGTTTGTTTCGCTGGACTTGATTTAGAAAGGTATCAATTTCCAAATCTGTAAACTCGTCTTTAATTAATTTTTTCCTTTTTGTAAATTCGTGAGAGTTCATGTTGTTTATGGCGAAATCCATAGACTCGTTCATACCGTCCAGTTTTTTCATCACCTGTATGTAATATTCAGTTTTCAAAAAAAAAAAATTGACGAAATATCAGTCTTTCGACCGTGGCCTACCATCTTTGCTAGTTTTTCAACACTATCCGCATTTATTTTATTCATATTTTTGTCTTTTACCTTAGTTATAAATTAAAGATTTTTTCAGAGTATTTTGCTTCTTAGAAATAATTACATTGTTTGTTTTTTTGTCTTGTATGCCAATCTCGGAATCATTATCGAATAAAATAAGGGTACCGTCCTCCTCATCACCACTCTCATCACTTTCGTCGGGGGGGGGGGGGGGAGAGATGAAGGTTTTATGATTACATTTTCCAGCTAGACTCGGCCGCCGCCGCAAAACTGAGATAACACGCCGTACTCGTCGACGGTACCTTTAAAGTGGCCAAAAGTCGAGTGTAGGCACACCAAGCTATTGTATTTCTTGTAGTCGAAATGTGCAAACACGTTATTCGCTCGTAAAATTTCCATCAAAGGATACATATTGTTTTGTTTTTCCATTGTGAACAACACGGCGCTCTTGAAGAGAGGATTCGCCGTGTCTCGAGCCACATCCTTCGCGAGTTGTTTGGCAATATTTTGAACTATCGTAAAGGCAGAATTCAAAGTCCAGTTCAACTCGTCGACGATGTTTATTAGGGAAAAATATATAACGTAGTCATTTTTGTATAAATTGAATAACTTTAGCGAAATATCATCAAATGCAAAAGACAGCACATTGTGTTTCGTACTGGTAAAATTAAAATTTACGTACAAGTTTTGCGAAAGCCCTTTCCCTTTAAATTTGTCAACAAACTTTGCATTACATTCGAAACAAAATTTGTCAGAGTGATAGGTTACAAAGTTATTCCTGGAACCAAAATAAATAGATATTTTATGGCTGGAAATATATTCGGTTGTCGGCGACGACTGAAGTGATGAAGGTGGCAATGGTGGTATAGATTGATTAGATATATCTACAGGTTTTACAAAATGTTCATGTTTTGATGCATTAAAAAATTTTCACTTATTAAAACCAACAACACGACTGTAATAATCAATTATATTAGCTTTAAAATAAATAAATACATCCTACTATGGAATATAGAAACGAAACACGATTGAAAAAAAAAAATTATTTATATTAGTAATTGTTACTGTATTAACAGTCCTATTCTTAAAATAAACAGTCTTAAAACAGAATGCCAGTAGGGAGTTAAGGTACCTCCAATGGTATCTGCATAAACTCTCCAGGCAGCATCATAGTTAGTGCGAGAGGTGCCGTTCCCAGTACATGCGCACCAGCAGAGGGTGGTGGTGGTACCAATGGAGCCGAAGGGGGCGAAGGTGCCGAAGATCGATTCCTTCTTTTAACAGGCCTCGTCCTCCTCCTCTGAGAAGTACATGATATCCTTGATGTTAAAGGAGATTACATCCTTAGCATCGAAGAAGACGGCATCCTTGACGTCGAATGACCTCTTCGACGTCGAAGGAGATGGCCTTTTCGGCGTCAAAGAGCATGGCATCGGTGTTGAAGGGGATTGCCTCTTCAGCGTCGAAGAGCATGACATCCTCGGCATTGAAGGAGATGGCAACTTCGGTATCAAAGGAGACGAGGTCTTCGAAGTTGAAGATGCCAAATTCTTCAAAGTTGAAGGCGTTTGCCTCTTCAACATCGAAGGTGTTCGCCCCCTCAATGGCCTCTTCGTCACCGATGTTGATAGCCTACTCGGCATAGACGGCAGCATCATTGGCGTTAAAGATTGGCATCTTGGCCACCAGCAACCACTATACACACAATGCACGGTCGGTTGGCCATCGGCTGATGGTATATGTTGTTTGTCGCAAAGTTCACTGCTTATATACTCTGGCTTCGACTGGAACACTTAAAAAAAATATTTCTCTGGCTCTTACCAGGGCATTAGGAGAAAAACATACTCTGGCTCCTACCCAGGACGCTAGGAGAAAAAAATAAAAGTTAGATGGTAGAGGGGTGGGGGGAAACGCGAGGGGAACCTCCTTTTTGCATCGTAAAAAAAAAAATATTTTTTGCCCCGAGATAATTCTCGCATAATAATGAGGCCAAGTTGAATAATGTATGCCAGTCGCTTCACATGTACGAACACTAGTCATGACTTTGACCCAGCGAGTGTATATCAGATGCACGCATGAGAAAAAAACATGAATATACGAGTGCATGAAATAAAAAAGAAAATAACTCACATATAGAATAATCCCTCCCCACAACCCTGAAATAAAACATTTACTCCGTGGGTATATAAACACCACGCACTTAGTCTAGAGTCAGTGTGCTAGGGATAGCAAGTATAGGACTGTAAAAATAGCTCTCGCTAATTTTTTATATTTGAAAGAATGGATAAGGTTGTTGGAGCGAATAAGGTAGAGTTAGATGGCTTATTTGAAGGAATGGGGGATAAATTTAGAAATATTTATGATAGGTTTTTGATGCACTGTAGTACAAAACAGGAAATACAATTAATATTAGAGAAATATACAGCAGTAAAGGAAGACTTGAAAAAAAATGCTAGAGGTTCAAAATAAAATAGGGAAGGAGTTGGTTAAGAAGTATAAAGAGTTTCGGGAAGAATGGCACTAATATAAAATTTCACGAAAAGGAAATAGTAAAAAATCACGAAAACATTGCCAGCGTAATAGTATACTAAAGTGTAAATTTTGTGAAGAAGTAACAAGTATGCTTTCCTTAGAAGCAAAAGAAAGAAAGGCTTAAGGGTAAAATTATTCTTTTTTCAGAGCGTTTTTTTTGTTTGATTTTAGGGTGAAACAGATTGTAACATGTTTTTTTTTTTGTTTACAGCATGTCCACCAACCAATGCTGGGAAATAAGGTGAGGGGATTGAAATGCCAACCCCCACAGAGGCAGTGGCTCTGGTGGCAGCCATTGGAGCACAGACTTCGGTTCCTCCAACAGCCTCTCCATCTCCAGCAGGAGTTCCATCTCCAGCAGGAGTTCCAGACTCAGCAGGAGTTCCAGACCTAGCAACTCCAACCACTACAGCCCCAGCAGCCTGAAGTCCCATAATGCATCATATGCAATATAAGGGCAATCGCAAGGGCAGATAAATGTATTGCATGTATCCAGACTTCTCTAATTTCCATTCAACAGCGGCAGTTCCCACTACACTCCCCACACACCCAGTCCCTACCACAACTCCAACCACAGCTCTTAACCATATTTGAGCCGTGTAATGGTTGTGCGGGGGGCAAAGCGGTGTTTGAAAACAAGTGTTTGGATTGTATTTATGGAGAGAGTATGGTTGATTTTTAAATACAGTCCATACACAAGAATTTGGTATTACGGGATGGGTGGTATGGGTCCTGATGAGTGGAAATTTGAAAAGTTTGGAGTTTATTAATTTTATATATATTTAATGCTTTTTTATATTTATAATATTTTATATATTTCTATGTTGTAAACTAAATTTTATTTATTTAAAAAAATTGTATATTTTTATTCCTTACATTGCCTTCAGGAATCATCTGTCTCATTGAAGTTGAATAAAGTGTTCAAACTCATTCAACTAAACAGAATTTAAGAAAATGTTTCGCGAGCAAAATAAAATGCGCATTTTGTTGGAACGGCCAAACACATTGTAAAAAGCTCGTATCAAATGAGGTTCGAAATAACAAGAATGTTCTTATATTTTGGCCGTATCCTTTCCTGCAATCTTGTCTATCTGAGCTTGTAAAACGAGATTGCAAATCGCATTGTTGATTAGTGAATTTGGAGAAGTGATTATTTGTCCCGTTGTATCTGAATTTATGGTAACGTGAACACATTGAAAGTAACTTGCATTTGGTAAAGTGTGTGCACTGTTACTCTCGATTGAACATGCCAAATTATGAGCCGGTCGTTTAACAAAATGTCTTATGCCGCACGACGTAGCAGTTTTTGTTTTTACAGAAGTTGTAAACTCAGTTTTCATATATCCCGCATAAATATCGAGCAAGTGAAAGAATACACTTCTCCAGCTAGCGGCATATTCTTCTACAGCGAGAGTGAAAAAAAGTCGGTCTGAAAACAGAGTATCAAAGTTTTCCAATTTAGGTACAAAGTATACATCAGCTAAATTCTTTGCGCTAATGTACTCTTTAAACTGGTTGTATATGTAGTCTCCCGATTGGAGTAGGCTATCAACTAAATGGACAATTCTCAACGGTATATTCGTTTAAATATAGGGCATTAAGTGATATTGAGACTTTGACCGATCCTCGAATAGAGTTGCGATTACATTCGTATACAAACACATTAGGTAATTTCAATTTCGTGAATAGAGGAGTGCCGTCCTTGTTCCTTGTCATTCCCGTCGAATGATACGTGTGTTCCATCTTGGTTTGATTGGAATCATAAATCAGGGAGCAGCTGTGTAATAACTCGTGAATAGCATTTTTGTACTTGCACGTGAGGGAAAGCCGATGTTGCTCGTCCATTTCGTTTGTTTCTGCAAAGGAAACACGATTAATTATTATTATTATTTTTTAGTTTACAAGTAGGTATATAAAGAGTCGCTGTTCCCTCGATGGTCTTATTGTGAACGTAGCAGTTTTTGTAATAAGATTGGTTGATCTTTTGAGTTAATTTCAAAAGTGCGAGAGGGCGACAGTTGTTTGACGTATATATAGTCTTCGAGTGTGGTGGTTTGGGAACTTGGCTTGGACATCTTTAAACTTTAACAGAATGTAAGTATTGTTATTAAGATCAGTATCAAATGCCTCTTCGAAATCTTCGTCAGAGTCTTTGTCATCGTCATTTTCGCGAGTGTAAATGCATTCCAAGAGACTGTTGCCAAAATACGTGTGAAACCATTTAAATTCGTCCAAAGTTTACAGTTCTGGGTCGTTGTAGATATTTCTCAATATTTCCAATACTCTGGTCATTGTAAAACTTAGTTTGTTCTTATATAACAATAAATTTTAGCCCTCCAGGATCTTTAAATCTACAAAATAAAATATTTACATTGAAGTCTTTCATCTACAACAATCAGATAAATGTGTTGGGCATCGATGTCAAAACGATGAAGAGGCGTCAAGAAATCTTGACTTACCCCCTCTCGATATACTTTCTAGTTGCTGAAAACATGAAATACGAAATGTGCCAACTATTGATTGAGTTATATGAACTGTATATCGATTCAATCGATGACACAACAATCTCTCTGGAAACTAATTCAAACTTGTTGCTGGAAATTTTGACTCAAAAAGCTGCAAGCACATTGTACGTTTAATATCATTTGGTAAAAATTGAATTTCTCACCACGAGTAACTTGAACACAGTCTACAAATTTCTCGAGGAAAATAATTGCGAAAAAAAAAATACTACTTTACCATTCAGTCGACTTATGTGCATTTCATGTTGCAAATGGAGTAGTACATCAAAACTGTAACTTCAGAGGGGATATTGCAAAATTCAGCCATCAAATTGAATCAACTTGCAAAACTAAAGTTTCGCAGACTAAAACATGGAGTCGGTAATCTCATGGTAGAAAATATATTTCGTGCAAATGGTGTGTACTGAGTCACCGAGTATAAGCATCTGATCCTGGACACGTCTTACGATTACACTCATCTGTACAAGTACATTCCTGTCGTAAACTTCGACATCAAGACTGGTGTGGATAATTTGGAAGACTTGCCCCTGGGGGGTCTCGCTCCAGAAAAACTGTTCTTGTTTGTGCTCTATTTTGAGTATCTGGATGTCGAAGTGAGTATAATTACGTACCTTAAATGTCGCGGCATGCCTGATGATTTTGACGTGGAAATGCGAAAGAAATACAAAAGACTGCCCTCGAAATGCATTTGGATCCAAGGTTTCTCACACGAAGAGGTTCTTATTACTAATTTTCTCTTGTGGTATAGTCAGGGATACTTGCTGAAAATGTTAACGGGATACCAAAATTTCCCACATTATTTCTTCGGCCACAACATTATCAAATACGATTTGAAATTCCTATTGACTCTCTTGCGGGTTCTTAATATGCAACGTGAAACAAAAGCATTTATAACCCTCGGAAAATTAGCCACAGCTCCGCTCATTCTTTTCACCGCGACGGTATCATATTCGATACGTTGACAATCTTGAAAAGAAAAAATGCATTGGCGAGTCGGAATTTGTCGTTGGGGAACTATCTGAGCCAAAAGTTTAGGAAAATCGATTTGAACTCTGTGTTTATGAGAATTATTATATTCTAGATTACACCATCACATACTTTCGTCAAGAGTGTATGAGAAATATCTTTCACATCGAGCCCTACAACAAAAAAAAATTTATGCTGTGAACGCTCAATACACAAACATGCAAGTGCGCCACACCCAGTTCGTTGGTGGTAGCGTTTGGTGTAAACTTGCGGGTGAAACAAATGCAGACTCTATCGTTTTCTATTGCATGGAGCAGGCTTTAATTTACAACGAGAGGGATTGCGTGGCCGTAGTCGGAATTTACAACAAGTGTAATTTGGCAATTTTCACCAGTCCAATCTCTTTAACTGCGGTCTCGAAGACAGTTCGATGAATGCCATTTCTCGCCGGATTGCGAACACATTCCTGTATCATGCATTATCCTTTAGTATGTTACCGGGATACCAGAACAATGATTCCGTTTTACTGGCCATACCTGATCTGAAATGTTTGTCGCTCGCTGAAAGAACATCTGCGATGGACGGTAGACCAATTTACACCAAACCAAAGTTCAAGTACACGAAAAAAGAATATCCTGGAGCCGGGGTGTTTGCAATCCACTGTCTTTTTTTGGAACATTATTCAATACGACGTCAATAGTTTCAACCCAAACATCATCATCAACAAACGACTTTCCAGATCTACCGTCGGTTGTTGCTGCGCCAAGGCATTGAATCTAGTGTTTAAAAAATGCTCCGATATTCCGCGACGCGTTCGATGAAATGCTGAGGAATGATGTAATTGCTCTGTATGTGATGGAAGACGAAAACCAAAATTATTCGGAATACATGGACATGATACTTTCCGTCATGGAACTAGTTGTGGCTGGCGATACTCCCATTCTAATTCGCTTACTCTCACATGCCAAAACTCCATTCACTATAAACTTTACAGAGGCTTTACTCGATCGTAGGAAAACTGCAAAGAAGCAAATGAAATCTCTAAAGTCTGGGAAAAAAAAAAAAAAAAAAAAAAATCTCTGAAGAGAGGATTCAAGACAAGTACTAGAGTACTCGGTTTTGGATGCGAAGCAACTTTTCGTTTTTAATTACGGTCAAATTGACCTACAGGCTTTTTGGCACTCCATCTTTCAAGTTTGTCAGCATTCCCGTAAACCATAGGCACGACGTTGTTTGCACGCAAACTTCTCATACATATATGTCGAATTACACCCGTGCTGTATCTACTGCTTGCGATTCGCTATCACAAAGAAACAATAAACAACCTGATGGAAGAGGAGCTCATGCAGTTGGTATATTTCATTCGCCAAGATGCCTATGATACCTACTCTAATCTGGAAGCAAATAAAAAACTGATTGTGTACGACGAGACGAAACTCTGTGCAGTTCGCAAAATTCCGCGAGAGTATCGTGAAATGGTCTTTGACGCAGATACCGATGGGTATAAATTTACAAATATTTTGAAATTGGACAGTAACAGGTTTATCGAACTCATAAGAGAGGAAATGAACATAATTAATGGAAGGAGTATCGTTCTCGAAAGCACTGAGATACTTGCATCTATTTTACTAGTGAAGAAAAAATACTTACATTTGACAAAACTGATTGACTACAGTGTATTTTGCAGTAATTCAAACCAATATGTGTTGAAATTTTGTTGTATTGTTCATAAAGGTTACGAGCGCATTGCATCGCGTTTCGTGAAACGAATATACAACTATGTAGCTGCACATGCCTTCTTCTTTGCGAATATGACCAAAGTAACCAACTGTTATAAACTGGAAAAATTCCTTAATTTCGAAAATATATTGTTTGCCATCTATTTGATGGATCAGACGGAATTGTACGAAAATGTAAAGTTGGTTAGGCTCAAAAACCCATCTGCACGTCAAAGGTACATTGATAGTCTCAGTTCTTCCTACATTGGCCGTAAGAATATGGTGCTCTTGTACGATCCCGAAGAATTTCAGGTAGATCGATACTTGACTTTGGAAAAGTATTCCAAATTACCACAGAGGCAAAAAAAAAAAAAAACAATGTACCGCAGCCCGAAATGTTTCAGATTCATTATGGTAAATATCTACGCAATTACATAAAAGTCATACATGCAATTTTGAATGCAGCCGCGCCTCAGACTTTCATAAAAACACACACAAAAACAGTTTGTTTAAAAAATAGTTTGAAAGTTATGAATTGTATCTAACAGAACACAAAGTGCATTTGGATATTGCAAATGGGAGATTTTCAAAAGAATTTAGTGAATGTGTCATTTAAGACAAGTGATTCATAGAAGATGTGAAAATAAATGTTAAAAACATACGAATGAAAACTATTTTTTAAAAATATGTTTCATTTGATTTTATAAAGATAAAATACATATGAAGTAATTTTTAAAAGTACAATACTACATCTGGCTTGACTTAACCACCATTTAGACAAACCCACATCTACTACATGGTTGATAATTGATTTTGAGTAACTACTCTGTGAGGGTTCCATTCGTATGAATTTTTTTTCAATTTCATATAAAAAAAACACACATGTCAAAAATCTTACCGTTGATGGGTATATTGATTGTATCATTAATAGATGTGTCAGATGCGCGATAGACGTGTGTGTTGGTTGTGTCGACTGCATTATTCCCAAGCTCACTGTGGAACGCATTGACTACATTGTCCATAGCCTCATCGTTGATTGATGTATCGACTGCAGTGTCACCAACCTCGTCGTTGATTGATGTATTGACCACTGTCTCACCAACCTCATCATTGAATGATGTATTGACTGTAGTGTCACCAACCCCGCTGTTGACAGATGTATTGACGGCGTTGTCCACTACCTCATCGTTGACAGACATGGGAAAATAGACAGCATTGTCATTCATCATTCCATGTTTGATGGATGTGTTGTTCACAACCCCACATCCCACATCTTCCACCCTCATCGCAGTCGAATGCGTCTCTCCCCTGAATGAATTTCATCAGATTAAAGTACCGCAGTGTTGGTTCACGAACACAACCATTCTTCTTTGCATATTTTAACTTCTTCCACTATCTTATGTAGGAATCCCGTAAAGACTTTATCCGTCTGCTAATGGTGTATTTGTCTACATCATGTTCTCCAAACTCGATGGTAAATAAAAGTAATTCTCGAAATCCCTTATATCATGCATATGCGCATTTATACACCGGTTTATCTCTGTTCCAAAGAGATTCGTGTTTTTCATATATGCGAATAAATTCTTTACATAGTCTTTACTAGCATACCATTTTGAATCCATACTTCCAGACTCAGTAGACTGTGCTGACTCTTTGAAGTTCGAAGTGTGAGTGCCTCGGGAACTGTGGTAGTGTTAGCATCAATACACAGTCTTTTATACCTGGTGTCATAGGAGATTTCTTTTTTTTTTTTACTTCTCCCACTCCCCTCTCACTGTCTTCTTTTTTATAGTTTTTTTTTACTTTTTTATCAATGAATACCTATATAGCTTCTTGTAAGTAAAAAAAATAAACTTTTCAAGCCATGAACTACAACTGGGTGGATGTTGAGACCCTGTGGGTGGAATGGAAAGATTATTACGCCTCGTTCGATACGTGTATGAAATCGGCAAGTAGACATAGGGGTCATTCTCATATTAACCGACTATATCCACCAGAATTGGCTAAATTTTACGAAAACAGAGACATTTTAGCTTATAACATTGTAATTACCAATCACATTAAACATTTGCCACCGTCATTCATAATACAATTAATTTGTGACAATAACATTTTCATATTAAATTTTGTTAGTATTTCTTTGTATGGTGAGAAGACAACATCAAAATAAAATTTTGGGGATTTAAATTACGATTCAGACGATCAAATCTGGCAAACGACGACAGATTTGTTTGTGCCGGAAGACTCAACCAATGAGGTGCTATGGCGAGTTTGTGAACCCGTTTACGTCATAAAATTTTTTTTGACCGCTTATTCCAATAAATTTAACATTTTGAATCTGTTCAAACATAATGAAAACTAAATAAAAGAGGTTAAAAATATTGCCGCCGAGTTGAAGAGCATGCTAAAATAAAAAATAAAAAAAGATACAGCTTGTGCTGTTTTTTTCATTTGTAATACACTACCAGCTATAAATATGTGGACCGTTTCAGTAGCCGGCATAACAAAGCGTGTAGTGGAGAGAGAAGGATTGTTCCAGCAAGATCAAATATGTTCTTTGCAGCAGTTTTACTGTTTTGCTCAACAAACATCTATGCGAATAAATTGCCATTTTGTTTGCCGACATCAACTTCAACAGAATATTTAGCCACAGTGAAGGCAATTGATGATCTTTCATTTCTGGTGCAGCAGAAGTGGGTCATCAAAGAAGGATTGGTTTGTAGAAAGAGCAGAGACAATATTTGGAATCTGGTCAATTCCTATGGCAAAGGTAAAAAGTAATTTTCAATTGACGATGAAAGTGCATTTCTTTTGCCATACATTTTCTGCCTCTTAACTGAAAAGTTTTTTTTTGACCACGGGCATCATATCAATCTTTTTACCAATATTTGCTATTCTGTGGAAAAGTCTCGAACACAGGACAATAAGTGGATGTGCACCAATTCGACAGAAGGAAAAGACATTCTCATAAACATGTATAGTAGAGGAATACTAATGTAAAAATACTATATATATATATATATATATAAAATTGCGAAAAGGAATATTATTGTACATTGTAGTGTATTGTATTGTATATGTAAATGTAACAAAAATAAATGTAACTTGTAATGCATTTCTTTATTTGTTTTGGTATATAAAACCCGAAATTAAAATATGGAAGGTTCGCATCGTCAAGTGTATTAAATTTGCTGACGACATTATACTATGATATAATTTGGTTGAATATATGCTGTATAAAATATAAATATGTGTTAATTTCATTTGCACTGAGTTGAAATAAATTTGCATGCACGCCGGTAAGAGAGAGTACACATAACATTGGTTGTTACATACCTGAATATTTTTTTCAATAAACATTTTACTGTTTTTTTCTGCAAGTCATTTACAAACAAGCATTTTCCTCCGCTATCTATAATAAAGCGATCATAAAATAAGCGGTGAACCACAAACCAGACACTGTTGTGTTTCTTGTGACTTGTATTTATATCAAAATATGAATTTTCACTCAACTATTTTCAAGAGAAAGAATTTTGGTTGTAAACCACCAAGAATTATTTACAGTTTAACACTACCTATTAGGTTACTTTCGAATTACATTACTGAAAGCATTAAAAATAAATAAATTAGTGTTTATGATCTTTTATTTTATTGTAGACAACTGCAATAATCTAATAAATTCCTCAAATTAGCCAGTTTAAACTGCTGGTTAATTTATTCATAAATTAATACAAAAAGATTAATTGGTACTTTTAAATTAGTTTTCAGAAATATTTTTTTAATGATTGTATAATACCTAAAGGCACTCAGTCTAAAAAAACAATCGGTTTCACACACCGGTCAAGTTTTTATAATAAAGCTCAGCAACAAAGACCTAAAAGGGTTTCGTTTTTGTTTCGAGTTTCTTAGCGAATAGAGTGATAGCATACATACAATCGCAATTAGGCTACCGCCTGGTGGCGAGCTCTCTCACCTCTCCTTCACCCAACCAACTCCTTTTCCACTCCCTTCCTGAACTTACCAACCCCTCTCACAGATACCAATTCCTCCCTCAACACATTCCACTCCCTCACAGATATCTCAAGCATGGACTGCCTACCTCGCGCCATTCTCTTCCACACCCTGTGAAGTTTCTCACTGTTGTTTCCTCTTCCTCTAAACACCCCATTACTTAGATTGCAGTGTAGCCCTCCCCACACACCCTATCCATTCACCCCACCTGTACATCCTGACTAACCGTTCAACTTTCCTCCTGTCCTTCAATGAGCTTCACCCCATTTCTTTCATCATCACTGATGGCCTATAGTTTCCTTCTTCCTCATCATGCTGCCCCTGCTTTCTCCACCTACCCTTCACCCATCTTGCTGCCCTTCTCTGCACCTTTTCCAGTTTTCGCACCTCCACCTCCACATACGGGTTCCATACTGCTGCTACATATTCTAACATTGGCCGTACCATTGTGCTATACGCCTTCTCCTTCACCTCACAGCTGACTTCCTTCAGCATCCTTCCCAGCATACCCAGAGCCCTTCTTCCCTTTGCAACCAGCCTCTCTACCTGTTTTTTTTTTCATCTGAGGTCTCCCTGCAGTACAATCCCTAGATATTTATGTTCTGCTGCTTCTTCTCTCTCTTGTCCCTTCCATCTGTACATGTCCCTGCTTATCAACTTCTTACTTGTGAACCTCACTACCTTAGTTTTTCTTACATTTATCTTCATTTTATTTGTCCTTGTCCACAACCATATCTTATCAATGTCCAACTGAAAATTTCTGTCCCCTTCCCCCACTTAAGTATACACAACACAATCGTCTGCAAACAATCTTATTTTTCCCCTAACCCCAAACCCATGTCATTTACCATTATAGTAAATAACAAAGTACCCAGCACACTTCCCTGTGGTACCCCTGACGTAACCTCCTCTTCCTCCGATATTGCCTCCCCCACTTTCACCCTCTGCCTTCATCCCTTGTGGAAGTCCCCTATTCATTCCACTACCCTCCTGTCCGGTATCAGCGCCTCCACTTTCATCATCAAGGTCCCAAGGGGCAGCTTATCAAATGCCTTCTCAAAATATATGAAGCAGGCATCCACCTGCTTCCCCTCATCAACTACCTGCACCATATCCTCTGATAACCCAGCCAGCTGAGTTTGACATGAGTATCCCCTCCTGAAACTATGCTGGGACTCCCCCAACAATTCCTATTGTTCATAACCCTAACCACACACTACACCACCAGTCTCTCCATTACGTTTCCCATACTTGATGTGAAACTCACCGGTATGTAGCTACCAGGCCTCCCCCTATCCTCTCCCTGCTTGTGTATAGGTACCACCATAACATCCTTCCAATCTTGTGGTAACTTACCCTCTGCTAAGGACTTAAACATCACCTCGAAATAATTCACCAACTCCCTGCCACCAAACTTTAGTGCTGCATTTCCTATCCCACCTGGACCCCCTGCCTTAGTACTCTTCAAACCCCTAATTACCTTTTCTATCTCCCACTCCCTCATCTTTATCTTACTAAACACCCCCCTAACCCTGTTTGTCCCCGATTACAACTCTCCTTTGCCTCAAACACTGACAAGTACTGTCCTTGCAGAATCTCCGATTTTTCTTGGTCAATTGTCGCATGCCTATCAACCCTTCCTGTTAGCAGAGGGATCCCTTCCTCTCCTTCCCTTAATCTACTAACATACCTAAACAATTTCCCCCATTCATTGCCTTTTCCTTCTTCCATCATATTCCCCAGAAATACATTCTTTGCCTGTTTGTTCTTCCTTTCAAGCTCCCTACCCATTTGCTTCATCATTTCTTTAGATCATATCATCCCTTCAGTTCTCCACTTGACATGTAATTTTTTGCACTTCCTCTTCATTTTAAAAATCTCCTGTCCATAATATGGCAGATATTACCCAGTCCATAACCTTTTCATTGGCAAAAATTTCTCCAACATTACCTCCATTAATCCTCTAAACTCCCTCCATAACCCCCCTACACCCTCCTCCATAGACCATTTTTTAAACCTGTCTCTCAGGCCGATTCTGCCCTCTTCTTATCTCCTCTCCCATACTGCCACACCGACCTTTCTGCCGTTTGCTCTTCCCTCATCCTGCCAATCCCAATGTCCACAACCGGGATATGAAGGTCGCTTTTAACATACAATACTATTGCACCAACTACAGCATTCCCACATCTGACTAACACAACATCCAGCACTGACCCAACACCCTCCTCATTCCATCTCATAGGTGTTTCTACTGCAAACAAACACTAGAATGTACTTATAATTGCTTCTTTCGTTTGGAAACGAAAATTCGAGTAATGATGAATAATTGTGTCGAGAAGAAACAAAACAAATGACTTAGAATAAACCCCACCCCCTTATGGTGCATGCTGACAATTGAAAACGTGCATGTCATGTGATTGCCAGAAACGAGTGTAAATTTGTCAACTGATTAGTAAATGTAAGTCTCTGACAGAACCAAATAATGTTAACAAGTGGACACAACCTGATATTTTGCATAATAATAATTATCTCCTTCACAGATGCCTAGTAAAATGATTGTCAATTATCACCTATGTTATTGTCAGATTATTGAAAAATCTTTAATAATATTTTTTTACATAAAACCTATTACACTATGAAGAGTAAATTAGTTCATTCTACACAAGTTAAAACAAGTTCGCTTATTGGAAAATGCTTCTTAAAGTAGAAAATAGAAACATAACTTTTAATTATTACAACTAATTGTTTGCCTAGAGATAGTGCTAGGTGTTGAAGCACAAAATATTAAATCAATTGAATTACATTTTTTTGCTTTTAAACAGAGTAGATATCTTTACAAGAATTTGTTTAATTATTTGTTTTTTTTTTTACAAACACATCCCATCTTTTTGATAGTTAATCTACAAATTATTGTAAATTAACAAATACAAGAGACTATTTCTTTTAGTTATATATACATATATATATTCTACTCTATAAATATATTATAATAGGTCAAATATGGCAGGAGAGAGAGTTGCGGTGTCGTTGGTGAAGGACCTGTCTCCAGTGAGTTCCGAGGAATAGGTGTCTTTTGCACTTTTTAGTGCTAAAGCACCACGCCAGACACAGTTAAGTGCCGTTTTCAAGGCTACCTAAAAGGTTTAAACTGCTTCCCCATCAAATACAAAAAAAAAAATTCTACTTGAGGAAAAAAACAAGCGCTAGTATCCCGCCCCTCTCTGGTCTTGTCTCCTGTAGAGGGGAGAGGATAGGAGGGCGCGGGCTTGGCGAAGGCGCACACCACAACAACAGAGGTGTAGGTACACTATAGGAACACTTTCCATATAGGTTTCACTGCGATTTAGATTTAATTTTGTAATTTCCCCTCCACTCATTTCATGTAATTGTAGTTTCCGACAACAAGCGAAGCCATGGCAGACCGCGAGGCTGCCATGGACTCAGAGTCACGGTCCTTGAAGCGCCCAACCAGCGAAGCGGCGCCTAGAGATGCGAGCGGCAAAAGACAGAATGCGACACAAAAACTAGCCCTTCAGGCCCCTCCGGCCACAACTGAGCCCCCTCAGGGCACAACAGCGTCACAAAATGGCGCTGCGCAGCAGCCAGCTGCTAAGAAGGTGCAGATAAAGCCCTTCACTGTGTAAACGAATAAAACACACAACCACCCCACCTTGAAAAGAGCACTCGATGCGCACATTACGATGTCATGGAGTGCTGTTTGCATTGGAGCAGAAAGCATTCGTGTGCATACGAGCACGATTACCGACTATGTCAACGAGGTCCGAACTGTTAAACAAATGGGATATGAGCAGAGCTTGCTCCGACAGGCTCAAAAAATCCCGGTTAAATTGGGTTTCTGTCGTGTCCACGCAGACACACCTATGGAATTCCTTCAGGAGGAATTCGCGGCAGCGAGAATGCCAGTGCAGTGGTGGTGGTTTATCCATGATCGCAATCGCCGCGTGATAAATAAACTCGTGGTTGAACTGCCAAATGGCACAGACCCTGCGCCCTACCTGGCCCTGGCAAACTTTGCAGGACTACAAATTAAAGTGGAAGAGTTTTAGCACCCGACTTTGCCTTCACAGCGCGGAAGATACAAACGATTTGGCCATGTGACTGGCGGGTGCAATGCGGCACCTAAATGCAGATACTGTGGTGGATATAACCTTATCTGCCTGCAGTATTCAAAATGATCGAGCACAAGTCAAATGCGCACAATGCAGGGACAATCACTGTGCAAATTACGGCGGGTGTAATAATTACAAGGCTTCTAAGTGGATTAGACTGCCACAAGACGAGAGAGAGTCGCGCCAGTTCCAGTCCAAGTTGGCTATCCGCAATAATGTCGTAAAACCAGGTAAAACACCCGCACCTCAGGCCCCCTCAGGGCAACAGCAGGCGCCACTTCAGCCTCCACACATCACTTTTATGCCACACTGGGCATAACAAGCGCGACCCCAGCCTATCCCGACCTATAATAGGTTTGGATATTTTGTGAACGAGGCAGAATTCCCGCCTCTCGCGAATGATTACATTCCCAGCGATCCAAACAGGCGCTAGGCAAAAAGCTGCGTAAAATGAGGAAATACAAAAAAATTCCCCCTCCTCCCCCCTCCCCAGGACATGACGAGCGAAGCTCCAGCCGCGCCAGAGGCTGCTCCTACATGCGCGGCCAATCAGGAGACAGCTCAACGCCCATTGGGCGAGCAGGTTTGCAAAGCTCCTGTACAAAAGAGGCCTGAAAACGGCCAAACGGCCAGATCGCGCCCTGACCCCATGGATGCAGCATCTGCACCTCTGCAGGCTCCTTTCATCATGGATGCCATTAAATCTGCATTCAACAGCGATGCTGAACTGAGCCCCCCCCCCCCCAACTAATGATTGAATTAATGCCTCTATTGCAATTGATTGCCGTTTGGACAACTCCAGGACTTTCGCAGGAAGACAAAATTGCACAGACAATCAGGCTCCACATAAAGATGGTCAAGAGTATTGACCATGCAAGTAAACAACTGTAATGCATCTACACTAAATAATTCCGATCCACACGTATACACAATTTTCTGCTGGAATGTCCATGGCCTTAGTAACAAAAAGGACGAATTTATTGGTTATTTGTCTCGGCATTAAGTAAAAATCGCTGCAGTAAACGAGACACACTTTACACCAAATAATAGATTCTCTGTTCCAGGCTATGCCGTATACAGACGGGACAGTGTGCAGAATGTAGGCAGAGGTGGTGGAGTTGCAACTTTTATACACCACTCAATCATACATCATTAAATATTACTTCCAGATTTTCTTACACTGGAAGCAGTGGGAATTGAACTTAAATTAGGCCAACGAAAAACCAAACTGCTATCAATTTATGCCCCACCAGGCTCTCTCTTACAGTAGCAGATCTTGACACATTAATTAATAATGTAGGACCTGTAATACTAGCCATGGGGGACATTAATGCGAAACATCCGTTTTGGCATTCGCGAACCAGAACTGCGAATGGTGTGCTATTGCATAGGCACCAAACTAACCGAAATTATCAGGCTATGACACCCTAAGAGCCGACATATAACCCGACACAACGAAATCAACACCCTGATGTGCTTGATATCGTAATAAATAAACAGTTTAGTACTGGCTTCGACCTCAGGGTCGATCAGGTTCTTTTGTCCGACTGTTTCTCAGTACATATAGATTTCCACTCGCTTAATGTTGAATCTACTGCCTCTAGAAAAAATAAAGACTATTCCCATGCGAATTGGCCCGCATTTACAAATTACATTGACGAAAATTTACCGCAATTAGACCGCTTCTGTAACATCAACTGCACTAATTGACGAAGCAGTCTCAGTCCTTACTGAAACTATTCATGATAGTACGGCAGAGCACATTCCAGAGAAAATAATCACAACAAAACTAGAAACTTTCCCACAATACATACGGGATATTATCACGCAGAAAAATCACTTAAGGCGCCAGTATACACGCCTCAAAGATCGCAGAATTAAGGCCCGCATAAATGAGCTGCAAGCAGTGATCTCGGATGAAGTAGCCCTTTGGAGGGCTAGTGTTTGGGATACGAAAATTGCAAAATTAAATACAAACACGAATAATCTGTAGGGACTAACCAAGTGCCTATTATACAAAAATGATAAAGTTCCACCCTTAACCACGACCACTGGTGTAGCCTTCACCCCTGCGAAGGCACAGGCCTTTGCCAATATGCACGAAAACACTTTTCAGTCAAATCAGGTACCCAGTGATAGAATTTTCACCGCCATAATTCTCCAGGAACTAAATATTAAACAATGGCAGCCCACAGAACGCGAACCAGAATATACACAACTGCAAGAAATTAATCTTGCCATCCGCAATATGACGCCTAAAATGGCACCTGGCGATAATAGCATACAAGCGATTGTATTAAAGAAACTCCCCGATCTAGCTATTGAACATTTAACACTCTGTGTGAATTCAATGCTCAAGTTCGAATTTTTTTCCCATATATGGAAAAAAGCGAATGTAATTGTTTTTCACAAGCCAGAAAAAGACACGAAACTGCCCCAAAATTATAAGTCAATCAGCCTACTCAACACACTTTTAAAGGTAGTTGAATATATTATATTAAGGCGAATAAATTCTCACCTGGAAAGTAATAACTTACTACACGAGGAGCAATTTGACTTCCGATCGAAACACTCGACAACACATCAGCTTGTACGAGTTACGGAATACATTATTAATGCCTTTAATTTTAAATATTATGTTGTTGCAGTATTCCTTGATATCAAAAAAGCCTTTGACCGTGTATATCACACAGACCTAATATATGACTTGTATGACATAAAACTCCCTGACTGCTATGTCAAATTGATAAGCACCTATTTGGCGCACATAACTTTCACTGTTTCATACAAGGGTGCTAAATCTGGCGCAAAACCTATCTGTGCCGGAGTGCCACAAGGCAGCATTTTAGTCCCTGTATTATTTAATATATACATAAATGACCTACCGAAACCTGATCACCAACTGGTGCAATTTGGGTGCTATGCGGACAACACAGTTCTTTTCAGTCGCTCCCACAATCTCGAACTAACAATGAAAAGGTAACAAAATGTCCTAAATCATTTTCAAAATTTTTATACAAAGTGGCGGATAAAAATTAATGTCGGAAAAAGTGAAGCTATTATCTTCTCGCAGACAGTTACCCCAGGCGAATAATCGGCCCGAATTAACTCTATTTGACGAACAAATTCCCCATAAAGATGTGGTGAAATAGTTAGGCGTCCATATGGACCGAAAGCTCAATTGGAAGGTGTATATAGATGCAAAATGTGCCAGAGCACAAGCCCGGCTATCCACACTCTAACCTATATTAAACCCGCGAAGCGTCATAACCCGAAGCAAGGCTGTATTACTGTATACGATGCTAATACGCCAAATTATAACTTATGCTGCGCCCACCTGGGCACATGCAGCTAAAATGCACACAAGGTACCTCCAAATAATTCAAAATAAATGTCTGCGAATAGCAGCAGATGCGCCCTGATACTGCAACATTGCAGATCTGCATCGCGAATTAAAAATTGAAAAACTGGATAAGCACTTGATGAAACTAGTACAAAAATTTTACACTGATTGTGCAAACAGTGCAAATGCGAAAATATCCAGCCCCGAGGAAATTAAAAAATATAAGCGGCCGAAAAGCATTTTGGCTCATTGGCCCCCATAACTTCCCTAAATTATCCCAGTAAGTCACATGATAATTCCCACACACACATACAATGATGCGAAGCACTATGTGAACACAGTACAAGACAAAGCAGGCTCTGTACAGCTTCTGGCTTGGAGATGGCCTTGTGCTTTACATTGCAATTTTTTCCTATGCTACACTACGTGCGTACCCGAGTGTCAGCATTGTGGGATCCAACCTGAAGTTTCGGTCTGGTGTAGGTCTGTGCCTTGGCCCTATACACCTACCTTATACCCAATATGGCGTCCTCCAGGCTGGCGATTATTTTATTTATACCCTTCATTACTCATTACTAATTACCTAATTCTTCGACACTATACTGGTCATGCACAACACTGATAACATTAAACACAACACCACACTAGCTGCAAGCAAATTTTCACTGTAGGTAATGCCATTTCATTACATCGCACTACCTCTCCCTTCTCCTTCCTAATTACGCCTATTTTTATGCCTGGAAACTAACAATTTTTTTTTGCTTCCAGAGAGATGATTGGCATCTGCAGGCGGGTGGCGAAGTTCTGTCCCCCGCCTCCAGGGCTGTGCTACTTCGGTACGACCCTATACATTCCAGCAGCAGATTGACACATTTAATATCACCCTCATTAACCTAAAAAAGTCTATCTTAACCAACTAACAATAACCCTACTTTCTCCAGCCCTAATCCAATAAAAGGGATTATTTTTATCCTCCGCGACTGTCGCATAGTTTTCTCCAGGCCCTCTCTGCTTTGCCTGGTTTTCTATGCCCCTTACTAGACACTTCTTCTTTCGGGGTGTGTGCATTGCTACAATTACAGCCATGGCACCAGACAACCCTGCTCAGCCGCGATGCATGCGCCCATTTTGTTACTTAAACCCTACCTAAGGCGTTAAGGGCTTGCTCTGAGACACATCTCATTCTCCAACCATCTTAGCTACTAGCATGCATGCCGGAGGGCACACAGAACTGTAAAGGTGCTCATGTTGGTGTAGCGGAATTTCGGGGCTTGCCAGAAAAAAAATTAATATAATACAAAGGGTAATATACCCCTGTTGTTATTCAGACAATGAAGAGACTTACTAACCTACCACTAGAAGGCCATTATTATTATTATTCAGGGCAGAACGAACATTTCTTTCTTAAGTATAAATACATTTTCAGTTAGTTATGTATCAATATTTGTTCGAATTATGTGACCACTAGGTTTATCTATATTATACAATAAATGTTCGGATTTTTATTCCTTAACATCGCGATTTCGACATTAATATGCATGTGTGTTGTATGTCTGGCAAGTTTCTGGAGTTTAGATTCTTTGTTATTTTAAAAAGTTTGTAGGCATATTTATTCACCACTTTCTTTGTTTTTTCGAGATTAATTATATTTCTGGTTTTAAAAACTTCGTTATTTAGGCCAGGCACATTTTTTCCACAGAATTTAATAATAAAGTAAAAAAAGTTGTACAGGGAGAAATTTTTAATACAACTGTAGTGAAATCACTTATTTCTGTGTTGGCAAAATTGACGAGTAGTATAATGTTTCTTTTAAACAATATGAATATAAGTAGCATCATAATTTCACCAAGAGATAGCGCCAAAGATGTTTCAAATAAATTATAAAATAATATTAATACCACCTTATTTTTTTACATGATATAAAATATATTGACATGAATTTTATTAGGAAGTAGTATTTGGTTTATTCCAACCAATTATATTGTTAATAGTTCATTTATAAAACATTACATATATTAAATACATCTGAATTTATTTATTTTACCTCTTAATATAAGTCAACTTGTTTACTGAAACAGTACATCATCGCACCAGCTTCTGGTGCTGGGAGGAAAGCCTCCCAAAGGCATAGCTTGTTTATCTCCTTAAGAGAGGAGGTCAGCCATCATAGCTTTTGGGTTATAGTTGTCACATTGTGCTGTTGGTAAGTAACAGCTAGTAATATCTTGTTTTAAAATTTATTTTAAAGTTTATCTTATAAAAGTAAATTAATTTAATATTTCAACTCCCAGGTGGACTACATGGGACCTAAAATATTTAAACACCTTAAAATTACCCACATGTTGGGACATCAGTAAGTTGGAAATCTTATAATTAATGAGGCACTCATTGGGAACTTGCAATCATGAATATTTGTATTCATACAGTATTTTTTACACTTTACAATTACCCATGTGTCTGAACATCAGTACATTTCGACTTAAATGTACAAATATTTTATGTTAACATGGTCCCATGTGGTCAATATTGATTATAAACGTCCAGACATACTGGGGTGAAAATATGTGGACAACTAAAATGTATAAAAACACGTTAATAAAACAAATATATAATGTTTACACAGTCTCATGTGGTCAACATTGATTATAAATGTCCAGACATACTAAGTTGTAAACACATGAATAACTTTTATGTGTAAAATGCATCAATAATTCAAACATTTTATGTTTGCAAGGTCCCACATGATCAATATCGGTTACAAACATCCAGACATACTGTCATGGAAATACAGAGATAATTTTAATGTGTAAACATGCCTCAATAATTCAAACATTTTATGTTTGTAAGATCGCACGTAGTCAATATTGATTATAAACATCCAGGCATGCTGTAGTGCAATTACATGAATAACTTTAATGTGTAAAATACTTTAATAATACAAATATTTTATGTTTGCAATGTTGCATGTGATCAATATTGATTATAAACATCCAGACATAAGGTGGTGCTAATATGTGGATAACTTAAATATGTAAAAATATTTAAATAATACAAATATTTTATGACTATCAAGTTCCATGTGATCAATATTGATTATAAAAAACCATATATATTGTAGTGCAAATACATGCATAACTTTAATTTGTAAAAAAGGCTTCAATAATACAAATATTTTGTTCTTGAAACCTCCCACTTACTCTGTTTTAAAATTTGGTTGTACAAATATTTTATGTTTGCAAGACCCCACTTACTCTGTTTTAAAATTTAGTTGTAACTGTCCATTATAGTAAGAAACATCATAATATGCTGGTACCCTCATCACAAACTAACACCATGAGCAATTGTGCAACCATATGCCAGAAACATGAATCACAAGGGTTTTCTCTTCAAGGAAAACAACCATGCAAACAAGACATGAAGGAGACATGCACCTGCACCGGACATTTCCAGCCAAAGACGGTGACATTCTTCAACACAGAGGTGGCGTGGGACATTTTTTGTATGTCTGTCTTTTAGTGAACTGTAACCAACACCAGTGAGATTGTGGTGTACTCTCATTGGTTCATCAATAAAGTGAAAAAGGGAAAGAATTGATGATTGTGGAGTACTCTTGCAGAATCTCTTGGAACTAAACAAACATATCGATTGTGCCCTATACAGGTAATTATTATTCAAAGTTGATTTTGAAAGAATAAGTTGAATATTAATAAGGTATATAGGGACCATTATATATATACATACACCTTATTCCCATTGCTCTGGATTGGAGGATGGTTGCTGTTTCACTGTCCAGCTCTTGGCATCGACTGAAGACTTTTTTGCAGATTTTTCTGCCATATAGGAAAACGTTGAAGTGGGGAAGAGAGGGGAAATGAAATGCTGCAACATGATTGGCTGTTCAAATTAGGAGGGGGAGGATTTAACTTCACTTATCTCACAAGGAGTAGAGAACATTGTAAAGTATATACAAATCTGTTTAGTCTGGAGAAAACTTGCAAGATATTTATACTGTGTATATTATATACATACATATATAGTATATATTCTATTTAATTTTATACATAGTATATTTTTATATATATGATATATTATATATACATATATAATTCATGATATATTATATATGATAGATATACACTATTTATATTATATATGTATATAGAACATAAAATATATTTTTATATATAATTTATTTTCCATATAATATATAAAATACATATATATTATATATATGTATATATACAATATATACTATACACACATACACACATATATTAACATATTTAGTTATTTTTACATATACGATTATTATTATACTTGCCTTAATCCTTTTGCTCTGGAGTGGAGGAAGTTTGATGTTTCTGAGCCCAGCTCTCAGCATCGACTGAAGTCTTTTTTCGAAATTTCTCTGCCATATAGGCAGTCTTTGATGAGGGGAAGGGAGGGGAATGAAATGCTGCAATATGATTGGTTGTTAAAATTAGGAGTGGGGGAATTAAACTTCACACAACTTTTCTCGGAATTAAATTATACCTTTTCTTGGAATGAAGCAATGGTGATGACAACACAAATGTTTGTAGTTTTTATTGAAAGTAAACAACTTTTGCTACGACACACACAATTGTAATATTTCTCAAAAGTAAACAACTTTGGATACAAAACACAGTTTCATGGCACATTATAATCCAAGCCAATGACTGGATAAGTTTCTCCCCTCCCCCTTCTCCTACCATCAACAACCAATCAGAGTACAATATTTCATTTCCCCTTACTTCCCCTCCTTTCAGTTTAGCTTATATGTTGGCAGGATCTGAAAAAGGGATCTCAGTCAATGATGATAGCTGAATATGGAAACATCACACTTTCTCCCAGGGCAGAGAGAAAGGGGGTAAGTATAATAATAAATGTTCCTTTATATTAACACATGCTCCAAGTAATGTAAACATTTATATTATTTTTTTAATCGCCCACAAATATATAACCAAAACAACTATTTATATATTTTTTAAATACAATACTCGCTGGAGAACATCTTGCTTTGTATGTCCATTTACCTTTATTGTGGTACTTGTACCAGACTTGACTTGTTATCCGACTGGAAATGCTGTGTCTAAAAAAGTCTAGGTATATCAGTATGTTAAGCTTGATGTTGCTGAAGAAGTTCTTGCTTCGTATGCCCGTTTACCATTGTGATGGTACTTGTACCAGACTCGACACATTATCCAACACTGCAGAAGTCATTGTGTCCAACAAAAGTCTAGGTATATCAGTATGTTAAACTTGTATAGATTCCTTTGTAGGCTTGCCATCATTTCGATGATAATATTTGTACCAGATGTTGGTATTGGTAATCCACCTCTACAAAGGGTGTTGGTATCAACAATCTAGGTATATTTGTACATTAAGGTTGAATTGAACATTTGCTATCTTTGGCTCGAGTTTTTGAAATATATAAAAATAAGTTTTTTATGAAAACTTGATTAAGGTGATATAAAACCATGTACCTTATTTTTATTGATTGGTGTCAGGCCAACAAATAAATGTATGTGTGTGTGCAGAGTTTTGCCAATAACTAGCCACTCACTGGCAAGAATATACAGGAAATTGGAATATTTTATTTCAATTTAGTATTATTTTATTTTTTTATTTACAAAAACATAAAATTTTATGAAGAGACAATATAATATTGTAGGTTTTATCATATTTCCAAAATGTTTGTCTAGTTCAACGCTTACTTCCTCGTAGAATCATTAAATTTGATTTTGGGAAACAAACATTTATTCTTTTCATACCACATTTGCGTAAATCCCTTAAGTCGCCTTTCCGACAACTTTTCGATGGCCACATTTACCTTTACCGTCAAAAGAATTTCGAAGTGATGTTTGAATTCAACATGCATTCTTGATATTTTGTATCGATATATGAGGGCTTGGTCATGGAAACTGGCCTGTTTGGTTTGTAAAAAAAAGTTGATGAGTAATATCATATGAGAAGGTAACCTCCCAAAATATCTTGTCCTGGTGTAAATTCTGGTATCTATCTAGTCAATAATATGCTGTCCAATAGAGGGGTCACTTTACTGTGAGTACCAAGTTCCACCTTGTCGAGCAAGCAAACGACTAGCGGGTTATTGGGACTGAACTGAACGTATTGGAAACTTTTTATGATGGGAAGTTATCGACCCACCATGGCCATGTCCATGACCAAAAGCATTTGCTGTCTGGTAATGATAGGTTTCGCAGTTATTGGTAATTCGACCGATTTGTTTGAGTATATGAACCTTATGGGCATATATCCCATATTACAATACACTTTGAAGCAGCCGGCATTGAACAAGCCCAACTCATCGATGCATACACTCATGTTGTGATTAAGGGCAACTGACAAGGGATTGTGATCACTGTATGGGATCTTGGCCGAATTCAACACAAGATAGCTTGGGGTACCTGTGTTGTGTAGCTTCAAGTGAGTATCTGAAAGTATGTTTTTCCTGCACCAGACTTACTGTAAAGTACCAGGGATTTCCGCAACTGATTACCTTGGAAATATAAAGATACCATAAACTTCATAAGAGTGACTTTCAAATCTATGTTGAATTCGCCATACAAAATAATTGATACAAATCCAATATACAAGTCATCCATGTCCTCTTCAGATGTGGTTTGGTACTCTCATGGGTAGACATTCAAGTGTTTGTACCAATTGTAAAGTACTTCAAGATGGCACCTCTCAATTTTTGGCTTAATGTGAACAGGAAGGTGAACATGCGAATTTTCACAAAATTATCGCAGTAAATTAGCAAGGTCCTTTACGTGATTCAAGTACACAGGTTGGCCAACGAGTTTGATAACAAGTTGTTTCATATCATCGTAAATTTCGAACCAAATTTCACATAAATATCGAAAAATGTCCATCTGTAAAGGAATTGTGAAACCCGCAACAACCACGAAAAGATGACAAACCCATTACATACGAATCCATCCTCAAACTTGGTCAACTGGATGGATGGTTCGACTTGCCCTTCATCTCCAAACTTCAAGTTTTGCACAACAAATCCAAAATTATCCACATTAAGAGCGCTCATTTCCATCATCTATTGTGGACATTGAACTTGACAAAGGCGATATTCGACAACTGAACTCAGGATGATCTGGCTGTGACAACGCAGCATCTATCGACAAGGAACCTGTAGCCACAATTTTTTAGTTTGTTTGGTATTACGCTCAGCAATGAGTTGTTTTCACTTTACACACAAAAATTCTCGATTGTTGCATAAAAAGAATTCATAGATCATAAAGTGTGGAATGGCGTGGTCATTCTTTCATCGTCATCAACAAATTTCCGCACCATGATCACGTTGATCGTCCTAGTCGCCTTCTCTACCGACAACCCCACTTTTGTCTCTTATGCCATTCTTTAACAAATCACAAAACTGAAGAATGTTTTTCGAATCAAAAATAAAGCTGGCCAACCCAAGTAATTTTGGAATGTGCTGTCCAAAAATGGAATGTATAAATGGAGTAACTCGTTTCAGGTTCACAGTGTATTTTTCAGTTAAAATATACAGCAAGTACACAAACATCTTGAAGGTAATAACCAATTTGGTGCCAGTAATAAGCTTTCATATTTCTACTAGTGTTGGATGCCATTTGTAGTTTAGAGTCCAATCATTGAAAGTAACCACAAAACTTTCATCGATGTAGTCGAGGGGTTTGAAATCATGTTCGATTAATGCATACTGGTTAGCTACTATGTTTGAAAATATTGGACAGAGTAAAATCACCATCAACTTGTTGTATTGCAACCGTGATAAGAAATTTGGAAATTTAAGGTAGATGTGGAAACAGGTCTTGTACGTGAGGGAAATAGACCGGTGTGATTATCGGTTTTGGAATGTCATAATGGTGCTTCATAGCCACCATACATATTGGGGAAGGCGAAGCTGTTTCAAATACATTTAGTAATGGGTTAAACACATACCCATCACAAAAGACTTGGTTACCTAGATTGTCGAGAACTACCTCATACTCTTGTATTTCTAGACTAAAGTACAACTTGCTTCTGCAAATGATCGAAAACTTTCCATTCCAAACAACAACACCAAGTTGCCACATCACTTTGTCAATAAAATGAGTCGAAAAGAAGAAATTAGTCGCCTTACAAGCTGTCACTGATGACAATTTCTTTTTTTCAAGGACATATCCCCATTATCACCACCACCGGCATCGCGACCATTGGATTCACCAAAGATTATGTATTTGTACACGTTGAACAGGTTTGTCCAGCCGAGAGTTTCTTCACATAAAGACAAAAGCAAAAAGTAAAGAACGGCGGTCTTGTAGAATCCCACGTAAAAGTGACTGATTACATTTTTGTGGGTGCAGCAACCCCTCAAGATGAACTTTGGGTACCGGTTAGGGTACATCGACATTATTAAATTTTTACTGTCGATGTAGCAAACGAGCAATGACACCATGCTCATCACATAACCGTGATTTTCCATCTCCGATAAAACAAAGATGAACAAGTCGTAATTTTCTTTGAATGTATCAGATGATGATGCTCCACATTAACGTTTTCGTGGAGGATAGTCTATATCTCCGTCGTATTCAAGTTTATCACCATATTTTTCGTCTCTAATTCTTTTCGAACCATTTTAGATTATTTATGTTTATGTGGATCTTGCCATCACAGTTGTTGATTAACCAAAATCCAGTTATTCCACCATTCATTTAATTCAACAATGATATTAATGTTTTTAATTTGATATTATTTGCTTTGCAATAACATGCGTAGAAAGTGTATGCAACAAAAAGAAAAGTTTGGATATTCAGCCAATAAACCATCTATTTATGCTTGCATGAAATTTTCCTTGTAATGATCAAAGTCAATGTCGGGTTGTTGTATCGCTTCTTCAAAACAATCATATACAATTAATTTTTAATAAAGGGGTAAAATTCACAATTTAAAAAGGAACCTGATGTTCGGCATTTCCCTATGCGTACTCGGAAAAGATGATGTCGGATGAAAAGTGCAGTTTTCCATGTCAAACCAAGTGTTCTCCAACTGGTTAGTCTCAAACTGAAAATTTGTCTCGATTGTGCTGACTCTATATAATTCGTACATCTTGGTAATTACACTCTCAACATCACTTCCACTTAGATTTTCAAATTTGTGAGTAATTTCTCCATCAACACCCACAATGAAATACACAGTGACATATTAAAATCGAAACTGGTACTCGATCGATCCTATGGTTGACTGTAACGAACCTTCCTCGCAATAACCACCAACATCGTTTCCCATTTGCACCCGATGGTCATTTACCACAATCGATTCCTCGTCATTTTGCATTTGCCTAGTTGCCTAACCGATGAAAATGTATCATCTGATGCATTCGTTGGTCCGATTGAGTTTTAAAGAAAAAATTTCTCACGATGAACTGCAAGTTATGGAAACTACAAAGGCTTCACCCTCCTTGAAGGAATCATAAAAGGGAACAAAAGACACAAGCTCTTCCTTTAGAGTCCATATGTTGATGGGTCTTAGTTTTTCGAAATGATCATACCTGCTCACCAATTTGGGAATGTGATCACGGACAGTGGGCAAGGAACACTGTGTCGGATTGTCCAACACAAACTTGAGTGTAAATCCCTCATTCGATTACGAGTAGATGTGAGAAAGATAGCAAAAAATACAAGCGCACTAACAAAATCCATTATTATGGGTAGAATTAGGTGAAAGTTGGCCTTTTCGGGCTGATGTGTCACCAGACAAGAACCCTTGATGAGAAATGGGAACGTGACTGCAGTAACATTCTCGACAAACTCAATCACACGATCGCGCCAAAAGAGGTTCTCTTGGTACGAGTCCAAATTGTGTTGCTTGTCGATGTAAAAATCCAAGATTATGCATTGGTATGCCAAACATTTTTTGCACAACCAGCCCACAATTGTACTCTGCTCCATGTTGTTTTTTTTTGCCGACCAATAAGCAAACATACACTTTAACATAATATCATAACCAAAGGGGAAATTTCCTGCAGGGTGATATTATTGAGTTCGCTGGAACCAACAATTGGTATGATTTTATTTCGATCATATTTGGTGTCAAACCAGCCTACGAGTTGCATTATTATGAGATCCAGATTTGCATTGACAGTTACTTGGCCAATATCCTCAATACGTTTGATAATTTTCCCAATATGTTCCTGCTCCATGTCCATTTTACTTGAGTTAATAATCCATTCCGCGAAATAAGATGTATATCAGAAAACTAACAAACAAGAAAGAGACAAAAATGTTGATCGAAGTGGTATACAGGAAAAAATGTGGGCCATATTCTCTTGCCAGAAATGCAGAATACAAACGGTCGAGATTATTCCACAAGTATTCGTTGGTCTCGTCCGACAACATTGACTTGTGTTTGACTGGAAGAAAAACAATTTATTTTTCATCTTATATACAATGTTACAATGCTAAAAAAAAAAATACTCTTTTTAAATTGTTTTTTTTTTACAAAAGGTGGGGGGAGGAAATGAAACACTATGTACCATGAAAAATGAAGCTTTTTTTATTTATTGAATATACATTTGTGATTACAATTTTCATAATATATACATATTACATTGCCACATTTTAAGCTGCTGAGAAATAAACCTTTCCAAAATAATACAATCCAAGCTATGATAAATGTTCTCTATTATCATGGGTCATTTGTCACCAATTCTCATAATTTCATTTGCGTATTTCAAGTATTAGTTGCATCAGCGATTCATCTCGATGTTCTTTTTCGAAAACAGTCTTTTTGCATTATCCTGCCAAAAATAAAATAACCCTAGTCTTCTTTCGTACATTATTCCTTGTATTCGTAACCGATAGTTTCTGATCGAAATTTGTAAATAACTTTCTACGTATTTATACAAGGTTGATTTTGTCCATCATTGCAAAAATTCCAGGCATGTTTCCATAAACAAAATTTTTACGAATAAAATGTAAATATACATGATTAATGGTTTGAAAAAAAACACTTTTGTATATCTTGATAAACTCGCCCAGTTTCTCATGCCTCGAATGTTGTTTCATTTACGAAATTCACCACTGCTATTTTCCCCTCTCAGCCCTCATCACAATTGTTGTTTTCAATTACCCACAGCCAAGTGGTTTCATTTACCAAACTAAGTGATTTTTGTTTTTCCTCTCTGCCCAATATGCATTATTTCAACTTCCGATACTCGTGTGTAGCAAAATTATCACTGTGGGGAATTATATATCTGTGAAATATTTTTCTCATCTTTGATGCTCGAATGAATAAATACCATCATATAATCTAACAGGAAGTTATTTTCCGCAAGTATTTTAGGCATTGATTTTTTGTTTCTCTATTGATCGAAACACATGTAACACAGGATAAAAAAATCAAATTCTTCGAGTAAAATCTGATAAAGTTTGGCATAGTTATAATTTATATTGCGATTATTTTCGCCGGTCAACATTATATGCAACCATATCCACATCAAAGCCGATTTCGTACACTCTCCATCCCCTATGCATTTCGAGTCATTAAAGTTTTGCTATACTCGGGTACGGTCACATCGAAGGTCCACCGCTTGTTGAGAATGTCTATCACCATAGAGATATCTTTGTTTCACATGCCATTTGGATGGCGAATGTTTTCATCTTTAATTATGTTTAAAATTTCCATCGATGTAATTTTTCCATTTATTATGCAACAAATGTAATAAACATTCAATTGCCAATAAAAGCATTTCATCGAAATATTCAGTGTGTTGCAATAAGAATGCTGTGTTACATAATGCATATAATGCTGAAATAAAAAAACAAAATGGTTGGCGATGTCACAAGCTCTTTGGCAAATTCGGGTTTTAGAAATGGCGAAAAAAAAAAAAAAAAAGTAATTCCATACATGATAAGGTTGGGTTGTTTTGTCTTATAAAAAACTTGTTATTTTGTTTTCACACTATTGTATATATAGGCATCAGAAATCACAGAGCAATGATTCGTGCAGTAGCAGTGACTGCGAGGAGTTTCCATGTGATAACTACCATGACTATTTCCAGCAACAAGGTAGTATTTCAACAAGAGGTTTAATTAATGTGGAGCTGAACCCAAACAGCATCAACTACAGCCTTTGAATGGTAAAGGTGAAGCTGGACCCATACAATGTTCTTCAAGAGACGACTGGAGACATTATCAACAAGTACGGCGTTCAACATGGAATACTGATGGTGACACTAGTGATGAAAAGGTACAGGTACAATCGGCTTATGAAGATATAAATGAAGAACAAAAGATTATATAATAAAGGGGAAAAAGATTTGATATAAAAAAGAATAAGACTTTGATATAAAGACAGCACAAAAATTTTGTTTAAAAAGAAAATAAAAAGTAGTACCAACAGTAGTGACAGTTGTTCAGGGTCTTCAAGCGACACTAGTGAAGAGGACAAAAAACCAACTCTAAGTAGAAAAAGACCAGAAAAAGAAGTAAACTGTTGGGAAATATTAATCTAGCTTCTGTTTTAGTTGTTGGTTTTAAATTTGGCCGATACCATGGGAAAAAATATCCATTGGAATTTGGATATACAACACAATGAGGGTCAAAATTTTGTATATAACCATTCCATATATACACTTGGTAAAGAGTATGTATAACAATCTCGAACAAAATCTCAATTTGTACACAGAAGAGCATGGAATACCCTAGGAAATTAACAAAAAAAATATCAAATCAAAACAGTTCGTTTAATTTTGAAGGAAGCTTGGATTAAATTTATAATTGTAGCAAATGAAGAGCAGGATATATATTTACAAAAAAAATGAGAGTGCCCAGGAAGAAAGTAATCATTTGCCACATGAGCAGTTAAAATGGACTTGGAAAAATTTGCCAATGCCATTCTTAAAAAAAAAAATGGCTTGGGCCTATGTCTTTTCCATTGTTGAGTTGATTTGGGATCTAACTACTAAAGATGTGAAAAGTGCAACAGAAGATTGCAATAAATAATTATTTTTCTGTGCATAAGCAAACGTGTATATATAAGGAAAGTGCAAAAACCCATTTTGTAACGAAATGGACATCGAACAAACACAATCACCCCAAGAGCGGGCTTAGAACTATGATGAGATGAGCCTCTGGAAAAAAGCTACCATAGAAAATGTTAAAATTGGACAGTTTTCGTATGAATCTAATAATTGAAAATAAAAAATTTGTTACTACTACCCACATAAATTACCTCCACAAATATTTGTGGATTTACCCACTTTTAGTACCGTTATATTCAATGTGGTGATTTGCAAAGTGGCTGATTTGTTTTATGTTGATCTGAGTTTATCGACTCGTTTAAAACTTGAAAACGATGATGAGAGGGTTATGCTGGTGTTTAATCCTATGGAAAAATTTTTTTTTTATCAAAATGATGTTAATATTCTTTTTGCATATATCGCATTATCACAAATATTTATGAATGATTTTCTATTTACATCACAATTGCATCCCAGACCCCCAACTCCACTCCAATTATCACCCAGATGCCCATGATCGCAAGATTACAATCAAACACATACACTGGGACCTAAGATCACCTTTCCCGATACTCCTGCACCTCGCCCACAATCCCTGCATCATTATCGTGTCTCGACAACAAACGTATTCGAGTCTGTTTCACAAACTCGCATTGATGAAGAGTCGAATCACTGTGATGACGATGATTGCTGCCTGGCTGATGACGAAACCAGAAGGGACGAGGGTAATTGCTTACCATCTGAAGGTTTCGATAAAGAAGAGCGGGTGGGATTACCTTTAATCGATCGTCAAATACCACCCCATTCCAAAACCAACGACGACAACTCTGAAAATAATTTACCCAAACCATTCAAACACAATCATATGGCAAAATCAATCAAACGAAAACTCATAGAGGAATACCAAGAATGTAGATGGTCATGTCGTCGAATATCGCTCAGCGATGATGTCACAGTTATCACAGCGATGAGATGCCTACATCTCCCGAAATAACAATACCTAAATGAACGGTGATAATGATCAGGTGATGGCAGCACCCGATATTCAAACAATCTACTCGTGGATCAAGTATTTATCGGGGTTTGCAGGATTGGTCAATTATGCTAAACGGTAATATGGTCACGATGGCATTTAAGTACGACTTATTTCCCGATACTTTAATCACCCAACTCTGTTATCCAGAAAAAAATGGAGTTTCGGATTTTCGCTGATAATTTATTTATCGAAGCTCAAAACAGGAGACTGGGTGTATATGGTAAATATTTAAACTTTTTGAAACTGAACCTATATCTCGACTAAAATAATGGTTTTTGAAGAGATTCAAGAAAATATTTTGAATTTGCTAAGCTCTGAAAGGTTTTTACATGAACTAAATTTGTTGTGTAATGTGTACACAAAACAGGGTAATATTATCGAACGTTTATTAAATAAATAATTTTAAAAACACACACATATATATATATATATATATATATATATATAAGAACTTCATCATGCCAAAAGAAAGGAGACAAAGACGATGTAGACATAGCAGGAGTAGATCTCCGAGTCCTTTGCATAGAAGATCGTTGTCACCCATTCGACGCCCATGGAGGCCACGAAGTACTAGCTTGAGTAAAAAGTTAAACAAGTTTAAAAAACATAGAGACTGTCAAGTAGGTGGAAATGGTTACTACATACACGTGAAACAATTTAAGTAAATCTAGCAAAATAAATCATTTAAAAATTATTAGAATTATTTTTTTCCCTTAACAACCAAATACACACACATACACACATACATCCACACACACATATATATATATACATATATGTCTGTGTGTATATATATATATATATACACACATATTTCATTTTTCCACATTTCCTATTTGAATCAACATTTCATATTCTGTAAATTCGGTATTTTTACTCATAAAGTAATTCTTGAAAATTTCAAGTGTGTGCTCAATATGTTCTTGACACGCTGTACATGTTTCGAGACCATGAATTATACTCTAAATGCAGCAATTCCTTGCAGTTGGGATGTTTCTTTCGAAGCAAGTTGAGTCGCCTCTTCAAATTGCTTTCTTGTATGCAAATTACATAATAGAGAAAATCAAAATTGTCTTCATTCAATTTCAACACCAAGAAATTGGATTTCAAACAGTTGTTCATCTTTTCTGTACTTTCATTGGTGGTATTTGCGATGACAGCCTTTTTTGCAGCTCGAGTCGATAATTGTCTCTTCACATTTTCCACGTCGTTAGTTCTTTCTCCGGGTTGTTTTTGCAAATACTCGATGTGATTCTGAAACATGCGCTTTTCACCTTCGCGAATACATGGAAGAATGTGTTCGTAAATACAATCTTGGAAATTTTCTGCAAAGGGCATTTTGGAATTCATAATCAGTCTGTAAATACCCGGTTTGTTGATAAAGGTGGTGTGGGGCTGCTCATTGACAATTACAACTGAAGTTGCATTTGTTGCCAGTTCGTTGAAAGTTCTTCTATGTTTCTCTTTCACATTATTCGTAATAGCTTTCGTGTTATTTTCATATCTCAATAACCTGGCAATGGTTTTTGGTTTAAACCATGTATTATTTTTTCCATCCAAAAGATAAACAATTTTGTAGTTGTTGTACAAGAAATGATGATTTTTCAAATCCAATAATTTATCCATTTTTTTTTAGTTCTCATTCGCAAGAGCACTTTATAGATGCACTTTTTATTGCGAGTTCTTTCATTCTGGTCACTGTTTGAAATGTAGCCGCATGTATATTGCACCACCCCTCTCCTTTTTTTTGCACTCGGAAAAAATATATATATATATTATCTTACTTTATTTTCATTTTCCAAAAATAGATACATTGAAATAATGTTGTGCACATTAAAGCTAGTAAATTTATTGTGTTTTGTCGGATCGTACATCATGCTATCTTTTCTTTTATTGTCATATAAACCCAGCAAGTGACCTAATTCATGAATGAGTACCTGCTAGTAAAAAGAAAGGATCAGTAATTTTAATCTTTGTCAAAACATATGCTTTTGTAGGGAGGTAGGGATTCATGTGTGCACATTGGACCTTCGCCATCGAACGTGTCTCCATCTCCATGGTCATGGCTGGGGAATTGAATAATACCGACATTGGAATCATTGCTATTCGCGTACATAAGGATTTCAGTTTCAAATTACAGATTTAACTTTTGGAAATTTAATTGGGTACTTTTCAAATTTGATTGTTTATTGAGATATAAGGGTACTGTGGAAAATGATATTCGAAATTTAATAGGAAATTTATTTTTCTTCTCTAGTAAATTTCTGGTATAAAGTATCGCATCTCTGTGGAAAAATAAATTAAAACTATGACGGCCCTGGTTACTCATAATAATAATAACAAAAATAAATACATAAATCTTATAAAATATTATTATTGTTGATATTTATAATTTAATGGAAGTTTGTCAGGAAATTAACGTGGGTTGAAGGGAAACATCTCGTTACATGTGGTTGAAATTCGAAAACACCCAATATCATATCGGCCCTGCATTTACAATCATTTAATATAAAACAGAACGTTGTCAGATCATTCATGACGATTCCATCCTTGCAGGCATACGGAGTCTGAGTCCCGTCATCGTTCTACACAAGTGGGTAAGTCGTGATACACGCCCATTCAATTTCCAAAGGATCAGTGTTCATCAACACTCTAACTATTCCATGTTTGGAATCACACATAACAAAGCTTGTGCGACAGGAAGAGGTCGTGGGTGACTGTTGGGTTATTGTTGTTGTCATTGTTGTTACTGCTGCAGGTGTTGCTTCTTTACGTGGAGTGCATTTGTTTTCATCGCAATCGAAATTCAACTTTGATAGCACACATAAAACTTGACAATCTGACGAATCGATACAGCGAAACGGTATTGAGAGATAATCGACCATCTTGTGAAACATGCCATTGTTCGTTAATTTTTTATGCTCGATTCGATCACCATAGTTTTCGTGTATCAACCAATGCGTTGCATGTATGCAAAGCATAGCCACAATAAGGGAAATGCCAACACAACAAATTCAAATAAATTTTTTCATTAGAGCTTTTTTTTCCCACTCAGGCAAACAAGTCGTTTTCCGTCAAACAGACTAAATATAGCGCAGTATTATCCCTATATATTTTTCGATTATTATTATTTTTGCCTTTTTCGAAAAGCTCGATTTCAGTATTAATTTCACCCCCTTCGATTCGCTAGGTTCTTTGAGATTGGTTTCCATTTCGCTCAATTCCTCCAGCACATGCTCGTTTAAAGTACGTTCTTCAAGTAATTGCTATGCCGATATTTCCACAAATTCGATTTTGGTTTCCGATTCGCTTTCACTGAAATATATTTTGACAGGTGTGGTTGTTGGCGTTTCAATTTCCAAGAATGTGGTTTCGGGCTCGGTTCTGTAGGAATTCAGTTCCACCAGTACCATTGTGGATTCGTCAGCAGTATTTACAAGTTCAATTTCTATTCCCTTTTCACGGAAATTTAAATCAGTTGATGTTATAACAGGTTCATCAGAAAGAACAACAACATTGGTTTCTGGTTCATTTAATTCGCTAATTTCGAGTGGCTCGTTCTCATCGACATGGTCTTCACGGTGACTATGACTTTGTTAAAATTCTCCCAATCATTATCTACATTGTGTAACATGCATTCATCTTCGCTATCATAATCACCATCATCTTTACAATGATTGCCGTCATTTACTTCTATTGTGGCCATGGGTGGATTGAGCAGATCCAACACTTGATCGTTTTTAGCGTGAAACTCGTCTTTAGTTTTGTCACCTCCGACCTCCCTGATCGTAGGAGTATTTTTTCGAAACTTCGAAATAATCATTAGGGTTGACCATATCGTCCAATAATCTTATTTTTTCTGCATCGTCAAAAGTTTCGTCAATATTTTTAAACCTCGTATAAACACTTCGAGAATGGATTTTGTAAAGAGATGATAAACACACAAATGGGCGAATTATTCGAAATGTCAATTAAGTCGAAATCTTCTTCTCCACGATGAAGGTCTATCAGTGTTCGTCGAAACAATGTTCCTGTCCTTGGAATATTATCTAGAAATTGTTTTACTGCCAAAATAAACTGGTTTATTATGAACGGGCGTTTGTCCCGATCGTCGAGAACCACTTGGTATATAATTTTACGCAATAGAAAAAGGACAAAATCTATAAACGAGTGTTGATTGATTACCTTTTTTTAAAATCACTTACATTTCATGTGGTTTTTACACTGAATATGGAATTTTTTTGTCGATTATGGTATGTAACAACTATTGAATATTTCTCCATCCTGATCAAGGAATAAACTCTTTGGATAATGCTTGTAAAGAACACGACATAGTTTATGACTGAACAAACTATTTGAAACATAGACATATAGCAGATACTATTCTAGCTGATAAAGCATGAAATATAAATAAGGAACAACTTGCGTATGACACAAAAATTTACTATATATTTCAGTGGAGTAGGAATCATCGTTTAAGGTAGGATTTCTTTGAGAATCTAAAATAGTATCAATATATTTGTTTATATTTTTTTTATTTAGGGCCATGATTAGCCCTTAAATTCATAAAAACATACAAAATTACATAAAAAAACACACTCTACAAACTTATATTCATTTTAAATAAAACACTATACTCAATGCACACTTGTAAGGTACCCACTCTTCATACCAACATATTCCATGCACATGTAAAATCTAATCTCGGATAACATATTTGGTCTTGTCACTGAAACAAGTTAGTTTACACAGAGGTCCAAAAACATAGTGTTTTATGCGATTCGTTTCAATGTCGAAAATAGCCAAGTCCTTTATGCGAATTATTTGAAGAATTCCAAAACCTTGAAAGTCGCAAATGCAAATCGAGTGAACTTCATCATTTACAACAGGAACAGAAACATTAATGGCAGCATCTGCAGCATCATCATCTTTGCCCTCTCGCCGTCCACCGATCTCCATCGAGGAATTTGGCCAAGACGATCTCTCCGTCTCTGATGTATGTGAAGGCAAATAATATAAGTCCAGACACTGTGCATTGTATCCACAAATAAAACATGCTCCATGTTTATCACATGTCGTCGACATAATGATCTTCTCGGCAACAAATATTGATTGATATGGTTCGATACGTTTCTGCAGTTATATACCATCGAGTTGCAAATAAGAAAAAAAATTCTAATTTGTTAAAAATTGTACATGGCTTAGTTGAGTAAAATTAGCTGAAGATCGGTATCGTTCAACATCTGTTTATTTACATAATTCAATGTGGACGTTTTTTACCATGCCCAAGTGCATTTTGTGCGAATCTCGGATCGACTGCAATTGCACACACCGAAAATTATTTCGCCAGGCATGAAACAACACTCCTCGATTGGGTCTCGCTCCTTTTATTTTTTTTGGTACAAAGTAATGTAAATCAAACTGAGTTTTTGTATCGGTGACAAAGAGTCTCTTCATGTTTTTGTAAATAGAACACAATGGATGATTCACAAACAGGTTTAGTGTATGTGTAAACTGAGAAGGAATGCACATTATTGTTGTTTTTTGTTTGTTGTAATTTCAGTTTTTTCAGTTTCAGTCAGTTCGTTAACTTGACTTATCATCAGGGACAAAATTTTGTTCTTTTATCTACCTGTCTTGTACAGGAAATCAAATAAAAGCATCAATTACACTTCTGAAGAGTAGGGAGCATTCGAATCATTTAGAAACACAGCAAGCACTTTTTCCGCATAGTTGTGTTTTTTTGCATTATTCTAAGAAAAGCCTTTTGGACTTTGGTCGATTTGTAAATTGTTATTCTTTTTTCTTCGATGGTGATGGGAATTCCATCTCTTAAATACAAGATCTGTGTGTCGTGGTTTAGTTTAGCCGCTCGCTGATAAGCAGAAGTGATCATGATCATATTAAACGGTTTTTGTTAGGAGGGATATAGACATTTCAGTTCGCTCACCAACGTGTTGCAAACAACGATGCAATATGCTCGAATTTTAGGTTAATACCGAAAATAAAATATGAAATTAAATCTTGGAAATCTGCCAAAGTACCACCATTTTTCATGAATTTCATGTACTTTAAATGGGATCTGTTGCAACGTTTGCCTCCTCTTTCGCGAGTCTTGAAAAAATTTGATTAACATTCTTATCATACAATGATTTGAAAGGAATACATTTTTATCAGTTGATGAACAATGTTTTCGGGTAGACTATCATAGTATTGTTTAAAGAGTGAATGAATTATTTTCACCACCACAAAATGTTTCTCTGACCAAGCATAGCCTAGTATTGTTAGAGATGTAATAAAATTGGCATGTTTTCGATCGATATCTCTAATCTTATTGTAATATTTGAAATAGACACATTTCTTCAGGTCTTTGTTCAACAAAAAGGTCATATCTATTGTTAAAACTGGTTTTTTTTTGTCGATTGTGATGCATTTGTTTACGTGATTCGGACATGAACTCCACAATTTTCCCAAAGAGTTGGTAATTGCTGATAAATGTATGGTGTCTGTGTACGATTGACACATGAACCGGTGAAACATGTTGAAATTATTCATGAGTTGTTGTATAGTTTCTTTGTACGTGGGTTTCCCCTCCGATAAAGACAAAATATAGTAATTACCCTCACCAACATCATCCGAATCGGCTTTATCGCCATTGAAGATATCAGGTTCGTTTGTAACATCACAGTTTAAAAACTGATTAAAAAAATATCAAACACCCCTTTATACCAGTCGTGGGTTTCCATCTGGAGCAGCATTTCTTTGATTGCTATATTTTTCTTTGCATTTCCACTTGTTGCAAAACTACAAGCCTTTATACTGCGGGAAGATGAGACAAGAGAGGAGGAAGTTTTACCCTATTTCAAGACTTTGGTTGTGATGTTCATATTTTCACAGATATTTCGATATTGGGCAGGGTATTTATCCTTGCATCGGCCACACTGTTATTCACAAAGAGTTTCGGGATGCACAAATCCTGCGAGTCTGCTTAAAAGTCCACGTAGAGGAAAATAAATGCTGTTTTTAAAATCGAATACATTAGAGTTAGCAGGAACTGGTGTATGTGGTTTGCCTTATTCGTCGAAATGTCGTCAATGGTATTTTGAATGTTGTTGAGTTATTTGTCCACGATGGTGTTTCGTTGAAAACACTTCTGCTGCAACATAGGCAATCCAAATTCTTGTGGATTAAATAGATTATAGCGATGATTTTTTACGGTATCTTGTCGCGGATGTCATTGGAATGTTTGAATTTTACAATTCAGCTCGAAAAGATAATCTTAGTATGAAGATGTGTCCAGCGAATGGTGAATGGAGATTTTTGGTTAGATGAGAGCGAAACAAGTGAGAGAACAATGCAATAACTGCACAGCCCCATCCACATCAATGTTCAACACTAAAATATGGTCATTCAAATAAGGCACAATTATAAATCCGCTCGTTATATACCCTTCGATTTTTACACATGCTTTTATTTTACTTGCGAAATATTTTTTGTAATTGTTGGAAAATTGTTACAGATGCTGTTTAGAATGTTTTGCAGATTGGTGCATAAGAAACCGTCCCACAAATTAGTTGGCGAATTGTATATGATTGAAATTATCCTAGTAAAATCATTGTAAATTTCCAGTGCATCGTTTTCTTGTTTCATATTCAAACACTCTTCGGGAGCATCTTGTGAAAAACCAAACAGAATGTTCAAAGTTGGCCAATCGTTGGACACGAATAAAGCTGCATTGACAAAGGTTGCCATTTTTTAATTGCTAATAGATAGAATTTGAATGTAATTTGGGATAATCTATAAGTTTTTCATACATTATTCGTTTACTTATAATTATATTGGTCAATATTTAAAAAATGGCGAGGTAATGCATATTAATAAGACATTAAAGGAAACAAATGTTGCCTTTTGCCATTTCACAACGTATAAGTCAAGGGATAAGAAATAAAGTGTTTATGGAAATAGTAATCACTTATTTTAAATACGAATACAAAAATAGCAGTGATGCTTTTGACAAAAGTCTACAAATTTTATAATTTTATGCAACACAGTTAATATATCTATTCAAAATTCAGATTTAAATAAAAGTGTCGAGTTGTTACAGACTTTGTAACAAATGCTTGAAAATTTTAATAATTTGGTAAACAATCTGAATTATAACGAAATTAGACAGGCAAACTCATTTCAATTAAACTATGTAGCTGCAAATTATCACATTAATTTCATAAATTCGCTCATTAATGGTAATGGTGACAAACTGGAGAAAAAAGGATGCAAATAAACAACGGTTATTGTAAATACATAACCGGGCATCGGGGAAGCCATTAATATTTTTTTATCCACACCCTTCTCCAAAGAATCATATGTGGGATATTTATATCAAGCTATAAATACGACATAGAACAGGCAAATTAAAATTGTGTCTCCTTGGTAAGGCACGAAAAAATTCCGGCTCTCATGGAAAAATGTGTTTGATGAGAAACTTGTTCGATTGATGAACAATCACAAAGAGCTCAAATATGAGATCCAAAAAGCTGAATAATTGAAAAAAATAGAGAAAGGACAAACAAAACCTTTTTTTAAACATTTGTTTATATATTAGATAATTTACAGGCCACATAATCCAGTTGACATTTAGCAAAACAGTTCGTTTTTTTTTCAAATGTGATATTGGACTCCTTGTCTGCATTCACATTTATGGAAATTGAAGCCATATATGCTAAACTGAAAGGAGGGGAATGGAGGGAGAAATGAATGCCTGCAATGTGATTGGTTGTTGAAATTAGGAGGGGGAATCAAGAACCAGAGTACACCATTTCCCTCCCCTCCCTTCCCCAATCCTTTTTTGTTTGCTTATATGGAGAGAAATCTGGAAAAAAGATGTCAGTCGATGGCAAAAGATCGATAGAAACACACCAACCTTCCTCCTAGAACAAAAGAGGAGCAATGAATAAGTATTAGGTAAACTATATAGTATATGTATATATATATTATTTTTTAATCTGTATATATAATATATATACATATTTAATATATAATATATATACTATACACTATATATAATATATATACTACATACAATATTTAATACACTTTATATAATATGCAATATGTGATATTCTGTATAAACTATATAATATATATAGATACTATATACTATATAGTATATTGTAAATAGTATACAATTTATAGTATATATTATATTCCTCTTCTGCTCTAGGAGGAAGGTTGGTGTGTCTGTCCATTTCTTGCCATCGACTGACATTTATTTTCCACATCTTGCTGCCATATAGGCTAAACTGGAAGGAGGAAAAAAAGGAGGGGGCAAGTGAAATGCTGCAATGCGATTGGTTGTTGAAATTAGGAGTGGGGAGAATCAACAACCAATCAGAGTACAACTTTTTTCCTCCCCTCCTTTCCATCCCTTTCCAGTTTACCTATATGGCCAAAAAATCTAGGAAAAAGACATCAGTCGATGGCGAGACATGGACAGTGACACATCAACCTTCTTCCTAAAGCAGACAAGGAACAAGGAATAAGTATAATATACACTATATAGTATATACTATAGAGTGTATACTATATACTCTAGCACATACTATATATAAACTATATATTATATACTATTTGTATTGAATATAAATACAATATATTTATAGTGTATACAATATATTATGTGCATGCATATGTATAATAAAGTTTATATTATGTAGTTTATGGTATACTTATTCCTTATACCTCTTCTACTCTAGGAGGAAAGTTGATGTGTCTTTCCATCTCTCGCCGTCGACTGATATCTTTTTTCCAGATCTTGCTGCCATATAGGCTAAATTGGAAGGAGGAGAAAAGGGGGAATTTGAATGCTGCAGCATGATTGGTTGTTGAAATTAGGAGTGGGAGGAATCAACAACCGATCAGATTACTCCATTTCCCCTCACCACCCTACCCCCTTAACAGTTTGTGTTTATGGCCAAGAAATCTGGAAAAAGATAGCAATCGATGGTGAGAGATAGACAGAAATACATCAATGTTTCTCCTAGAGCAGAAGAAGAATAAGGAATAAGTATAATATATACTATACATAGTAAACTATATATATTACATACTTTGTACTGTATATATAAATAAATATATATGTAGTATATCTTGTATATAATATATTCATATTATATATAGTGTATATTATATATGGTATATATGCTATAGTTTCTAGTATACATATTTCTTATTTGTCTTCTGTTCTAGGAGGAAGGTTGGTGTGTGTCTGTCAATCTCTTGCCATCGACTGATGTTATTTACCAGATCTTGCTACCATATATGCTAAACTGGAAGGAGCGAAAAAAGGCAGGGGGGAGGGAAAAGCTGCAACACCTTTGGTTGTTGAAATTAGGAGTGGGGGAGATTCAACAACCAACCAGAGTACACCATTTCCCCTACACTCCCTTCTCCCTTTTTCAGGTTGCCTATAGGCTGAGAAAGCCGGGAAAAATACATCAGTTGACGGCAAGAGATGGACAGAGAAATATCAATCCTTCTTCCAAGAACAGAAGAGGAGCAAGGAATAAGTATAATATATCAACTATGTAGTATATACTATATAGTATATACTATATAGTATATACTATAAAGTTTATAGTACATGTACTATATACAATATATACAATATATATTATATACTATACATAATATTTATCATATTTAAAATATATACTATATATAATATACACTATATATAATATAGTATATATTTTATAGTTTGTAGTATACTTATACCTTATTTGTCTTCTGCTCTAGGAGGAGGTTTGCTGCAACTCTGTCCATCTTTCGCCATCGACTGATGTTTTTTCCAGATCTTGCTGTCCTATAGACTAAACTGGATGGAGTTTAAGGGGTGAAGTGAAATGCGGCAATGTGGTTGGTTGTTGAAATTAAGAGTGGGAGGATTCAACAACCAATCAGACTATACTATATCCCCTCTTCTCCCACCCCCTTTTTAGTTTGCCTATATGGCCGAGTAATCTTGAAAAATACATCAGTCGATGGCGAGAGATGGATAGAGTTACATCAACCTTCCTACAAAAGCAGATGAGCAAGTAATTAGTTCAATATACACTATATAGTATATATATACTATTTATATATTAAATATATACTATATATTATTTATTATACATATTATATATAATTTATATTATATATTCTATATATATAGTATATATGTATATATAATAAATACTATATGTAATATAGTATATATAATATAGAATTAATTATATAGTTTATAGTACACTTATTCCTTATTCCTCCTCTGCTCTAGGAGGAAGGGTGATGTGTCTCTTTCCATCTCTTGCCATCAACTGACGTCTTTTTTCCAGATCTCGCCGACATATAGTCTAAACTAGAAGTAGGGTAAGGGAAGAGAAGTAAAATGCTGCAACTTGATCGATTGTTTAAGTTTAATTCAGGAGGGGGCGAATTTCGATTGCAATATTCACTGGCCAATTTTTTTTTGGAATAGCACCGAAATAATTACTACATGTCTCTGTAAGTTTTTCTCGGAATGGTGGCAAAGCGAATGTAATTCACACTTGTAGGTTTTCTCGGAACTGCATCTATGTGACTACAACACACTTTTGTAGAATTTCTCAGAACTGCACTGTTGTGACTACAACACACAGCAATTGCAACACTCTGGGAGAGGAGGAAGCTTGATGTTTCTCTGTCCATCTCTTGCTTTCGACTGACATCTGTTTTCGTGATTTCTTCACCATATAGGCAAACTTAAAGGTTGGTAAGGGAGGGAAATGAAACAGTTTTCTCTGATTGGTTGTTGAAAGTTTGAGGGGGAGGGGGTTATATCGAATGTTGAACATTCTGATTAGTTGTTGAATGGGGAATGTATTATAAAAAGAACATGCAATAAATTCCAATTATGGACAGGTTTATTTGCTTCCGAGAATAAACTTACCAATGTGTATTGCAATAGCCATCACCCCCTCATCTTTAATCAACAAACAATCAGATTTCACCATTTCATTTCCCCTCTGTTCCACTCATTTCGGTTATGATATCACATCCGTTCATCGACTGTTGTTATGATGCCACACTCGTTCGTAGACTGTGGTTATGATGTCACACTTGATCATCCACTGCGTTAATGGTATCACACTCGTTCGTCGTTTGTGGTTATGACATCTCATTAATTCGTCATCTTTGGTTATGGTGTCAAACGAGGTGGCTTTTGTGCCATCTCGGATATCACCCTCATTTCATTTTATGCCACCGTCATGTCATTGTAGGTTGTAATTACATTGAATTAATGCTGACATAATTAACTTCACATTGTTTTAGGTGGCCATCACATTAGACTGATGCTGACACCAGGTTTGCACCTTAAAATAATAACAAAATAAACAATAATTGAAAAATACTTTTAAAAATTTTATTACAAAACATTTCAAAATTTGTAAACACTTATCTAAACTATTCCAATAATTGTAAAAAATATACTTTTTATTTTATTACAAAACATTTCAAATACAGTAAACACTTATCTAAATCATTCCCAATTGTAGATTTATTTGTATGTGAGTGGAGTGTTTTCTTCGATCTCGACGGTCATCACAGCAATTTTGAAAGCTACATGTGGAACAAATCTTTGGAATTTGTACACGAAAATATCGTTTATGTCTTCGGCAAGTTTTTGTTTTATATCACTATCCGAAACATACCATTACATCATGATGAGTATCCTCTGTAAGTTTAACACTTATATAATCAAACAAAAATTAGTCTAGACCCGACATTTTACTATAGGTTTGCGAGTCGAGAGCTTGGCGGTTAGATATACCATCCAGTAGACCGAAAATGTCCTTCACCGCTTTTGCTTGGAGCCAAGGCTAACTCGCGACTTTCGAAAATGACAGGTCGTGTATATGGAAGAATTAATAATTGTGTGATGCGATCTCCTTTGTTGACAGTCAATTCATTCGGTGCAATGTTCCATAAGCAGATGTGTAGTTCTCTGCGATAATTGGTATTGCATACTCCGGCATAAAGTTGAAGTCCTTGTTTTCCAGTCGATGTACAAGGAATCATGTACCCAAAATAACCTGCGGGATAGAGTAATGGAGGACCCAGAATTAGTGCATGGCATTCTCCCAGAGCTAATGCGATATCTGCGATGGTGTATAAATCACAAGCTGCTGATCCCAGAGTTCAATATTTCGGAGCTCTTTGTTCTGGATGAATCTTCTCGTAACAGAGAAGAGGACAATTTAAGTTAATGCTTGAATCGGTAGTTTATCCATACTGAATAACCTTACTTACTCAACTTATAATTATAGATACAAATATCTACTCTTGCTTTTTTGTTTTTATTAATTAACTTTCTTCTATTTGTTTCTATTCATTAACTGTTTTTTTTAATTGACCAAAATTTGCTCGTTTTTGTTAGCAAAATCATGAGCCAGGTTCGTGGAAATGTTCGATGAAATTGATAAACTCTGTTATACCAACCCCATCTTCTCGATTGAGTGAGAACATACATGTGTTGCCCCTTAACATCAAATTCTCAGCATCGACCACTGAAATTATTATACTTTGGTCTTAGTTTATCCTTGATGATGTTTGTGATGTTGGTGCTGCTTGTAATGTCTCCGTACACTTTCACTTTCTGCAAAAAAGGCCATATTTATTTTGCTCTGTTTCCTCCCCAGTTTTGTAACTGTCGATTTGGCGCCATATAAAATACCAACCGGTAAAGACTCGATTTATCAAACAGTTGACTTGCTTTTTTTTTTGTTTTTGAATGCAGTCATTCGTAAGGTCAATTTGAACATGTCTTTTGCCTCCTGTTTGCTATCGAAACGGTACACAAGTATACAATTCAGCTTACACGGAGCTCTGGGATGTGGTAAATTCAACAGAGCCACAGTTTCGACCAACATGTACACATATGTTGGTGTGTAAAATTTTGGCAATCTTGCATTCTCGTTCATGAACACGCTGGTGTTCCTGTTCTGCTTTGTTTTTCTAGTTCGAATGTGAGTAATCGTTCCTGGTCTGCTTTCCGACATTCTTGTTCGGCCTTTTTTCCTTATTATAAACTCATGTGTTGAAAAATAAAATAAAAAATATTCTTGAAAAAAATTATTTTTAATTTGTCAAAAAATATTTTTATTTTAATCTTAGGGTTGTGTGTCATCATAACCCAAGTCGATGGATATAGGAATAATCCTTTGAGCTAGTGTGATGTCATAACACAAGTCGACATATGAGGATGACACATGAGGCATCAAAAATGTGTGACGTCATAACCTAAGTCGACGGATATAGGATTAATCCTATGAACGAGCATGATGTCATAACCCAAGTCGACAAACGAATGTAACATTATAACCCAAGTTGATGAAACATGGCAAGACTATTTTATGCTGATAAGTTGGTCGAAAATCGCAATGTTAAAAAATTTCAAGCAATATTTGTGAATTTCATTTGTTACTAAACTAAGGGACAGATAAAAATATTATTTACATAGTGTAGATGACTCAATCACACTTTGTCGCCGAAATTAAAAAAAGCAGCGACTGTCTATAGAAATGGCGAACCGATGCATTCACACCCAGCCATCGATGCATTAACATAAATCAGATTGCACTGTTTCAGATTCCCTTCCTTTCCACACTGTTCAGTTTGCCTATATAGAGGCAAAGTCTAAAAAAAAAAAAACAAATTATAACCAGACTCATGCGAGCAAGTTAATTTTTCTCAGAACCAAACATAATTTCCTATTATTAAAATAGGGATATAAAATTGTGTAATTTGATTGGTTATTGAATAAAGTGATAGGGAGGAATCAACAACAAATCAAAGTACAGTATTTCATTTCTCCTCCCTTCCTATCTTCAAAGTTTGCCTATATTGCAGACATATCGGGAAAAAAACTTCAGTCGATGGCGAGAGCTGGATGGAGAGACATCAAAATTCCTCCACTCCAGAGCATAGGGAATAAGGCAAGTATAATAATAATTGTTAATATACTATATTATTGTATATGTATACTATATTATATATAATAAGGCATATTTATTAATTTTATTGCCTTTTTGTTCATACTTTATTTCTCTTTTGTTCTGGAAAGGAGGAAGTTTGATGTTACTCTGTCCAGCTCTTGCCGTCGACTGATATCATTTTCCAGATTTCTCTGCTATATAGTCAAACTGATGTTGCGGAAGGAGGGGGGGAATGAAATGCTGCAATGTGATTGGTTGTTGAAATTAGGAGTCGGGGTAATTCAACTTCATTTATCTCACAAGGAGTGGGGGACAGTGTACAGCTTATACATGTCTGTTTGGTTCGGATAAAATTTGCAAATGTGTGCCTGCTCCTAATACAAGTAATTAGTATTCAAAATTTGTCTTGTAAATGTGAAGTGAATAATAATGTAACTTTGGACATTTTGTGTTATCCTTGTTTTGTTCTGCAAGACTTTACTAGAGTATGTTGAAATTAGCTGTGGAAGGGGGTTCGACGACTACACACTCTGACAACATTTCGTGGAACTAAAGAATAAATTATGCATTTTTCTTCTATATATATTTTATTTAATTTACACATTAATTTGTTTTTTCTAAATGCAAAATGATTTTGTAACAAATGTCAAGTTCCATTCATTATTGTCATCTCCATCAAGGCCATTTTTATCAGTGTTGATAGTACCAATATTCCCATCATAACCATCACCGATTTTGCCGCCATCATCATCATTGTTGGTATCATTGCCACAACAACCAAGTCACCTTGTGAAGAATGATGATTGTAGAGCAGTCGAATTTTTCTCTACTTACAAAAAACCAAGGCGTTTAAAAAAATTGTTTTAATTGTTACTGCAAAACTAAAAAAACTAAACTATAAATACCTAAACTCAGATTCTTATTATACCTATTTCGAGTAGTCAGTTGATGATTTGCACTAACGAATACTGTGTGGCTGTTATATAATCAAATAAGTAATCAATTTCGCATCTGTTGATGTTTAGTATTTTTAACAGAGTCGAGGGTTTAAGGCTTACAGTTTGTTCTTAAACCTTTGTCCCTCGCATTTATCATCAATTTCTACTACTCGAGTCATGTTGGTTTTATTGGATTTTTCTTTTGGGAGCAGAACTGCTAGTTTCCCATTATAATTCTCCATCATTGTGTTGTAGGGTAAAATTAGCAAATATCGAACATCTCTCTTTTTGGTCCATTAGACACAACATCGCCCAAAAGAAAAATTGTGTATAAGTTTCATCAATTCTCAAAACATTAAATTTTTCCCCCTCTTATCATGGATTCAATCTATATAATCGAAAATGATCACAATGGTTTTTGTGTTAGCCGATGGATGTTTTAGTGTTGCAGACATTGAAAATATCGATAAATAGCATTGGGTGGTTGCCGACTTGATTCTTCACACGACTTTCTTTACCTGCGGCCACACAATAAATATCAAAAACATTTTACGCGATTATTGCATGTTTAAAAACAAATTTGGTGGGAAAATTACCTACTTGGGCGACTTTTCGGAAACGTTTCTTAAACTGGAGATGTGCCATTATGGAAATATAATTCAACTGATAAACATCCAGCTGATTTTCGATGCAGATTCGTCAGGGTCACCTATAAAAGGACTGGCTATCGCCTCGGATGTTACATTCACTGTCGATGCCCTAGGATACGAAGAGGGTAATGATGCCGGTACCGGCTGCTTTTCTTCAACACCATCAATTCGCATCACGGGTCGATTCACAAAACTATGTGAGTGAATAAGTCTAATCAGAGGGAATGAGAAGGGAAAGATTAGGCAACCTCAACTTTGCCACACATGGTTCTTGAGGTAATCTTGAGAATGCCTCAACTTTGCCTCAATATTATGCTGTAATAAAATGAAAAATTACGGGATAATCTTCAGGCAAAGTTGAGGCAAATTTCAAGTTTGTCTCAAGATTATGCCAACATTTTGGCTTCATTACCCTCAACTTTGCTTCCCGTAATTTTTTAATTGCTGCACTTTTTTGTGTGATAAACTGTTTCGAGTCTCGAGAGAGTCTCACTTGATAAATGTAAAAAGGAAAAAATAAATAAAAACCAACAAAATAAAGTATACATGCCTTTCTTTTATCAGGCGAAATATACATACAATAAAAATGAGAATAAAAAATAAAATAATAAATTGAGTATATAAGTCTTTGTTTATCAGGTGAAAACTATACACACGCAGTAAAATAAAGTACCTAATGTCGGACCGAGTAAAAAAAAAAACTGGCCAATTGTTAACACAAAATGGATGAGGTTGGTGGTTTAGGAAAAATACAAACAGTTGTGCTTTAGTCGAGGTGCAAAACAATATTGGTATTTACATCGTAGAAACAAGATTTCCATACATTTACTATCGATCTAATTGCAGGGCCATGGAACAATTAAAAAACAATTATATTAATCTATGCTGTTTTGTTATTCCCAACTTGAAAATGCACCCGAAGGAATCAATTTCCAAATTTAAAAACATTGTGGAAACTGATTAAATGACCGAATTGGTCATCCTGTTTAAGATGATTGGGAATCACCAGTATATAAAAAAAATTACATTCCATTTTGGATTTGTTTGATTCCCTGACTGTATCGTTTCCAGAATCCCCTGGAAAATGGTACCACGATTTAATAAATCAGATAAAGATGTGGCAATACAGTCAAATGTGTGCCAACTGGAAGAAAATATATACATTTTTACTCTTATTAGAATCGTGCATGGTTGACAAACAAGCTATTTACACCTTGGAATAGCAAATTTTTCGTTGCATCAAGTAAACATTTGTCGAGATTCAAAAGTTTTTCATCATTCCATTTTGTAATGGGTCGATAAAGACAATGTTGCAAGGTAGCAGTAGCCAGATGCACCGGAATTTACTGTCACCGCAAATAAAATGTTTGCACAGTCAAATCGTTTTACGAGCCGATCTGCGACCAAACGAGATCATTGTGGATGACATCACTAGTCATCGACCTGAACGTCTCTCGAATCATCCTCTTTGACCTGACCAACATTGTGGATGGATAAAAGGAGAAATTCATCAACCTGGGAGGGGGGATACAGTCATTGTACTCAAACGAGATCCAGTGATACACCCCGCCTCGATCGTTGTCGTCAATCGAGTAGCTTTTGCGATGACAGATTTACTGTTTGTCTCGCCGTTGATCCTGAAGATTCAGAATGCCGACATAGACGGAGATACGGAATTATTGTACGTGGTTTCGGATGTGGTCGCAATCAAGGAAGCAATAAACAACATATCTCTCATTTACAGTATTTACATTCCTTTTAATAAACTGAGCTTGAAATTTACCGAAGCTCATATTCTGTACATGCATAAAAGAAGCTTACCCAAAACACATTAGTTTCACCAATTATACGAATTGTTTCGCAACATTTACACATTGAAATGGTTCGATGACGAGAGAATCTCGAAGCATTGGACAATCTGATTGTCGACGTGCCCTACGTTTACAACTTGGTCGAACCAATGAAGGATATTTTGGAAAATTTTTGTCTCTTTCTTTATTTCAAATATGGCTCGAGGAAAACATACAATTTCTTTTGCGAGGTGAACCATAAAACTTACGAGTTGGCAAATAGCATCATTAATGATATTCACGATGAATCGCTCCCACTTCTCTACACGTCAAAAGCACCGAGTTTATTGGATGGAAATTTAATTCGCATCGTTTTGAGTGGCGCCAAAGGAAACATTCATCACTACCTGGGATTCGTTTATAAATTGGTTTCGCTCGATGGTACACTCGAATTTAAAGATGCAATCAATTCCTCGAAACTTTCCTTGAACGAAATAGTGGCCGAAATCGGTAAAGAAATGCACCAAATGTGTATAAATGCGCACATGGTTCCCCAACTCGGTCATAATTCGTTTATCTCGGCCATCGAATGGAATGTTGTAACTTTGAGAGATGATGGTTTGTATTTAAATGAATAACGCATTTTAAATAATTCAAAGATGTTATTTTCCACGCAATGATTTACCGAATCATTCGTGCAATACTTTGTGAATTGTTTTCATATATATAAGGATACTCACCGAAAAAAGATGGGTGGAATTGAGAGAGGAGGAAATTAATTATGGTTAAGTTCGAGTATGCTTTTCACGAACATGGGCAATGGCCCTCCAATGCCGTGCAATCTGCATCTATGGGATTGCCAACAGCGTGTTTAGAAGAGACGGGTATCGTGGAATATATAGGTTCGAGGTATCCCAATATAATTTGTTTCAATCGCGGTTGACAACGTACGAGTTTTGGCCCAAGGCGATGAAACAATGACCGAAACAACTAAGCCAAGCTGGTTTCTTCTTTTACATGGGACAATGATACAGTTATTTGCTTTTATTGCAGCTGCAAATATTATTACTGGAAGGAAGAACATGATCCTTGGATAGAATACATTTATAATTACTCGATGATTGAATGGCTGTATGTTAACTTGATAAAGGATAACATATATCCTATTATGACTGCAAATTTAGTGGATGGTAAAAATGTATGTAAAATCGACATCACAGATGATAATGTCGATGTTGATGCCATATTTCAACTTTTGTAAAACAACAAATAACAACAAGCCTATCCTGAATACAATATGTGTGAAGCATGAATAAAAAAGTTTAAATTAAAGCAATGGCCTCCATATCTAGTTAAAGACCCGAAATGACTATGTAACATGGGTTTCGGTGATCAAGTGACTTGGTTTCACTGCGGTAAAAACATTACACATTAGGAAGGAGAAGACGATCCCTGGATAGAACATGGTTTTTGGTATCCCAAATGAAAATTTTTCCTTTTCACAAAAGGAAAGGGTTTCATCGACAAAATTGGGGCGGAAAAATACGACGGCTTCAACAAAAAGAGAACAAGGAGATGGAAAATTCTGCAAACAACGATTTGGAGACATATGTGAGTGGCAACAGCGGCGATTTTTCCACAAACAACGATTTGGAAAAATGTGTGGGTGGCGGCAGCAGTGGCGATAATGAAGATGATCAACAAAATCCGGTTTTATGCAAGATTTGTTACCAAAGAGAGTTGAAGGTTGTTTTTCTGCCTTCTGGTCATTCGATTTCATGTATCGAATGTCTATTTACACATTCCAAATATGCAATATGCCGTAAAAAACATTGCTGTAAGTAAAATATTCTTATCGTAAATAAATAAATAAATATATATATAAAAAACCATTTTATACATTCATTTTGTCAATATATTTGATACACATTTTTTTTTTTCACAAACAAACTTCTTCATCAAACAGGGAAGCAAACTAAGCAAACAAGAAATGTTATTAGTAATTTAGTTTTTCAATTTGGGTTTGAATGAACAAACCCAAATTGATTGTCAGTCCTGCTATGATGACGAAAATACTGTTGAGGTATTCTGTATTCTTCGCGTAAAAATCCCCACTTTGATTTTTGCGAACAATCTTTTTCAGTCAATTGATCTATTGTGAAAAAGACATATTTTCTCAATGGTTCGTTTTCAACAAACAGTATTTAAGAGCTTATCTTGATCTCATTGGTATTGTTCAAATTGATGAGGTTAATGTTTGAACCGAGAAGGTTAAACTACTGAAGGCATTTTGCCAACAGTCGGATAAAGTTGGTAATTTCATCATATTCGGAGTGATAATTACTCACATTCAACTTTATTTGATCGTTAAAATAAAACATGAAGTAGTTTCCATCAATTTCACTTAACATGGAACCAAACTTTGCTTCAGAATTATCCACGACAATGCACAGTAGACACGTTATGTTCTCGACCCGTTGGTATTTCGCAGTTGGTATCCCTTCTGATTGTTGGTTGATTGGTGCTTGAATAAATGATTCAATGTCCTGAGCTTCGTCATCGTCACAACATTCGTATTTTTTTTTGCTTAACTGATTTGCGATCTTCCGCCATGAGATTAGTAAAAGTATTAGCACTATTGTCGAGTTGACACTGCTGTGGTTCGGGCTGCTGCTGTTGCTGTTCAGTAGTTTTACTAGGGGTATCCATTGTGCCAAGTTTCTTCTGAGCAACTGGTTAAGCTGCTACGCCGAGAAAACTTATTAAAATATATTTTAAAATATTTATTTCAATATTTCTTTGTTCTTTTTTATTTTTTATGTATTCACTTGGAAATTTTTATTTTTTTTTCAATATTTTTTAAAGCCAATGGACTATAGGTATTAGTCGCGAGAAATATTGCACGTTCACATGAATTTCTTTCAGGGTCCTTAATTGTGTCAAAAGAGCAAGGCATTTTTTAATTGCTTGTACAAAGAATTATCGGTATTTAGGTTTATGCATGGGCATATTATACTGAATGCATATTGGGCGCCTTGTATGGTCGGGTCACTTCCAGCTCATTTCGAAACGCATTTCGTACATGTAAGTTTGGGGTCAGAATTCAAGTTTAAAATTTGCGGGCCACAGTCACATATACTGGTGGAGTAATCGGGCATCATGTTTTTTGGTGCATTGAATGTCATTGAACAGCATTTATTTGGCATGTACTCGAAACACGATCTATTACTCAACAGAATCAATCGATTTTGTAAAGTGTCTGATAGCTCGGTGTACACGATCCAGTAATCACAATCATCCAACTTTTGTCCACATCCTCTATCCTAAACGTGCTGGGTACCATATCGGTGTATGTTGTATTCGTCACTCTATCCACTATCGATCAATTACAACCGACAAACAGGTTGGAACCGATCCCTCCAAACAAGTGCGGATGGCATGGAAGGCAAATGTATTTGTCATCCACATAAATTTTTTACCCAGATAGGGTTTATGAGCGGCTGATTCTGAAGGTATACAGTAGGCACCTCGATACATGTGATTGATGATTGTTTGGGCCGGAAAGATCTTGTATTCGAATTCGCCATTGTTGTTGTTACAACTCAAGGTTCAAGAAACCAGGTCGTTTTTTCGCCTAGGTAATGACCGAATCGGCATTTATTTTGTAGAAACAAATCGTCGCCTTTTTCGCCATCATCTGCACTCACATTCTCCTTCAACACGACGGTCGGTTGTTTTTCTAAACCAGTCAACCCAGATTCTAGATATAATTGCATGATTGGATCGCCTGTACACCAACAATATGCGAACGGAAACCTGAACAATGAATAGTAAGAAAACAAGTAAAATATATATAAATACCGATTTATCTTTTCTTTCCATAACTTTGCAAAAAGCTTATGATTATATAATCATTTTTTTTCTCCAGTTGCTTACATAATTTTTTGCTTTTCAAACTGAAGTTCTTTTGTCGGTAGAATTTGATGCACTACCCAAACCTTGAAATCTTTTCCAGTCGACAATCGCAATTTCATAATCAAATTATATAGGCCTATTTCAGTTAAGAAAATGGTTCTCGAATTTCCATGATAGCTCGACAATGGTAAACTATTTGATTATACGAGTTGTCTGTACTTTGCCCGTTCATTTACGGGAACGTGTCTCTGAATGGCATCGCAAGTATCCTTATAATCCAACATTTTTACCGCATTCTTTCCTCGAAACCACTGTTTATCATCCTTGTCTAAAAGAAACGAAATTTTTTTGTCATTATGTATTAAATATTCCATATTTCCTTATATGTGTGTGGAGTAAATCCTTATATATAGAGAGAGAATGGGTTAAATGAGAAAAGAAAGTAACTATAGTTTTTTAAAATCCTTATTTTATTTTGATTTTGATTTCAACAAATACTCTTGCATTTCGGCCGGCGACAAGTGATGCTGTTCGGGAAAGGAAAATTGCATCCAGATGGGTTTATCTCGATGGACCACAGGATTCACTTTGATGGTTTGTGTCGGTGTAGGTTTTGGTGGTGGTGATGAAGAGGATCCAAATCCCGAGGTGCCTCGCCATATATTGTAAAATGCATCATCATTCTCATCTGTCGGTACAAACGATACTATCATTTGTGGCATTATGAGTAGTTGAGCTATACGAGATCCTTTCTCGGCTTTGAATGTTGAATTTCCTTGATTTTCCAGCTGCACAAAGATATCTCCTCTGTAGTCTGAATCTATAATTCTATTATAGGTGTATATTTGATGGTTCAATGCCAGCCCCGAACGACTAGTAACAAAACCGAAATGACCTTCGGATATTTTACATGCCAGGCCGACATTGACATTGGCCACTTGACCTGGTTGAATTTCAATGTCGTGAGTTTTCTTCAAGTCGTACCCAGCTGTTTCTTCACTACCGTGGACCAACTGATGTTTGAACCATGCAGGAACAATGAGCGCCATGGCGTGAGACAAATTGTTTCTACACCGACAATTTTTACGTACTCGCCAAAGCAAAAATTTTTTATTTTATTACATTATTTTTTTGTTTCCAAAACACGAACGGGGGTATTGGAAATCCCCATTCTGTTTTTTTTTTTATAAAAAATCTGTAATTTTACTCTTGATCAAGGCAATGTTTGGGAAAGATTTTTTTAATCTTTTGTTGGATGATAGAGTAAATTTTATTTTGGCCTCATTACACGTGACAAAAGATTTCATTCTGGATTCGTTTTAAAACTTGTACAGGGTTACATCGTCGATATTACCCCAAGACTGATATATGGGAATTAGTTTGCATAAATTTAGCGAGTGATGTTGGGTGATTTTTATTAAAAAAAAAACTTATTTATATACTCTATTCGAGTTGAGACTCGCCAGAACCATCATTACCATTCACCTTCAACCTTCTATTTTGCAATTGACACAAACATACCTTTAACATCATTGCAAAAATGTTTTGATCACTTCCTGAACATCGGTATCTTTGAAAATCTCAAGGAATTTCGTTAAAGAGTCATATGGCAAATCTGACTAAAATATATGAGGTAAAAGAACAAATAAACATCTTTCTCTGTGTATACTTATTTTTATTCAGTAGTTATAGATTTTTATTTTCAGATATCCTTTTTTTTTTCTTGACAATGTTATTTGGATTTTCATCTACAAAATATATTTCGTGCAAGTTTACAAAAATCTTTGTCAAATTACAACTATCTGTTTTCAACAAGTTTTGTACATATTCAAAGAAATCAAAGTATATGTTATTTTCATTGTATCTGTGCAATTGAAAATTCAACAACCACTTGATGTACTCTTTCACAAATAGTTTCAACACTCTGTTACGCTCGAAATCATTTAGTAAAAACATTTGCGGGATGGTGTAGACGTTCAATTCGTTCTCTCGACACATTGGTAATTCCAAGTTAGTTTTTTTTTCACTATTGTTAATGGCATCCATAAGATTGCCACCATCGTTATTTCCTTTCTCATCGCCATTGTTATGAGGATTTTTATTTTAATTTTTTTAGGATGTTTATTAAAGGAATCTAGAACTGATTTTTCCACCTGACCGCAGACATTTGCCATCAAACAAAACCTGTTCTTCATGGGTCTCACCTTGTCGGCAAACATGACGAAAATGTGATATTTCCAACAAGTATCGTTATCGTACCAGTACAGATCGAATATGTTAAAGTCGACTGAGCATTCGCTGCACGGAACACTGTGTGTTTCCTCGACATATTCACGACAGGCAGCAAAATCCTTACTTTCCTTTTTTTCAGCATATCCTCGTGGAATGTGAAGGAATTCAATCAGCCTAGATTCGCTATTTCTATATGGATATTTACAAGAAATTAAATATGTGTGTTTGAGTTATTCGATGACGAATAGACCGCTTCGTTCGAGTGTCTTCACTTTTGATAATTTCATGGCTTGTTTTTTATTTTTGGTGATTGCATCATTTACATACGAGTGTGTTGGTTTCAATCTCATCTCCCCTCTTAGTTTGAGCGGCGACATTTACATATTGATGATCACACTTCATGTGTAAATCTATAGGCATTTTCTGAGACAGCAACTTTTTGACCAATTCCGAATCGATGGCTTTGCTTTTATTGAAGCACTCCGATTCGTTCAACAAGATCGATCCATCTGTGAGAATGGTCGAATGATCATCCTGGTTTTCTAGCTTTTCTGTTTTACTCAATTTTTTTTTTTTTTTAGAAGGAACCACATTTTTCAAATTTTTTTCTTTTTTGTCTGCGTGAACTATTTTCCTCACCACTATAATGGGCCTTGATAGAATCCTCTGGTGATGATGGTTGGGTTGTTGATGACGATGACTCCTCATCTTCTTTACATGATGTTTTGTTTGTAATTAGTTTTTGATTCTTTACAGGTTCACAACTGATGGCGGTTGGGACTTGACCCTCTTACCAATTTTCTCTGCAGCAGCCTCTGTAGTCGATGTTGGCTTGGTCGTCTCTGATGTGGTTGCCATCATCTCTTTCGACATGTCAATATTTACAATTTCCAGAAACAGGTTTCATATTTAACTCAAACATCAGTCGACTTTAACGACTTTCTGTTATAAGTTATCGAGATCCATTTCCGACAGATAATTAATATTTGAAGTTTGTAGTTGCATATTCTCTTATATACAAGTATGTATGGAAGGAAATTATATATATTTTTTAACTCTTTTGTTTTTGCTTTTTTGTCCCTTCTTAGAGAGGGAGAAATTTTAACATTTGCATTATAGGTACAACTCGTCGTAGGTGCCAGTGGTGGGAATAACACTGTGATTGGTCATCAACTTGGTCAATTCTCGATGGGGCATGGAATATGCAGGCATCCTTTCAACAAGACAGATATTTGGGTAAACAAATTGGGGTTTTGTTGAAAAGATGAGTGAAATAAATTGCAATTTCTCTTTGTTGATTTTCAAATAGGGTGTTGACCAAGTCCTCTTCGCGACAGAGTAGATTTAGATAGTGCACAAATTCCCTGTTTGAGCACGAGTATGAAATTTGGGGCAGAACAGAGAAATCATCGCGCAACTCGAAATTGGCCATTTTATTGATGTGTTGGTAAAAAAGTTTCAACACTTTGAGGTCAATTCGTTCTGTGTTGTGCACATTGTCGGCAAAGTGAATAAACATTATTATGGATTTTGGTATCTTGGAAATTAACTCTATCGAATCGAAATGGCAGTGGGTGACCTAGGGTGTAAAATGCCTGTACAAGACACCAGAATTATAAAACGAACTCCTGTTAAGTATCAAGCCCCGAGATTTGTGCAGAGAATATAGAATTTCCAAGTTTGATTCGTCAAGGTAATTACACGAGTAATAATGTGCTCTGTGCAAATGCAGCTCAAGTTTTGCATAATTGCAGTTGAAAACACGACATCCGTGTAATATATAAGGTATTACAAAAATACACACCTATGAAAAAATATTAGTGATATGGGAATATTGAACGCAAACGAATTATTGTTTGATTAAATCACTGTCACACTTGCAGAGTATCCATTTCACGACTTGGTTGTATGTTTCGGACCTTGGTACTACATTGGAGTGGACGATTTCGAAGAAGGTTTAAACATTTTGGGTGTAAAACACATTTTAAACATCTGGTATTATAATAATCAGGTGACGGAGTTCCAGATAGAATCAGAGCACTCCAACAAACCTGTAAAATGACTCAATGTAATCTACAAAATCAAAGGCATAAACATCAGCTACAAAACTAAATTTATCAATTACTTTGAACTACGCAGCTTGTTTTGTCCATGGAAAGACACAAGCCTGCTACTACAAAACTTGTACTTGCAACTGCAATTAAACTTTTATTATCATTATTATATTTCAAAATATGTTTTACCAAAGGATGTTTCCTAGCCGATTGTGCAAAAAATCGAAACCTACCTCACAAGCAGACGAAAAGAGAAACTCATGGAAAACGTTAACAATGTATTCATGTCCAATCACGATAGATCTGTTCCCCATGCCGCCGAATATCGCCATGATGGCTGTTGAAAGGGAACGAAATTTCTATCCTTTCGAGTGCGATTGTAGAAATTGTTTATGCCATGATGATGCCAATCAGAAACTGAGGTAATGAATTATAAAAAAAATCATTTTAATAAAAATGGATTAGCTTCGAGATAACCCACTTGTGTGTGTTATAATCGACATTACCCTCTCCCCCCACTTCTACTTTAAAATAGCAATCATGTTGCAATACTTCACCTCCCCTTTCTTCCCCTCCTTTCAGTTTGGCCTATATGGCTGCAAAATCTGGAAAAAAGACATCAGTCGAAGGCAAGAGCTGTACGTGGAAACATCTCTCCTCCTCCAAGAGCAGAAAAGGAATACAGAGGAATTATAATAATGTAACATTATCAATATACCTTACATATAATGATAATTATTATACTTACTCCTTATTCCTCTTCTGCTCTTGGAGTTGTGATGCTTCCAAGTTTCGCCACCATATAGCCCAAACTGCAACAAGGGAAGAGAGGGGAAGTGAAATACTAAAAGGTTATTGGTTACCGGAAGTAGGAGGTGGGACGTCGATCGTGGAGCCCTCTGGCGAAATCTTGTGGGAAATCGAATTTTAATGGGAGCATTTGTAGGGTTTAAACCCTCAATGTCCATTTAAAACCACCCTATTATGATGTTGGTTTGTAATGAAGGTGTTAGTTGGGAGGGGGGTGGGTTAAGGGGAATCAGATAAACTATTTATTTATAATTAATATAAAAATTAAAGACAAAAAATAATAATATCTAAAAAAAATTGTGATTCCATGTTATATTATAAATTAGAATTTTTATTAATGATAAATATAAAAATTTAATGTTAATGGGAGGAACTTTTCGTGCGCACCCAAATTGAATATTGGAAATAGCATTTTTTTGGAGTGAAGGTGTTAGTTGGGGTGTATGTCAAAAGTACTTCCTTTAAAGTAACACATGATGTTGAGGTTCATAGTGAAGGTGTTAATTGTGGAAGGGGGGTTAAAGGGATTCAGATAAACTTTATATTGAAAATATAAAAAGTCGAATTTTATAAGGATGGACTTTTTATGCACACCCAAATTGAATTTAAGTATTGTAACAATTTTCCAGACCAAAAATTGAATTTAAAAAGGAGATCTGTTTTGTATAAGGACCCTCGCCAACAGAGGGTCTATTAGAGAAAAATCCAAGAGTCAAAGTTTTCGAAATTCGAAAGCTAAAATGATCTCCTATCCAATGGCATCATAGGTGCAATGGTTTTATTGCTTATATATAGACAAATTGATTACCAATAATATTTTTTGATACACTTATGTGATGAATTAAGGTTTATTTTTTAATGACATATTTTTTTTTGTTCAATCATTCGAATGATAGTATTGATAACATTGTATACATTGAAATTCCTTTGTTCTATCAATTCAACAATAGTGTTTATAACATCATGCTCATTGAAATTCTCAGCATCCGGTTCGAATCTGATAAATGTGCAATTTAGCTTTTTCTCGATGTGTTTTAGTTGTTCGATTTCATATTCAATGTTTCTGTATTTGTGATTATATTCGTTGCATTCGAATGCAATTTTGTAATAAAAAAAAAACAAATCTATTCTGTAATTATTGATTGTATATTGTAATTTGTAGTTCAGATGTTTGAAACAATTTACAATTACGACAATGTAATCTTGTTCCTTTGTTCTCGAAACGAGATTCAGTTTCAAGTTGAATTCTTTGATCAGTTTTCGTAGCAGGAATTTCCATGTGGGTATTCTCGAATTTTGTATCAATAAATTCAATCCTTTTTTATTGATGAACATCGTATGTTGTTGCCAATTAGAAGGGGTTTCATGGGTGAGGGCCAATCCCTTCACATCTGCCCATGTTCTTTTCCATTTTTGTGTGACCAAATTAATAATTGCACTACATGGTTTTTTATATAGGAGAAATGAAGCAATATATTTCCCTTTGAACTATAATTTCTCATTGCCGTTATTATCGCCGACCACGAAAATCCAAAAGTCAAAATTCTCATTTTTTGACAACTGAAGAGCCCTTCTTATCAACGACATTTCGGTTGAAATGGTTTTACGAAATTACATTTAGTTCCTTATAAAAACAAGGGCTTTTTATTAGTTGGTATTTGACAACGATTTTAGAATACAGATATTTTCAAAATTATTTGTATCTAGGTAAAATTCTTTAATTTTCTTCAATTTCTCCCTTTCATTTAGTATGATTTGTATAAATAATTTTTTGATGCTTTTATTTTTATTCATGTATGCGTAACATTTAATTCTGAATTCTTTAGCAATTTGCTTCAATTCTGAAACTTTCGAGTCTTCTAAATTCTTTAGAATTGTTTTTTTCTGAAATAAATTTATAACTTACTATTTGTTCCACCAAAGTATCACTGTTTAGATTGCTATATATATATATATATATATATATATATATATATATATATATCTTAGTATTTTTCCAATATTTTTTTAAAATTTAATGGTTCAATTTAAGTTTTTTTATAAGTTATTGTTTTTACATCCGGATGGTTAGTTTCTACTTCATCAATCCTCTCTATAAGTTCTCGTTTTCTTTTACCCGAATATCCTCTGATATTTAATTGTTTTGTCATTTCCCTCAATTAAATACATTTTTAAATATAAAGTTCTGTATTCTGGACATTATATTTTGTGAGTTTATATTGGTTAGAATATCGAATCCAGCTATTTTACAAACTGCTTGTATAATTCCCCTTGATTAATTCTTTTGAAGTAAAATTTTTTGTGCCGTTTCCAAAATACCAGTTAAATCCTACAATCAATTTTTTTTGTTGTAATTCGACAACCATAGAGATCCCCTGTCCAACGATGCTGTAGTTATAATGGTTTTATAAAAAGCCCAACAGCTTATATATATACACAAAAATTATAAATAATTGACTTTTAGCTGGTACCCCGTAATTGGTACCATTTCAAAATTCAACTTTTATATATTTCTATTAAAAACTGTAGTTGAATTCTTATTAGTATACTAATACCATAATACGACAATTATGCCATAAAGGTATATGAGAATGCAAACAAAAAACACTTATTTGATAAGCCTACGTGTTATTTTTACAGTTTTGGGATTGATGTTGGCTTGCTCTGATAATTAGACATACATAAGAGTAATATCTAGTTTTGTTTTGATAGGTATGGGAAATTTATGTAACAATTTAGTACATCTCGAGTAAATGAAAAAAAATTATTTTATTTACATACAAATTATAAACATTTTTTATTTACAAAAAAATACATTTGTGAAATATATAAAACAGGTAGACAATGTGATTATTTTTGTCAGTCATCTTCAGTTTTGCTGTAGGGCATTTCTCAATCTTGTCACTCCAATCCATGCAGACTTTTCCTCAGTTGGCCCACAGATGAGGATATTTGACCTACAGCAATTCAGTCGAACTATCTATTCTGTTGTGAACCCGCGCCAAACACTGAATGTAAAGTCTTTGATGCACTTTTTTTCAATTTTGTTGTTGTTGGAATTCTTCCCATTTTGTCACTACATTATCGCGGAACCACAAACGCAATAATTTCGAATTTCTATCTGCATACATAAATCTACAAATGTGTCTCCAAAAATCATAATGGCCTACATTCCCATATATAGCTACCAGAGTCTTAAACGAAGGGCATTTGTAAGTTTTATTAAATTCCACAATTTCGAGATAGTGATAGAATTGGCACAATTTCTTTAGCCAATTTATTAGATGTGAGCCCGCAACAAATATTATATATTTGTTTTAATGGCTCCTTATCAATTGAAATACTTCCCTTTCAATTTCATCATGTGGAATTTCGCCATCTTGCCACGCCAATTGGTGAATATTTTCCTTTAGCCAATAGCTTGTCTTTTTACTTACAACATCCAATGCTTTCCACGGATACGGAGATTTGAAGAGCCACCTTTCAGAGAAACCATCAATGTTGGTGACGGCCAATTCCTTTAGCACATATTCGCCATTGTTATCATGGAATCCTTGCAGATTACAAAACAATTTGTATGCTGATAAAGTGCTGGCTCGAAAGTGAGTGATTTGTCTTGGCTGATACCATTCTATATATACCCACAGTGGTCGTGATTTGTTTCTTTTAATGATTTCTCAGTGGCTGTCTTGCATAACTAATTGAAAAAAGACATTGAAAAAAAAACAATAGCATAAGATCTTTCATCATTGTTTTTCCCAAAATGAAATATATATTATGAAACATATTCCGAAATTGCAGTTAGTAATGCTTTGGACGACTGGGAATCATTTTGCAAGACAGAGCCAAAGGTTAACTCCATTGAATCGAAATTTTACGATAGCGACCAACAGAACACTGAATTTATGTTGGTGAAACACCGCCTGGTAAATTTTCTAAACATGAACTTTTTTCGACATTGGTTCATCAGCATAATTAACCGCGAATGGTATCCCGGTACTCACGAAGTTGCCAAAATTTTTGTCTATTCTTCCAACGCGTATTGTGTTGCAGTGAAAATGAAGGAATTTTGCAAGTTTTGCATATATCATTAATATAAATTTGTTTGAACAAGATAAAGTTTTTAATATTTTTACTACCAACTGCGAATTAATAGTCAGTTATTATTGGGAAAGTACGTCGTTATTTTTTGCCATGTGTTGACATTTTTTATTTTTTATTACATATTAATTTTAATTTTTCATGGTTTGTTGTAGTTTGTTATTTTAATTGATGTTTCTCTTGATACGAAAAAAAGTTACAATTACGAAATGAAAACACATAAAATAAAAAATATATTGGGTTCGAAACCATATATATATATATATATAATATATATATATATATATAAGGTCTATTCCCTCCCAGAAAGCATAACAGAATGGACACTCTCGTGTTCAAAATATTTTTTTATTCTCTCTATGAGAAGAACTGGATTTGTAGAAGCAACTCGAATAGAAACATTGATGGATACATGGAGTTAATTACAACGTTATTGCATACTTGGACACTGCCATTACATCTGACGACTCTGCAAGAAGAATTTTTACATAATCTGTTGCACGATTATGAAAAAAATGCGACATTGATGAGCGGGTGAGTTAACTGACAGATTCGTGCCAAGCATCTATAAGATCGTATAAATCATGGAGTAATGAGTTTTAATTGAAAAATTAATTTTTTTTTTTCATTATTCGTGTTTGGTACATAACAGTATTTTTTAACGTCGAACGGTATGTCGTAACCACCCGTATTCAAATTATGCACCGAATAGTCTATTAAAATGTACGGGCCCGTAGTTATCAGAAGTTGTTGGCGAACGATAGATACCGATTTCCTTTCTCTATGCAACCCGTACAAAATTTTGCAAATTTATTGGCCTGCAGAAACTGTTCGATAAACATTTCCGCGTGCACCTCGTTGACCGCCATCCACAGCACCACTTTAAAGTCTTTTGCCAAAGTCGCGATGAAATGATTGGCTCCGTAAAATTCGTTTTTACATTTGTCAATTAAAGTGGAGTAAAAATCAATGGCTGCGATACCTTGCGCTCGCCTCTTCTTTGTGAATTTTCTTTTTTTTTTTGCTCTTTTATCGGCCAGTTTGCGATCGTCTTCGTCTCTGCTGGCGATTCTCTGATTGCAAAATCCTTTTCTTATAGCACCGTATATGGAATCGCCAACCAAATCGGCATCTTCACCATCGCTTCTGATTTATAACATTTAACGGGAAAAAACAAACAAGGAAATACGAGGATTATGCGCACAAAAAATAATGTCCAAAGTATTATCGATCGATTGGCAAATATCGAAATTGTTGTCATCGCATAATACCAATACAATTTTTGCGCACATTTTACTCGGATTGTTGAACAATGTCAAAACCTTAAGAAATGATCATCCGTGAGTATCTGGACTCTTGTGCTACATGATGTTTGCCAAGGAGGTAGTGAATTTCGGCCAAACAAGCATTTTTATCAATGACGATCGTGTTTTTTCCCTCCATTTCTCGAAATGAATTTCATGTACGCGGAAATTGTTCGTTTGTTGGAATGTATGTACAAGCAGTTGAAATTTAACTGGCGCGGGATACTTGCCTTCGATCAACTTCAACATATCGCAAAAAATATTTTTGGCAGCAGCATACCATACCTCGAATGTCATTTACACATCCCCCATGATTGCCAACTGACTATCGTTTAACATTTCACGGAACTCGTGGTGCAAGCGGCACTCGGTTTATGCGAAAACGTCTGGTTTTACTGAGATTATGAACCTTCTTCTAGAGTGGATGTGGTTAGATTCTTTGATGATTTTGACCAATAATTAGAAAAAAATAAGATGCTCGGTAAAAAAAAACTTTGCTTAATATCGAGCATTTGAAAACGCCTTTGATTGAAACTCACACATCCGATGGCCGAGTTTTATACACGCTGGATAAAAGCATGAATGAAATTGTATGGAATTCGATTATTTTGAAAAGGTTTGATACGTATCTCAAATATAAATTTTATTTATCTAGACTAGTAGATCTACTCCTTTTCATCGATTCGCCGCGGTTCATTTACGTGGGTTAATTTGGCAAAATGGTCCAATTACCATCGGAACTGGAAGCCATATAGTCTGGTACCTTATTGCATGGGTGGTCATTTTGACAATTTTATTTGTGTTGAAGCAGCTGATATTGGCTGGTATGAATAAAATACATTGGCTTTGAAAGCAATCCTTTGATTACAATTTTTTGTTCCCTAAGAGAGAATGTGTGAGAGAGAAAGAAATGCAATGATGCATTCCTACTCGATTAGCATCATTGTTGAAGCAGTATTATCACTTGTAATATTTTTGGTGTATTTGTTTTTACTATATGCGAAAACTCCAAAATACGATCCGTGAAATCGGGTAAATATTTGTTTAGGTTGAACCTAGTCAAAAATGAAAAACTTAAATTTGTGACTTTGTGTAAAACGAATACGTATTGTGAGTGCGAAGTTTTTGCGACGGGCACAGAGAATGCAGAAAGCTCGAAAATCGAGGTGAATTTTATCAGCGAAACAGACAAAACACCTCACGAATAGGGATGGAACTTAGAGAAACAAAAATGGCTCAAAAGTAGTCACACGCAACCACTTTCACCGAAACTCGTCAAAGTCGGGACGGATTATAAAATCCAGCTACGTGGTGATTTAATTCCCCTAATATTTGCGTCGATCTCCCCGAAACTGAGCATTTCAGAAGGCCTGAAGTTGATGTACAGTGAGTGAAGTAATCCTAACCAAGTCGATTTCATAACGTACGAACAGTATTGCAACTTTATGAACATCGGTGGTTCCGAATCCGCAAATAAATACAAAAAACTCGAAGATATGTATATGAGATGCGATCGTAAATGGATTTTGGAAGTACGCCCAAAAAATATAATTTTTATGGCACCGCGTGCCATACGAACAATGATGCGATTAGGATGGAAAGGGATATTGGCAACGTTTGTGTCGACAAATTGAACAAAATCAGATCGCCTTAGGCGAAAGATGCCTACATCGTTTGTAATCATGGATTACCAGAAATCGTCAAATGTGAGCACAGGCTTCCTAAAAGCCAAATAAACTGTCTACAACCCGAATGTTAGCAAAACGAAAATGGTTATATAGTGCACCCGTATGAGATAAATGCCAATTATTGCTGAAATGAATTCGAACACTTTAAAGAATGTTATCAAAAATTTAAATATTTGTATTACGAATGCGATAGATGTTGCCTGACTTATCCCTACATTATCTCTTTCCGTTCCCTGTCATTTTTCCGAATACCTATCACTGCAGTTAAGATTTAAGATAGTGCCGGATACGAACGAATTGATTTTATCCATACTATGCGATAGGTATAAACTACTACAACCGGTCATCGAAAATCAAAAAATCTTTCTTAAACACAGCAAAATACTGCGTCGAAGTGTAAGAATGTTGATTAAAAAAAAAAAAAGAGAGAATTTCGTATCGGTGAAGTTCCTTTCGAAGAAAGTATAATTTCCGTTAAACCTACGTTAAAATTAGAATATAGGAAATACAATGTAGAATTAAAGTTGTATTTGGCGATGTTTTTCGCAGGTGTTTTCTTGATGGATTTTATGGAAACCATCGATACCAAGAAGATATTTTCTTCGATTTTATACAAAGGGTTTATAGAATACAAATAATTTGATATCAAAAAAATATACGCGACAATATATAGATGTTGCAAATTTGGCCAAGAAGGTGGAAGATAGCTATTTAATTGACTTTATCGTTGTGGGAAATACACTACAAGTTTTTAAATCGGACCTTCAATTTTCAGTCTTTTAAATTTGTTCCTAGTTGACTCGAGGCGATGAGGCACTGCCCGGACAAAAATGTATTAATCATCACACATTTTTACCTGGAAGGGTAAATTATGTAAGGTATGCATTGGCTTTTTGATAAGATTCGATCGCGATTCTTAGATTGTCGCATACTTCACTGATAATTTTCTTTTCGGCAGCCAATTTAAGCAAATGGATTCCAGCGAGAGAAAGGGCAGCTTTTACTTGATTGTTGTCGTATGTTCGTTCCATGACTTCTTTGCAAAAGTGAATACTATTAAGAAATTCTTTGATATTAATGGTTTTACTATTTTTTGCCCCATTCCTTTGCCAAACTGATGATGAATTCGTCAGACGATGGGGTCGTTTGATTCGACAATGGCCATTAATTGTTTTCTTCTCACGTGGCAAATATCAACTCATCGGGTAATGTAGCGACTTGTGGAACAAGGGGTAAATTCCCCTCGGGAAGAACGTTTATTTGAATTTGAGTCGCCTGGAAGAATTCGACCGGTGTGTGTACCTCATTTATCCGAGTTGGATCGTATCCGTTACCGCTTCCCCCAGCCATCACATCTTCATTCGAAGGGATTAGATCGTGTGAGCGTAAAGCAACGAACATTAAATCATCGAGTGATGTTTGTTGATTGCAACACACAGAAGAGTTTTTAGGAGACAGGAAGCTTAAAAAATCTGATAGGTTGTAATTGGGTGAAATGTTTTGAATCGAAAATGGCAGAGTTGGGGATGTAGTTAATTCTTGTTGTTGTAATTGGGATTATCTGTCACCACTCATGTTAAAGACGATTGAATTATTTGAGGTTTTACTTGCATTTTGTCGAGATCGATCGAGGAGACATCTTTCAAATGCGGAATATGCATCGAATTGAAACTTATCTGTTCTACCGGCTGCGATTTAAAATGCTGTGGTGTATTGGCACAGATCGAATACGCAACTTTTATTTGTTTGGTCGGCTGGTGTATTTTTCCATTTGGAAAATTATACGTGAAGTTTTCGTAGCCCGTTGATGAAAAATTATGTACGGTATCAAAGTTACTCGATTCGTTATTGTGCCCGTGGAATCGTTTGTGGACGAATTTGGGACTGATGCCCGCTTCTTGCACGTACCCGTAATTTAATTACCAGAACTTTCACTTTGAATAAATTTTGAACCTCATGGCTATTGGCTAGGTAAAAATTAAACACCAAGACATTCTGCAACACCGTCAAACCCATATCGAATAATTTAATGGCGTTTCGAATTGCTGCCTGGGGATCGAAAGTGAAATATTGGATTTGGTTTTTGGAAAGTAAAGCGTTTTCTCAGACGATTTCATCAGTCATTTTATCAAATAATATTAATATATATAGGTGTTGGTAACTTATGTTGTACTTATGTTCAACCTCGTCAAGTTTAAAATCCAATGTTGGAAGTTGTTCTTTTAGAATGATGTATTTCGCAACGCCACTACTTTTGAAAGTTTCCGAATTTAGTGCCTTCTCGATAAAAGCTCGTAGTTCACAACCACCATTATACAATCCAATCATTGCTTGTTCGGAAATATTTGGTGTTTCAAACAAAAGCATCCACTCATCGACACTTGTCGAAGTTTTGTCGTGTGGGCGGCCTTGTTTTCTAGTGTACCACTCTTGTACTTTTTCTAAAATATTTTGTTAGTTAGGTATGTAGTTCGGGGTAAGTTAGTTTTGCTCTAGTAATTGTTGTTGTTGCTCGTCAAGTATGTAATTAATAGATTGTTGTTCTTGCTTTGGTAATTCTAGTTGTGTGTTGGGTATGTAATTATTAGGTACGAAATTTGTTGTGTATTGGTTTTGCTCTGGTAATTGCTGTTGTTCTTGTACGATATTCTCGAATGAATAGTTGTTTGAAACATCTGATTGAAACCTCATATCCATCTCGAAAACGTGAGGTGTGTCGATTGCCAATAGTTCATTTAAATACACAGTTGATGTCTGAACCTGGTTCATTATCGGGGTTCTTTCATTTTGCGGTGGGGTTTTTTGACGTTTTATTTCACGCATTTTGTTGGCATTGTTGTGAAAGTCGAATGCGAAATTCTCATTGCCAATGAATTGAAGATGCTGGTCGTATTGGTCGATATCGTGCGTTCGCTTCACTAATTTCGTTCCACGAGCACCAGCCAAAGCATAGTCATAGTAGTTGACTGCTTGATCCAGCACTGGTGAAATATTCTTAAACAAATGTCGAGCATTATCAATATCGGCTTTATATAAATTTATGAGGAAATTATTCTTTATAACCGTTAGGATTAAATAGAACATCGCATGTTGTGAATCGCTAAATCAACATCAAAGATGCTAATACGGAACTGCTCGTTATAAATAAGAACACTTTCACAGAGGATTTCGCCAAACATGATTTTCGCTCTTATATTAGGTATTATGGTATCTTATATTTTTGAACATTGGTTTTCCCGACGGGAAGTATTTGAACATGTCGAGTGTAACGAATATTATGAAGAATATATATCTGATGACAAGAGGACAGAACTCAAACGCAATGGTTAGATAAATATACGAAAATAAATAAATAAAAAACAAGTTGAAAAAAAAAAACTTTTTTATTTATGAATTTTTTTATGAAACTTGAATGTTTTCAAATAAGTTAGATACATCGCAAATATTTTTATTCATCAGTTCGAGAAAAAACAAAGACGTTTTATAAAATCCATCGAATTGCTCCTTGAAGGGGTTGAAATATGCATTCTTGAACATTGATTCACTCAGTGGTAGAAATTCGTGTCTGAGTTCACTGACGACATACATTTTGCTCTTTTCCAAATTGTCCGATATTATACGACAAAGTTCGTAGTCGATTTATTTCTGTTGTTGCATTTTTCAAAAGCTGCATTCATAAATGCTTCGAATGGAGATTGCAAAGGTGGAACCAATTTAATGTGTTTGATGAACGAGTGGGTGTTGAGTACAGGCTGTGCTTCGATGGATCCGTTCAGCCACATTTGAACGAGCATGTATGTGGTTAGGAGATTGTGTTGTTCGAGGATTCGACCGAACCGCGTTATATTTTCCCGTTATGTCTTAATATATGTCTTAATTTCCACATACTGATGACTCACCGCTCCATCATTCACCATTTCCGATTCTAGTCGGCCGAGCTCGGCGAAATGTATAGCCACCGAGGTATTTAGCGCACAAGAAGAATCACCGACAGCTTTTTTTTTGTTTGTGTGATGGTCGTATGGATTCCCGTCAAAATTTCCACGAATCAAGGTATGCAAATTTTAATTTTTTGCACCAATTCTTCGTGCCCAACATCTGGCTCTATTCGTATGCCGATGCGAGGAATGGACATTTCAATCATGGTCTTTACATGAGGTCTTTGTAACTGAATAGGGGAGTGTTTGGGGGAGGGGAGGGGAAGAGTTTAACGGCTGAGAATAAGATTGCTGGTTCGTTACGAGAATGTCAGAGTCGGGGCACTGTGACCTGAGTTGTTGAAGTTGCAACAATAGAAACAAGGTTCGTTGATGTTACTGTTGTTGGTGCTACATCACGATAAAAAAAGAATCTTATAAGTACTTCGGAAAACTCAGATAAAAAAACAATAAATGAAAACGTTCTCGCCATCATAGAAACCGGTCTAATTCAATTTACATGTGCGCCGAAAATCTCATTTGTCGAATACACAAACTTGGAGAAATTATCTCAAATGCTTAACCATGCGGAATTTTTGTCATCTTCGCTAGAAAAATCACAAATCACTTCGCAGAAAGGTGACAAACTTTTAGATGATTTAGAGACTACGCTCTTTGGTTTAGGCGAAGAATTTTCAAAAATTTTAAAGGAGGGGTAATCTAAGCTGGCTGAAAATCAATACACTATTTACAAATCATGGGTGTACTTGGTACAAAAATTGGCGATTTTCAAATGTGCTTTGCTATCGAAAAATAATCTCTAAAATTTAACGACCCAGATTGAAAATTGATTTTGGCTTACTTCCGGAATCCCAAGAATGTGAGCGATTTATTTGGAGTAGAATCAAATTCGGAGATTTAATCCGAGCTGGACCTATGGGGAGTAGAACCCCAATTTTCTTTCACGGATGTACATGACCGTGATCAGTTGAAAGCAGAACTCAAAATTTTAATCTATACGCAAGTGTTTAACCCACAATTCAAATTTATAATGATTTTCGGTCCTCTAGGTACGGGTAAGAGTACGCTGGCCGACGCAATCGCGTCAGAATGGAAAGCCAAACTATACAAACTCAACATTGGGCAGTTACCCTCACCCACCATCGGTGATACTGAACGCAAATTAGCCAATTTGTTCAAGATGACCATAGAGAGCCAGAACCAGCTATTAGTGATATTTCTGGACGAAATCGATGAGACAGTTTAGCAAAACTTGGAAATTACACCCCATTTGCCAAGTGTGGCAATTACCCTAGAAACCAGTTTCGAAGGAGGTGTTCAAATGAAAAATAATGTTTTAATTGCAGCTGCAACCAATGTAAAAGAATCAATAAAACCTACAATCCTCGACCGAAACCATGCCTTTTACTTAATCAACTTGCCCTTGGAGGAAGAATGTCGCGGCGCATTAATTGGTCTCTTGCAGTTGTTTAAGAATCACCATCTTAAGGACTGGGATGAAGAATACCAACGTTGGGTGATTGATAATATTTCTCTACCACAATACCTCACTTTTCGAAACGCAATGGCCATACACGATATGGCGAGATTGGAAAACTTTAAAGACGAGCCATTCTAGTTCGCTATCGTCAATCAATATCTACTCGTACAGATACAAAAGGAAAATTACACGAATCAACGCATTTCGCATGAAGCGGCGCTAAAAGTACTCGAAAATGTAAACGAATCGACGGTGTTGACTATGTGTCTCGAAACCATCTATGAACTGTGCCGGAACAGCATCCTGACAAACGATCGAATTTTCTTCAGTCCAAACTTGGATCATTTCAACAAATCAATTGCTAATACACGAACAATGAATGAAGAAGAACATAATAAATTTCAAGATGACAAGAATTAAAAACCAAACTATTTTTATTGATTATCGATTGTGTAAATTAAACATTTCTCAATCACATTTACGTCAAAATCAACTGCCGACAGTAACTTGTAATTCGACAGGTTTGCGTGCAGTTGCAGTAGATATATTTCGGTGATATTCCATCCGTACGTGGTCGAAAATAATTTTTTTTCCTTGTTGAATATATAATTATGATTATGATTGCTAAACTAGAGTAGATCAGACATACTCTTTATTAATAAGAACTAATTTTAAAAAAATGGTCCAAATCTTTTCGATACATTTTGAAGAAGAGTACTTGAATAGGATAAAATCGAAATGTGCCGAAATTCCGAAAAATTGTGTGGATGACGAATCGCGACTTGATGAATTTTGCATTGCGACATACAACTTTATTCGAAGCAAGCAGATATTCGACACATCTCATACATATGTCAATTACCCCAACATTGTGGATTACTGGAGAAAATTAAAATTGAATTGATGAGTATTTACCTTCAGAGATTCGACGAGATTAGTAACTATTACTTTGGCGATAAACGGCACGAGTGTTTTAAATTCGAGGAAAGGATGAAACAGCTTAGGGACGAAGTCACGGACAAAAACACGGCAATGTGCAAACTAGTCAACAACAATTGAGTGTGAGATATCAACAATATGTTGAAAGTCTGGCGTGTTAAATTCGAGATTGGCCAATAAATTTACTTTAATGGGATTTAATATCCCGCGATCCATCTTGGTGAGTAGCGAAAGTATTGGTGTGCCATTAGGCATTATGCGTGCAAACCGCTCTTTGAAATAATCGATTCCTCCGAGCAGAGAATCCAAGTTCAGTTCGAAAGAATAAATGGGGTGCACAAAATTTAGCGGAAAATTACGGTACCAGCGATACGCTTGTGTGATAAGATCCAACTGTTTGTTTAATGTGGAATTATTGATTTTTTTGTTCACGGCAGCCGCAACCGCTCGAGGTAGATTTTGCGCATCGATTGTAAACAGTTTGTTTGTTTTTTTTTTTTTTTTTTCAAATCGCATGGAAAGTAATTTGCAAAATAGGTGGTTAAATAGTAGGTTAATGAAAGGTCGGTGAGGGAATTCAATGGGCGATTAACTATACGATAAGTTGCCAAAATCTTTGCGAGTAATTTGAAATGGCGATCGGTTAAATTGGGTATCTGCGACACGATTTCGTACATCTCTAACAGCTTGAGTATGGAATTCCCATTGTCCGCGCTCGTAATTTCCACTTATCTTTCTTTTACACTTTAACCACAACCGAAACAAATTTATTATGTAGGCGGCAAAACCCAAAATAATGACCCCACCGATAAAAATTAATCCGTAATACAAATACCGAAATATGTTTTTTGTATAGTCGATTATATCGCCACCAAAAGCCACAACATTCTCCACGTCTTTGCCCAATATATCAGCGATCGCATCCGTCCACGAGGCATCGACAAAACGATATTCCACGCTGATGTCGGTCGCGCGAGGATCGTTTTGAACAGTGTCACAATGAACGCACGCAACGTCACCATCCACCTCCAAACACTGGGCGTTTTTTACCTCATCGCATAAAACTTAATCGTCGCATGAATCCAAGTAACTATGGTTGGGAAACGTCCGACTACTGAGATGATTGACTTTACACACTTTGAGTTTGCCATTGTCGTTTTCGTAGCGAATGCATCCGCTTATCGCCTTCCTGTACCTATCGATATAGGCGGTCAAATCCGAACCACCTACGGCAGAAAGAACGGAGTAACCGACAAGTTTTGTTCTCTGAGAGAAAAAATGTAATTTTTATTTTATTTTTGTGAGCTTGGGATCGGTCATGATTAGTTTTACAATATTGTTAGAAACAGTGGCTTTATTCAGTGCTGGTTTCAACGAGTTTAGTTTTTTGGATCCGAGCTGAATTTTATACAGCATATAATCCGGTAAATTTTTTATTTCGTACAATAAGACTTTGCGCATTTTGTCGTTGAGACGGTTGCTCCAATCGATTTGACCGAAAGCGGCTTCAAACTGGCCTTTTTATCTTGCTCATAAATTCACCAATCGTGGTGTTGCCAATTCGTAATGTTTTTTTTTTTTTTTGCAACCCATACAGAGATTGATTGTTAAAATTTTTTTTGGAAACTGAATCTTTTGGTAAATTCGGGACTAGGGATTGTCGAATCATTGCACATTCACCCGCCTTGTCGACATTACCGGCGAATTGAACGAGAGCCTTCAACATTGTTATGTGGTTATACCACTTTCTTTGTATAACTCACAAGTGAGAGGTTTGGGAAGTTTGACGGTGACGACTGTAAGATAGAATGCCAATATACAATTAAAAATAATCAACAACTCGGTGATTGATTCCACACAAGTTTTAATACTTGCTATAACCAAGAGTATGTTGATGATTAGTATTACTACCTATTTGTTTTTATTACATTTCAGGTTCAACAAATCATTTAAAGAAAATGTTATTGATTATTTACAAAAAATTATACTTGTATGACCCCTTTTCCTTTTCTTAAAAAATAAATAAATATATATATATTTATAGCGTAAATTTAGATTTGGTAAAAGACAATGTTAGTAAATGTATTCTAGTTTGGTTGTTTTTTCCAGCATCTGTATTTCCACGTTATCAATCAACACACCGTTCTTGTAAAAATACAAATACGTGTATAGTCGTCTGTTTTGAGAGTGGTAAATGTTTTGGTGAAGGTGATTTTGGTCGAGGTAAAAAGTATGCATGTTGTTTATTGCTCTCCTAAGGTGGTCCACATCTTCGTGTATCGTATGCAAGGGGTTTACAAAGAATATGTACGCGAATATCGTCACAGCAAACAATACACCAGAAAGATGATTACACATTTTTTTTTTTCAAATTCCTTACTTATCTTATTTATATATTTTATTTTGTTTTCACAATCCACACGTAGTCGATAATATACACATCATATACAATGTTTTGATTAAATATACGAATACAAATATCGAAATAAAAAACCATAATATATGTTTATTGTAGTCAGCATCACCCAAAACGACAAGAACCCCATATTGAATTCTTATTTTACATTTTGTTTTCACCGACTTAACTCTGTGTTGTCTTAGCAGTTCCTGCAGGGGTAGTTCTTTTTAACGATGTGCCACTAGTACCAAAATGCGTACTCAAGGAGGTTTTTAGTTTATCTTTAAATTTCCAAATCACGAAGGCCACAACCCCTAGTATTAAAATGGTGACATTACCCGTCCACAGATATATTTGGTTTTTATTATTAATCTTCTTATATATCATTATGTAGGGAAATATATAATCTTTACACAAATTCAAAAATTAAAAAGTACGAGAGACTGGTAAGGGAAACGTGTTTGAAATGATTTTTTTATTTATTCGAGTGAAAAAAGAAATCTTTCATTCGAATAATTGACATAATAGGGTTTTTCTATGTACTTTAAATCGTAACCAAACGATTTGATTAAGAATGTACTTATACCGGTCAATAAAGTAGATGCTTTAATGGATTTCAGTCAAATTTCAACCACGTTTATTATCATAGTATTGTACATCAATGTATTCATTTCATATTTTGATGGCCAGGTAAAGGTTTTTTACGATAAAAGCCAATTGACTTATCGAGCAGAAATTTTGAAGGTGGTTCGTACTGAGTATATCTCGTCGTAGTTGTCTAGGTAAACAAGCTATTTCGTCCTGAAGCATCGTTGCATCCATTGTTTTATTTTATCCGTGGGTTAATCTTGACATTTATAAATTTTGCATTTAGCGTCATGGATGAAGTGGAAGTAAAGTATTTTCCCTCTTAATAAATTCCGTTTACGATTTTCGCACCAGCGCTATATTTTCGCCTAATCATCGGGCCATCAAATTCCAAAATTTATATAGGAGTGTCGGATTTCACACCTATCGATACTTTGTTTGCATTCACGTCCTCGAGAAATAATTTATCGTTTTCGAAATACAGAGCGCAATAATAGGTTTCGATTAAATTCTCCAAGATGTTTCGTACGTTGTCGGAATTATTGTGAACCGTGCTGAAGGCAACCACGTCGGTGATACTTGGTGTGCACTGCAAACAATCGAAACTTTCGTTATCTTACGTTCGAACTACTTTGGTCAATTCCGGAGTACCCACATGCACAAACGAATAGTTTTGATCAAATTGGTACTTTGACATCGCATTGAACGAACGGTTGGAAGATGTGATGCATTTACCCAAATTTACTGAAACTCTTATGGGATCACGATTAGTCCGCGAAGTAGACTGTACTTTATAGGCGACGGTGTAGGATGTTTCGTTTACTAAAATTAATTAAGTCACTTTTAGTTGGCAATTGTTTATCGTCCAAGCGTTATACTAACCAATGACTTAATCCAAATGGGAAATGCACGAAAAGGCACTTTGCTGCATGAACGTTGTCGTGGTTTCTGTCGTGGTCGGCATAGACACCAATTTATTGTTTATGATAATGACTCCGGGATAATATGTGCAAAACTCTTCGCGAATTTTCGTATCGGAATTTTCATACATAAACATGCGAGCCATGGCCCAAAATTGATCCCATTTATTGTACGTTTGGTCGGATTCGTAAAAACAGAATTTGGAGCATTGGCCATTGAATTGCAACATCCACTTTTCCGTCTTGGCCGACACTGCTTTTATCGAATCAATCACAAAGAAACCATAATCACATCTATAGCGAGATACCAAACTCGGCGTCCTCGTAAACATGGGATCGAAATGTAATGGGATTGTCGGATGCTCCAACAACAGTACACTTTATCAATCACCGCCTTTGAATCTATATTGAAAAATTCTTGCAGGGCGAAGAAATCCCGAGCCGAAGAATATATATAACAATAGGCTCGGAGAGTTTAATGAAACACGTACCCTCCGTCTTGATATAAACATTCAATTGAAGTAACCACTTGGAATTTCAATCGCGATAAAATGTGTTTCATCGCTTCGGTGTCGATTTCATATTTTAAACAACCCATCAAAATGTGGGCGCCAACGAATGGCACCGCCATCGTAACTGCATTTGGTCCGGTCTAGGCCAACCTGTACTTATTGTAGGTGTGGGTAAATATTTTTTATCACGCTAACCAGTTGATTTCGTAAAGTTTCATCAATTTCGTCAAATAAATATAGATAGATAAAATTTGAAAAGACGAGAAACCGTGGAAAGGAAATTGAAAATTGATACCAGTCTGTACCCTGCGGCTGAGTATAGTCTGTCGGTGGCATCGGTAACTTGTTGTGAATGGTGTGTATGGCAAATTTCACGCAATTCCAGACATCTGTTGATCTATAGTACTTTGAACGTTCGTTCATTGTACTAATCACAAGTTTCTCCAAAACTTCAATCATTTTACAAAACTGCTCGGTGTTTTGTAGCCAGTCGTATTGAGGTAAAAGCATATAGTTAGTTTCAAAAGTTTTCATTACAAGATCGTTGCTATCATCAACATTTTTCGACAAGTATTGTTTGTGATAATGTTGTCTTATCTATACAGAACGAACATCTGTTTCTATTTTATTCATCTGGACAATTACTTTTATGAAGTATTTTAAGAGAAAAATTATGAAATCCGCTAAAATAATTCCCAGACTTATAAATATAGGGGTACAAACCTTTTTGTGAAATTCTAAAAATAACGTACTGTTATGAAACATATCTTATTTATTCTTCATAATATTTTCAATTACAGTCGCTGGATTGGCACTTGGTTTTATCGCAAAATTTGCAAAATACAATTTCGTCATTGTCATAACATACCTTGAATTCCAAAGTGAAACACGAATCAACCGCAATGTCTTCGCACAGCACACGTTTGCTCATCTCGGGAATAATTTTGTTTAACTTACTCTCGTCAATTATGATGGAATAATCGGAAACATCTCTTCAAAGATATGTCCATCTTCAGTTACCTAGACCTTTGGCATGAGGTGTCTAAATGCTGCATATTGACCGAGATATTTTATAGTCATGTCGGCCAACGACAATCCCTGTTTGAACTTTAATTTTGGGATTTTTTTACTTTTTAAATACTTTAAAAAATTTTGCCTCTCAAACTTCAAATCTATTGTTTTTCACTCTTTCCTTTGACGATCTTGTCCTTGTGGAAATACAACAGGCCATTGGTGGGAAATGAAATTATCATGAGAGAGCATTCCGATTGATGGAATGTGTTTGCGTATAACTTGTCCTTGTTCAAACGGTACACACCAGACAATTGATCAAAATGGCTTGTTTTTTCCGCATGGAATGTCATGAATCAAATTGATTCCAGAATATCAATTTCATATATGGTGTGAATGTGGTTTTGATGATTTTGTAATACCTATTTCATATCTACCCTCGAAATGTTGGTTTTACCCATTACGTCGATGAGAACTAAAACTTTGCTGTTTTCCAATTCCTTGACGAATGCGACATAATAACCACTCAATTTGAAATTATGCACTTGAGTGGCGGGTGAAAAGAGGACGAAAAGTAAATCGGGTGTGTGGAATGCTAACGGCGACACATTCGATAAAGGGTAGTTTCTCCACATGATTGGGCCAGATTTCATTGACAAAATCAGCTACTCTCTTGTATTGACCACTATAGTCGTAAATCAATTCGTCGAATAACATTTTGGGAAGATGGCATATGAATGTTTCGATCAAATCACACATTTTGTTTTCGACAGTGTTTCGATATGTGTTGAGTAGAGAAGTTTCGTCAAATACACGATCAAAAGTAATTCCATTCCTCATCTCGCTATTGAATACACATAATGAACGATTCACAATGTTTCTTCCAAAATTACGAGCTTCACATCACAAACATCGAGATCAATTTCCACTGCTTTGCTTCAACCCCCAGGCACCATCTCGTCCTGATAAAACTTTAATTCGACTCTCCAAGTAAAGCAAATTTTGAGTTGATAGGTAATGATACCAGATTCATTTAAACTTCGGATTTAGATTTTCGCTGATTGGGGGATTTGAAAATGATTTCGCAGCCAAGTTTCTTTATCGTGGCTCGGTCATGATGATAAACATTTTTATAAAATTTCTAATCAGTGTAGGTTCGGTATTTTCCACAAACTGATTAAATTTTGCAAGAGTGATGGGCTGTTGGATTGAAAATTGAGTTCCATAATTAACCTTTCGAGGACATTTGGTAATCCAGTCGAGAATATTTCACGATTGTTGTTGTTGCTGCTCTCCCATTTTGTACCAAACATCCAAAGCTTGTGATTCAAATAAAGGAAATGCCCTCTCTATATATAAGAATAAAATTTTTTACAAATAAAAACAAAACAAATAACAATGTAAAGTATATATACAATTTAATTGATTAAAATTATACAATGTGTGTACACAGTTCTAAATAGTATGGTTTTGTAACACACATCATCTCAATAATAAATATTTGCAATAACAATGAATATTATTATTAAAAACTAATATATTTGAACCAAAGCACAAAAAACATAAATGCCAATATATAAGCAATAGGAATCAAGTTGCCAGATGTGGCAATAGCAAAAAACATTTCATGACTAATGGGTATTTCTATTAAACAAGTTAACATCAAACAGCTAAAATAGAATAATTAAAAAAATGCAAAAAAAGAAAAACAAGAAAAGTCTATTTACAAAAATACCTGTATATGAGTGATGAGGTCATGAGTTTAGTCCTTCTGGTGAGTAGGATAGGTATGGCATCATGCAGTATTGGTTCCAAGTGGATGTAAAGGGTTATGGTATTATGACATCATAAATTATATTACTAATCACTTTATAGATACAAGACAAACTTTGAATATTAATTAGTTTTATAGAAAATAATGAATAAGTTTTTTTAGTTACATGTGATTTATTCAGAGAGCTCCATTATTGGCATTTCTGCCCCCACCCACTATCATGCCAAAACATACAATCACATTGCAGCATTTTATTTCCCCTCCCTTACCCTCCTTCAATTCGCCTATATGGCAGAGAAATCTGGAAAAAAGACTTCAGTCAATGGCGAGAGCTGGACAGAGAAACATCAACCTTCCTCCTCGAGCCAAAGAGGAATAAGGAATAAGTATAATAATATACCTTACAGTATATATATAATACTATATACTATATAGTATATATTATTCTTATTCCTTGCTCCTCTTCTGCTCTAGGAGGAAGGTTGAGGTGTTTCTGTCCATCACTCACCATTGACTAGCATCTTTTTTCCAGATTTATCGGCCATAAAATTGATTTCAAAATGAGTGGAAAGGGGGGAAATGAAATGCCGCAATGTGATTGGTTGTTGAAAGTAAGAGTGAGGGGGTGGGGAAGAAATTCCTATTGTTGAAACATCTAGTAATGTTTCGTGGAACTAAACAAACATATCCCTCCTTCTTTGTTCTTGTACACAACTCATCCAATATTCCTTTTATATAAACTATCCAGGGTTTTTAGGTTTTTTATATTTTTGAAATCAAATGATTTTTTGTAGGTGGGTAGCTTTTTTGGGTTGATTGTGATTTCAAGTATACATGCAATTTATATAATATATTTTCAGTTATTTTTTCGATTAACAGCTTCCATTTATTTTAAGTAAAAAATAGCACTTTTTGGTGATTGTAATATTAATTTGAGTAATTATTTGTTTGTACTTGCAAATTGAAAGTGTTTTACCAATAGTCTCGACAAAGTTCAAATGACATAGCTCAAATTTTACATTATTAGTTTTCGATACATTGAAATTAGAAAATAAAAATGACGAATGTATGAGTGATAATTTGATCGAATGTGATTCTAAAACAGTCACTGCTTGCTTAAACTGTAAAGACCATAGATCAATATGCCATCATTTTGATACTGATGTCACTTTCATAGATCCCAAAACCAGTCTTATTAAAAAATGCCTGGCAAAGGGTATTGCATGTATTTGGATGATAGAGACCGACGAACATGCATGGCCCAAGAATAGCAGTCAATGGATGCTTACCTCGGATGGTAACAATAGGTACTTGTGGCTTTGAGATTGTCAATATCCGAACATTTTCATTTCTGCAAATTTGTATGCCAATTGCACAATATTTTCCCATTGTCTGTTCAATTCAAAGGCTACAAACACCAACGATCTGACACAATGGAACTCGTTTGAGGGAATTACCTGCAAATGTGATCTTCCACTCCAGTTTAAATCCTTTGCTAATGGCAGACCTTGATGCAAAATATCAACATATTTCGAGGCTACACATGATGATTTCATCGATTTCGTACCGATCAGGCATGATTATCTAGACACAAAATTCAAATCCTTATTCATAGATATTCGACAACAAAAAATACCAGATCCTTGCAAAATTGATGCCTTGTCTGACGAATGGATTCTCAGCGATAATGTTGGCTCATGATACTGGAAAGGCACAGTTGAATATCACTCATACAATTCAAATTACATCCCCATCACTTATGAGGATGATTACCTGCTCATCAATAATGGTCGATTACCGAATGGATTGGTTAAAGTTTCAGGATCACAATCTTTTTTATTGGTTAGCGAAACACATACCATCCAAAAAAATGTATCATACAAATCTTTAATTGGTTATGCTTTCAAAATTGAAGAGCTATACGCACTGATTAATTTAGAGTTTTTAAGAATTCCTAGTTTTCCATATGTCACTACAACAAGATCTTTATTGACCCTGGTATTTTCTACCATGCTCCTACAGAAGACCCCAATTATCCACCCATCGGTAAATCACCTGAAATCGTGGATGTAAGACCTATATTTGTGCACTACGAATTCGATAACTTAGTCAACCATTGTACTCAATATTAAGAGATCCGATTTTGCATTTTGTGGCATACTGAAATTTAGAACAAAAAAAATTCTACAAGGGGTGAAATTATTTATACCTCAAATTCTCCAGATCTTGATTACCTATATTGGGAAAATATGTCTCAATATTACCACAAAAATCACATTTAACAATTTGACGAAGAACCTCTCAACTAATGTGAATTCAAACCATATTTCTTACCCCCGATGTTGACATGTCTCGATGGAAACACTCATCTATCATCATAAATGCTCAATACAAAAAATACAGGAATATTTATTCACGACCTGGATAAAATATCGCCTACCCGATATCTTTGAATGAGAATCTTGTTAACAAGTACCGTGCATTAGTTCCTCTATACTCTCTCGAAACTTTTCAGTTCTAATATACTCCCGACGTATATCTCAATTGCGATATCGTCTAAAATGATATAGTAGAGCTGGATGAAAGAATTTTGCAGGATATCAATGGGCGATGTGATTTATCAACTTTGACTGAAAAATCTCAATTCAACTATTATGAAAGCGTATCCCACAACAAAGTCCATTACCACTCGAATTTTCGTTTTTCATAAGCCAACTGTTCTAGTCATGTACATTGAAAATTCACTCCTGTGTGTATTTTTCAACTTAAAAAAATACTCTATCGATACCTTTGGTTACTTTAAAAACGACAAATGGGACTATGTTTTACCAAAACATTCTCTAATGTTCCACCAACTAATGAAAGAACAAAAAATTTTACAGAATCACATTGTATTTAAAAATTGGAAAAAAGAATAACCACTCGCTACAATTTCTGCACAATTCATGACTGCATATTGAAAAAACGAAATCAATAAATCAAGCATGTTGTCAGCAACTCAAGACAACCTTCACTTAAACCAAGTTTACACCTTGAATTCCTTGATTAATTCGTTGAGACATAACTGTAGGAAAAATAAACTAGAAGACAATTATAAATATAGACTATTTGCAACAAATATGTGTACTTGGAGTGGTTTGGATTTTCTAATGCCTTGTGTTCAAGAACTCAATGCAGAAACAAACTGGAGAGTGGAGCGAAAATTTAATTTTAATCAGTTTACATACGTGGTAAATGATTGCTTTTTAAATTTTATAGAAGATATTTATTTTTGTTCGTTTGTAGAGAAAAGGAATCCTACCAAAGTGGAGTCTGATTTGCAAAGATTGTTTCTGGTCGAAATTGAAAACAATGAAGATGACGATCGCAAACTCTAATCCACCGCCAAAGAGTTTCTATCCGATTTGATCAAATGCAAATAGTTTTGGCACTATTTTGCATATCCGAAACATAAACCAAGATAGACATTAATACCACCATTCAGAGCGATTGATACCCGAGGTTGGTTCGCGACTTATAGATCGAATATCGCACCAATTGAAAACACATTGGTTTATTCGCAAAAAATGAAAAAAATTGAAAACTTTGTTTATCACACGATTTTCTCGCTATTGTGTTACTTGAGTAAATGCCATTCTTACTTTATAATTATGCTATGTCCTTTTGCCGACACTCACTTGTTGGAAGTAGAACAATCGGTGATAACAAAGGGATATATTTCCTTTATGAAGGTGTTTTGTTAATGTAAAAATAGGTGACAAACCACAAGAAAATGGAACTTTGGTAATGTTTGTAACACCGATGCCTATATCGTTGTGTTTCGGGCAGAACCCTTCAAAACCCAATTTAGAAGATTCTTTTACTCCATCATTTTTAATTCGAACCAAAGTGCCAAAGAAAAAAAAAACAACAATGGTGAAGGTGGGGATAGTGGTGACAAAATAATACTATGTGTTAATAATAAACTTTATTAGGTCCAAGAGAGGATTTCGTGTTTGCAAATGTGAATTTATGGTTTTACCATCACTGTGATATAGAAAGTGATGTGGAAAATGCTCTCAAACATACCATTAGCTCGCCCATAAAGTTGTTGAAAAATCATTGAAATGTGAAACAATATTTTAATAAAATATTAATTATCGAAGTGGTAAAAATAAAAGATTTTTTCGCACAAAACTACACAATCTGATAGTCGAATCGACACTGTCTTATTTCCCAATAAAAATAGGTATGCTGATTTGCCAAGACTTAAAATTGGAAGACAAACACAAACTGTAGTTGTTCTTGTACGATAATTATCAATCCTGGTTGAATCCATTAATTTCAGCACTAGTTCATTTGTGAATATAGTAGGTAAAAAAATACCTTTTTAAAATTATTTTTATTCTAATCAAAAAATTTTTTTACATAAGATTCACAAAGGAATTCCAAAAATCCGAGAGTAAGAGCACATCATGATGGGATGAATGTTATAATCTTCAGTACATGTGGTTATTTTTAAATATTGTCCATGTAATAATAGTCCCTGGACTGAATCGCAACAAGCATCGAATATTTAAGAGTGTTAAATTTTCTCCTTTTCTTTTTCTGGTGTAAATTGGACATCCTTTTTCGAAATGGGATAACACCAATTTATTTTGCGAATAAAAACAAGGAGTTTGGTGGTGTTGCAATTTTTTTGCACAATAGATTCAAGATCCAGGGTGCAATTACCACGCAGTTCTTCCATCTTGTTTCCACTACCATCATCGAAGACATAGAATCGACGGACGTTAACATCTTCATACACATCTCCATCTATTTTGTCATGAACACAGTTATTTCTCGTCATACCTTTGATCAGTACGTTAATTATCAAGTGAGCATCACCGTAACTTTCATCGGCCGTAAATTCATAAGTAAGTTTGGGAAACTTGCTCTTGTTCCTGTGGTGAGTTCGAATGTATGCAGACTGGGATTTGTAGGCATCCACTGCCTCAGAACCCACCAAGAAAGCGCTATTGAAACCCATTGTTGTCGGCACCGAATAGTACTCAAACAACAGGCGGTATATATACAGTATTTTTTTATATTTTAATCATTAAAAAAAGAAAAACTTTCTAAATAAAAGATTTCCTTTATTTTACTCTTGGAAAAACTTGAAATAAATAACTCTCTCTCTCTCTCTATAAATACAGTACCTTCCTTTTAAAATATTTCAGTTTTTCTACGACCATGCACAGGGAGTTCTTATTTTGCTGTTTCTTGAATCATTTCAACGATTGTGTAGAATATTTGGCTCGTAAACATAATGTGACTTTTCAACCTTGTCACAAAAATACAAATCTCAAATGCAAACTGATTCGCATATGTGTTATTCCATCGTGTTCTCGTTTCAATCAAGTTTACTTGTACTTGTGCCATCATCACAACTTGAACTATACAACTTGTATAACCATGGAGGATCGTCATATCTGCAATATATTCCTTGTGATGCAAGGATCTGATTTAGATTTGAGATTATTCCATTGTTATCGTGGTTCTTGTGATGGCAGCAGAATGGTATCATCACCCTCATCATCATCTACATCACCACTATTGTTGTACGAATGTGTAATGGAATACTATATGGTGAAAGATTCTAAAAAGAGGAGATTAAACATGGAAGATTATTCGACGACAAATTCCCAAATTCATGGTTATTTTGTCGAAAATGGTTTTTTTGTGTTGGTTTCCCTATATATTGAAGAATAATCGCGAATTTCCGCACATTCGAGTGAGCCGAACACGCAGTCATCGCTTTTGCATCAACAAATACAGTTACCCCCAAAAAATTAAAGGTCATTGTGTCGAACTGATTTTGCCCGTAGGTAAAGAACCATACGAGTTTGTTCACCGTAATCCTGAAGGCAAAAACTTTGAAAATGACCTTGATTTGTGTAATTGCAGTATTTTGAAGTGGATGCTAAATACATTGTCTACGATCATCAACTTTTTGGGTATGTATTAAAATGATTTGTTGGCCATATACAGCCCATCGATAGTTTCTCCAATAAACTCATTATCTCCCCATCAATGTTGTTGATTTAACTGGTCTTATATGCATTCGAAAATAATGAAGAACAGACAAAAAAGATTGTTGCGATGGGCAATTGGTGCAATTTCGTTTCCATGACGAATACGTACAAAACGAAAAGAGAACAAATATTACAAACTTGAACCATAAACCATTGACTCCTCAGATCGGCGATAGAGATTTGTATGAACTCGCCATCAGACCTGTACCGAAGAACATTGACACATCCACGATACCCACAGATTATTAGGGAGTTTTGTGTCTTTTCGAAAAAAATGTCACCATCGATTTGTTCAATCGGGTTCTGGTCTCGGATGTGAACCTGGCCATGAGCACCAATTCGTGTAGGATCGACAAACTGATTTCCAAACTGATTGCTAAAGGGTACTGGTTGCCGCTCGACAAACGCGATATTACAGATATGAAAAACAATACTTTTATCAGTCACTTGTGCACATTCAACTCGATATTTCCCTTGAATTACAAGTTTAATCTTAAAGTGAAACTGAATAAACTACTCTCAAAGATTCGATGCTGGTTTGGTTTCATCGAGGTGCTTGTGCTTGAAAGTATATTCAACTTGAATAATTTCAAAGGTATGCCATTTAAGACATTTGTGGACGAGGTAATGGGATGAATCTGCACCACATCTGCATTCGAATTGACCGTGGACGGCGATTAGGAGCGTGTTTTGACTATGGATAATTGTTTCGGACCGCATATCATAGAGCAAATATGATCCACGTTCCAATATGGGAAAATGACCAAACTTTTCACAGCGATAAACTACTTGAAGACGAAACTAAACTCAAACCCCTTGTTCGTCTTTTCGAGCTCGGTATAGAAAACATGGGTATTTACCTGGATTTTGCAGAACGGAAATCGTAGGATGGTGAAGGCGAACATGTAGATGCAGAGAGTGATGATCCGAGGTTCCTGAAATTAAAAACGGACTTTACCAGTCATCAGCAACATACCGAAGACGGGTATGCTATCAACACTAATAAATACATTCCGACCGTACACTATCGTTGTTTCCAGATGATTTTCAACTACGATTCTAAAACCAGATTTAGCATTCGCTTTAGCAAGGACTCAGTGCCCGTATTTCTGCCATTTAATAAATCCGTGATGGTCTTTGTCCAAATACACATTAACTGTGGCGAGTTTCATTGACCGAGCCGCTGGAATATTTCAATAACCCACACTTTAACGTAAGCGTGTCGACAAACATGTACAGAATATCGTTGGTGGTTGATGATAACGACATTTTATCTCTATGTACGAAAATCTATCGAGTAAAGGCGAACGTGTATTTTGTGCATAATAATCGGCTCACTTTCGAGGTGGTTGTAGAGTCCTCGCATCGATTATACGATCGTTTAAAATTTAGCAATGCATAATCACAAAAAGGAATAGCTGTGCCTATGCAAATGAAAGATGATTATATCGATTGCATGGCTTCGATCTACTCGGTTATCGGTCGATCGCCGCTGATGTAGTTGAAATAAATGAGTATTAATCGAGAAAAAAATACCAACAAATATATTTTGTGTCAAATCGTCGATGGCGGTGTTGAAAAACATTGCATCTGATTGTAAGAGTATCGGTTATTTGAAATTCGACAATTTGTAGATAAACAAATTGCAGATGAATGGGTGTAATGCTGCTATTTACAATATTCTTCAGCGAGCCTATTCGTCAACAGAACGGTACGAGTGTTTGCCGACAGCAAACAAGCAACGACTTCAACTGTTTTTTATGTTGAAAAAGAATGTGGAATTTGCCACTACAAAAGATGCTTCTGGTAATGTGAAATTTGATTTATACGATAAAGATTTGACTTGTGCCAACAAGAAAAAATTTGGACGAGTTCATTTCATTTTCAAAATTGTAACTAAAAACATTTTTATATAATGTGTTGCTTTTTTATATTTTCTTTACGAACAAAGAGTTGGGATGTATTCGGAACATTTGTTGATTTTTCTTTTGCGATTGGTATTTTTAGCCCCTCCACCCCCATTTAGTTCAAACGCTAAACATCAATGTTTTGATGGAGTGGTTTGGAATTGATGATGATTTGGAGGTCTTTTGCATACCGATTGTCCAATTCGACATTTTCCATGTTGCCCAGATTGTGCCTGAGTCAAAATCCCGTACCGTTAACCAAGTTTGAGTTGAACATTTCGATGTTTGCCATGTATCCGAGCGCATTGACATTGATATCGCATGAGGGGCGGTAGCTTAGGGAAACACATATTGTATAATTTTTTTGCCATCCTCCATAGCGACTTCTGTGTTTGGCAAAGAGGTAGTTTTATTATGGATCAGTTTATTATGTTTGACTATTTCCATATTTAGATATTGCTGGTCGAAAAACATATTCACTTTGGCTTTCTCAATACACGCTAGATCCAAAACAGAACCCCACGTTAGTCCATGAATGATCACATGTTTGGCAAAAAGTTTGAGGTTATCGGTACTAGCGATGTTTTCGGTATATGTAGAGTACTCGAATAAAGTGGCCAATTTCAACGAATCGATAAATTTACGGTTGTTGTTGGAGAATAGATTCATGAACATTTTTGCCGAGGTTTTCAATGGTTGTCCGACTAAAATGAGATACAAGGGACATTGGCTGACCGAAATGCTCGTCTTTGAGATGTGGCTTAATATCGCTTTATTGTATTTCCGAAATAAATTATAATCGACATTGCTATAAATTATAATCGACATTAATAACGACTTACATAAATGAATGCAATATGTGCTAAAAATATCAATATGAGTATGATTTTTATAATTGTCGTTATCTGCATTATTTGCATAAATACAATAGTCATGATGGCCAGCGTAATCATATAGTTTTTAAAAAATTGCCAATCGACAGTGTTGTTTTGTAAATTTTCGTTTCCCAATTCCAGCTTCTCTTTATGTTCATATTTAGTGTTGAAAGTAGCAGTAGTAGTTTTAGTTTTCGAAACATTTGCATTTTCAATCAAATTGTTGAAAAAAGTATAACTTTTTTAAGCAGCTGCTAATATCTCTGCAGCCGCCATGCCCTACTGTTATTGAGTGCCTTCGAGCACAACACAACTTACTACCTCATCAAAAAGGTCAAAATTACGGTTTTCTTTTACCCAAAAATTGTTTTTAAAATGAAAGGTGTTATTTGTAATACGTAAAATATATTTTAAAACTTTGTCGCTTTCAAACACGTATAATTTGATGTGTAGTAGGTGGTCGTAAAGTTTTTTCTCCCAGGTTGATGGATAATAATCTTGTATTAAAATTTATTTTCTCTATCTATGTACTCTATACGGGGTACTAAAATATCCTTTTTACCCGGATGTACCAAACAGATAGAAGGGAATGTTTTTATAAGTTTTTCTATTTGAGTTTCCTCTTCTGTTATTCGTATTGGATTTGTTTCTTTCAAATTAAAATATACTTTCGGGCGAATATTTTTGTGGTTGTATTTCGATTTTGAAAACCACACACACTGTAGAATTGTTGTATTTTGCACAAATATTTACCCAAAGAATTCCTAAATGTGGTTCATATTCCTCAGACTCCCAACTTATAACTACACTATATGGTCTATCATCTACGATATTAAAATTGGGAAAAGGATTGAAGGACTTGTAACAAACACACATCTGACTCGTTTTTGCCGCCCTGATCAATTCTTGGTTGAATGTGTCGAGATTACTAGTTGCATATAAATTCGAAGGATATATGATCATATATTGCATGGTTAAAATAGTATATTCTTTAAAACATGCGAACCTATCTGTACCACAAAATTTTGTATGCGAAATAGAAATAACATTTTCACCAGTAGGTAGTATGGGGTTCCTTGTCGAATCCACATAGACCATAATTTTATCATTTAGACTACGAAAACCATTGATGTAAATTCTATCTGAACTATTTCCTCTCTCAATATCTTTAATTATTTTACTCGAACTAGATACGCACAAAAAATTCAACATTTTATCATAATGATGGATTTCGTCGTAATATGCGTTTAATTTATATTTCTTCAGATAGGTAATCCTGGCAATTACAACCTGGTTATAGAAAGCATTTTGATAACTTTTCATAAATCACAATATGGTATTGAAGGAAGCTAGCGAAATTTCATGTAGAAAGTAAATCATAATATTTAGTATTTCATGTCCAAATCTGTATTCAGCTGTAAATTAAACTGGTTCGGGCTTTGTTGATCACCACAATATACGTATGCCACATCCGCACGGGCATTGTTTTGGGCATTTAACTTGAACAATTCACAATTCTCTTCGATAAATTGTAAATTATCTACATACGATTCAGCAATAAATTTCAAATTTTCGGTATCTAAAACCAATTTCTCTTCTTCGGACATGCTAAAGTTTCTGTGGAATAAAATCTTTGTGTTTGCACCATCCTCGAATTGCAAACAAAAGTTTAGAACTTCAGGGGATTCATTTGAAAGATGACGAGGTTCCTCTGAATATTTTTAACGCATTGGAAACCATTACTTTCGTTAAATAAATCGGCTAGGTCTGTTTTGAAAACGATACCGCTATCTCCCGTGAATTAATTGATAATCTTCACCACTAGTGTGTATTTTCCATCGGTCATGGCTTCCAAGTACTTGCTCAAATAATACAAATCAGATAAAATTGCTTTGAATAGTACTATTCGATGAAAATAGTGTTCGTGATTGTCATGCGTGTTGTCAATGGTTATTTCTCCCGGATCTGTATCCTCGTAAATGGCAGAAATCCCTGGAATACCAACAATGGATGAGAGGTTTACAACATGATGTCGACCATCAATTACACCATACATATATTCAGCATTTGATGGAAATTGTTCGTTCACAGAAGTTTTGTATAACGATGCCGTGACCATAAAATCATCATTGTTGTTGGCATTCGCATATTATCTAGGGTTTTCACTAATGAATAATCGTAGTGTTTTATTCGACCTGATCGTTTGGACAATCGCTTAATTTTTGTTTCTGTCGTAGAGCAGGGATGAGTTTAGATCTCCTATACAAATGTATTGATACATGGCACTATTGGCTGTGGTGCGTATATTTTACGAAACACCAGTAAGTTGTGTATTTAGTTTGTTTTCCTGAAAAGTATCGTTTAGCCTAGCCGTCATAACAAAAATAGGCGTGTATTTGGTCCATTGGCTTTTAAGTGTGGCCAAATTCGTCACCAAAACGCGGACAAATTGTTCGGAAACATTACGAAAAATGATGCAAATTAGAGAACGCGTAAGTGTCGCAAAGTAATTGATTAACGCATCATTCGAGTTTGACGAATTTCGCATTTTATTGATAGCTGTTACATGAAATTTTCTACGATCCACCAACTTACTTTAATTCGTGGTTGTTTACTATGTCTGGCGAATAAGCAGTCTCTCCTGAGGATTCAAGCACTCCTTCTTGACTATTTTGCTCGTGGTTATTTGGTTCGAACAAAAAGATAACATTAGCCGTACTTACATCCAAATCCAAAATGTTTGCCTTGTTCAAAATTTATTTGGAAAAACCAATCACGAATGTATCAGTGAAAGGAGTAAAGGAAGAGGAGGATGAGGAGGATGATGGGAAGGAAAACTGGCAACTTTGTTCGTCATTGTGTGTGTGTGTGTGTATATATATATATATATATATATATATATATATATATATATATATACACACACACACACACACACATGATTTTTACATATTATTTACATTTTTGTTGACATTTGACATTTTTCATTCAAAATATATATACATACATACCTACTGGCATACTCATAAATAAGGCATTGGCTTAATTTAGTCTTGTTGTAGGGTTTTGCATCATGTTCAATTAAAATTTCACAAATTTCATTCGTAGTATCCCACATAATTGCAGTTTCACCATTCAAATCCTCAGTATTTAGGAAATCTTCCATTTTTTTTTCCTTGTCGTTATTCACTGCTTCTTTTATATTGTCCATAAAACACAAAACTGTAGATTTATTTTTACTAGATACAGCTTCGTGTAATACTGTAATGATATTAAGTCCCATTAATAAAACATTTGCTCCGTTTTCTAGCAGATAATCTACCACTTCCACGATGCTGTCTTGGGCAGCGAAATGCAGTAACAAATACTTTTCTAAGAAAACCGGTTCACACAAACTTTTTTCAATTAGGTAACGCACAGTGTTTTAACGACCTGCATTAGCCGCTTTCACCAATAATTTCCAGTCTTTGTGAATCCCTTTCACTACCGCGTCTATTGTTTGCACCAAATACACAAGTACGGGCCAATTTTCAAAATAATAATTGGCATACCCCAATACGGTTATACCTGCTGAATCTTGGGCTGAAACACTGACACCTTCTTCTATTAGGAATTTTACAATTTCCAAATTTCCCGCCGCTGCTGCTCGCTGAATTGGAAATTTACCACCAAAATGCTTTTCTTCAAAAATTCAATTTCATCTCCTTCATGTGTACAAGTTCATCTAACCAACCACGATAGGCAGCTAAACTCACTGGCGACAGTTCCTTCTCGTCAAACAAGTTTTGTTTGTCACAGCTGGCTCGCATGATATCTTCACTGGCTCGCATGGTGTCTTCACTTGCTCTCACAGTCTCTTCATTGGTTCTCATGGTATCTTCACTGGCTGTCACGGTATCTTCACTGGCTCTCATGGTATCTTCACTGGCCCTCATGGTGTCACTACTGGCTCTCATAGTGTCTTCACTCTGTAGTTTGCAGAGAGCGAGTGTGAGCCCTTGGTTCAATCGTCTCGTTTTTATACATGCTGTGTGCGAGATTTTTTATGTTTTCCTTTATTGGCTGAGAAGGAATATAAGTTTCTTTATATGGTATTGTGAATTTCACCGACATTGATAAATTGAATAAAAATGTTTTTTTATTTGACTTTCCCATGCATGATTAATTTCATATGCAAAAAAATGACTAGGACATATTAGCACGATCTTGTCAATTAAATGAGCATTGTGTAAAAAAAATTAAGCTTACATTTATGCGAAATGTTAAACTCTAATGCTGCTTGTTTTGTTCCTGCAATCATTACGCAAGCTTCATTGAAAATTTTTTTATACTTTTGTAACTTTGAAAATATTTTCATGTAAACGACAAATGGACTCATGAGAGAGCAGTTTGACTCGCGCTATCGACCTCAGCAGTCGGGTAATCGAGGTTAGTTTTTGTTTATCAAAGTTACCAAATATCGCAGCGACCACCGATGAAACATATTTCATTTTAACATTTGCTTATTACATACCAAATTTCAAAAAAGTTTTGGCATTAGTGACGAAACTGATTGAAAACACTTTGAAGTTTCTGGATGCCTCGGGAGATACAATCACGATTCGTTTGTTATCGGACCCTTATACTAATTCGATTCCATTTTCAAAAGTCCATTCAATGTAAAATTGTTTGTAAATTAACGGTTGGTTGAGTAAAGTTTCGTAATTTAATTCATTGACATCCAACGAACCCTTGACTTGGCCGTCTTCCTTATCGTTTAGACGAACCGTGAATATAGTTTGCGAATGTCCGTACAAAAGGTCGGAAATTGTATTAAATGGTCCGAAATTTAATCGTTTAAATTTCTTTAACATTAACTAAGTAAATACACCTCTGGGAAAAGTCATAGGGTATCTCTTTGCCGTTTTAAAAAGAATCATGCCCACCTCTCCCGGCTTGATGAATGATGACCGTATAGATGACATTTTTTTGTCGGTTAAACTAGATTCGTTGGTTTTTTTTTTTTTTTTGTAAAATCGTCGGTTTCAGTAGTAAATTCATTTTCCAGTGATGCGGTCGTGGTGGAGATGTAGTTTTTTCTTTCCACCCCACCAAGATCCTAATCCAATTCTATTATAGAGGTGTCAAAATTGTGGTGTTTTTTCCAAATGTATATACCGAGTGGAATTACAATAATTAAACTAACTATGAGTATACCCAATCCCACGTAGAGTTGTTTATTTCCTTTATTCACAGTTCTTATCTATATATTGGCAAATGATAGTAAAAAAACTCAAAGTTACATAGAGCGATTGTCGGTTATATAGCTGTCCATCGGGTGCCATGACGACCGAGCTCGAATCGCAAATGATTGTGAGCAAACCATAAAATACTTGCTGCACTTATGTTTGAATGGCGTTTTCATCGTATCTTACCGACAGGTAAGTGAAAAATACAGACATTATTTCTAAAATTTGAGAATTACTCATGGTATTGATAAGAGGTGACATAGATTTACGTATTTTTTGGGGATCGTTTGACTTTGGAACGCCATCCCATAATGTCTCTACATCAACCAATACGTCTTCGGGGTAATTTGAAAAGAAATTAATATTTTTTCACGAGATTGAATATATTTTTGTACTTGTGTCGTACAGAATCAACTTTATTCCTAAACTCCTCAATTTGAAATGATAGGGCATTATATTTGTATAGTAATTTTGTCAACTTTTTAATATTTTCATTTTCTGCCATTTTTCGTCTCTCAAAATTGTTATATAGTTTTCGCGAGTGACGTGCGGGCCAAACAATTTTGTTGGATAATAAACTGCTTAAGATATAGAAAATTTAAACGATGGGTTAATTGCGAAATTTTGAATTTTATTTCAGAAGCGAGTTTATCACGTTCAGTCATTAACGAATATATATTTATGCCTTTTAACCTCAATACGGAATCATGCAAATATCTGTTATTTATGATGACTGTCAGATGTAAAAAATTCAAGTACAGAGGCGGATTTAGTTTTATAAATTCACCCGATTCCATAAATTCAGAATTCGTCATGTTTTTATTTAATATTCTCCGCGCTTTTAACTTTAGCAACTCTCTAATCGCAAAGATAAAATCACAAGGTATTATTGTTTTTTTCATATTGTATTAGTAATTTACTTAATTACCGGCAGCTGCAGCTCCTGAATCAGCAGAACCTCCGAAAGATGTACTCACACCAAATTGTGCATTCACCTAGCTTTTGATTTTAATTTTAAATTTCCAAAAATCAAACCCTAAAATTCCAATTAATAAAATAGATACTATAATGGTAAACGCGTATATTTGCCGTTTTTTATTTACTGTCTTATATACAAATACACCACGTAAAAAAAGTTTCACATAAGTTTGGGAAACATAGGATAAAAAGGATGAAGTCAAAAAACCACAACATGTTAGGGGAAAAAAATTTATTCATTGATGTATTTACAATAGTTACAAAAAAGTATTTACACTTGAATATATTTCAAATTTAGTCTTGTTTGTCGTCCATGATAAGACTACGTAAATTTCTTCCAGCGTACATCCCGTCAAATGTACATAAATGTCATTATCAATTGTTAATCCTATGCTGCTCTGAAATGTATTTCCATGTGTCATTTGAAGCGGGAAACCATATAACAAGAGTTTATTGTTTTTAGTAGCTTCACATGCGTGTTGAAAGGCAAATTTATCTATCGTACAGATATTCATCTTGAAGAAACATTTTGGTATCAGAGAGAGGTTTTTTTTTCCCTCGTCACACATGAGTATTTCGTCTCCAACATGTCCCAAACAGTATATGGGCCGGGACGATATTTCTACATATTTGAGGAAGGCTTTGCAGCCAGTCGGCATTGATATACTGCTTCGTGGCAACCTCAATACTCTAAAAAGAGAAATATTCTGTTCTGAAAATATTGATGTTACAACAAACGATTCTCTAACTTGGATTTAAAAATAAAATTTACGAAGCAAAGAAATTGCACCGGTTTATCCGTTCTGTAATCATCTTACCTATAAATATAATAACAATTACATGCAATCTAAATAGTGACTCATATCTTAACGGAAACAGAGTCAGACACTTCTCGAATTCTCGGCTTTAGTCCTGCCTGGTTTTAAGCTTGACGAAATTCATAAAATGCTCATTTACATGCCAGTTGTGGTCAAGAGAGAACATTCAGTTGTTTTGAGAATCATAGATCAAGATAATAGTTTAATGTATTGCAGAGGTTAATAAATTTCATTACATTTACATTTGAAAAAATATGGGGTTGAATTTTTAAAAAAGAAAAAAAAAAGGCCTCCCACAGCAAATGCATGATCAGTATGCACCAGACTGGTGGCACATTTACACATGAAAATGTACGTTTTCTTAAAAGTCTAGAGTTTAAAGTTATCAAGAAATATGGGCGCAGAAATAATAAATGTAGATGAGCTAGTAAGCTACAAAGATAGCATTACAATGACGAAATTCCATATTTATGTTCTATATCCCAGGACGATATACACTATCATCTAAGATTCTCTTACCAGTTCAAAATCAAGATATTTATACTTCACCATGTAACTAGTATTTATGCTTCAGCGGCTCAATTACACAAGCTAATGGTGCACTACCTGCAACCACCAAAATAATCAGAAATGGCATACTCCATATGATAAACAGAATTTCGTACGAGATGAATGGATCTGAAGGGGATAGCTGCAGGGATGTAAGTTTAACTTATACCATAAGGAACTATCTCTCTCTCACTGCCTGTGGCAAAAATGGCCGAATGGACAATCGAAACTAACTACAAAGTACCCATTTACAATGGGGGAAAATTCGAAATTTGTGTTCTGCTATCGATGTTGCTCAGTTTCGTAGAAGTTTAAAAGCACATCATAATTAATTAAATACAAGAGTTGGTCATACTTTAAGCAAACATGCAAACGATGTCAGATGTCATCCGAGATGTTGCTGAAAATCCCCAAAATGTAATTCTGAGTATACATACAGTTGATTGGTTGCTGCCTAACATACAATGGTGGAGTGTGTAAAACTTGTTAAAATATTTGGAGAAAGGGCAAAACATAGATATTGCTTTTCAGATGTGGAGTTTGGAAATGTACCCGAACCTAACAAGGTCTCTGAACATAAACTGGAATGAAAAGTCAGCTTTGTGACTTTTAAACTCCGATTAATTATCGTAGCATTTCAGATGCGAAAACCAAAATTTCTTAAAGGCTGACCGTTCCACATTTGACTATGTGAAAATAAAAATGTTAAAATATTCTTAAAATCAGAAGGTTTCCCCTATAGCAACTAAAACATGGATTTTACACTGATATTAATCACACTTGCAGTGTGTGCGAACAAGCCTGGTCGTGCTTGCACCTCAACATGCTCTTGCTATGAAAGTGGGCTATGGAATGTGGAGACAACTGTCTCTGTTTAAGGGTAGAGAAACAAAATACTGTCACACCATTTGCCAAGAGAATTCTTAAAGTCACGTGTCCTAGCAGTAGTTTAAAATTCTGCTGAAAAATCGAGTTCGCCAGTCTAAATTTTGAACTTGTGGTCTCTTACCTGGACATAGTACCATGGATGGACTTTTAGAAAAATTGAATCATGTGAGCATGCAGTACAAATGTTGGGAGATTTAGAAATAAGCATACTATTCGAGGTTTCACATTTTCAAAAAATTAATATATCATTTGGAGAGAGCATGACCTGCCTTTTAAATGGAGATTTCAGAGTTCACTTGCCAAAATGCTATGTACACTTGATTAGCGAGACAGACATGATGGCTCTCAACCAGCTGGATGTGCACTTGAAGTATGGTGGCATGGAACCAGGTGCGAATGGGAAAAACACTCACATTTTAGAATTTTTGGAATGGAAATGAGAATAGAAAAATTGTTGTTTTAGTATATGACTAGCAGCCTTCCTGGCACATGTAACTATGTATGTAATTTGCAAACTGCTCGATATTGGCAAACATGAATACATAATTATTGGCTACCATAGCATTCATTTTAAGCCCCTTTGCTTGAGCGAACATGTAGAATCGTTCAATGACCTCGAACATTGGGTGTGCTTAAATAACGAAGATGAGTGCATGACTTTAATTCTAATACATTGTGTTTTCTTCAATTGTCCAGTGTACTACACTTGTGTCCAGACAGCAAACTAATCACTACTATGAACTGCTTAATGACTCAAGCTAACTAGGAACAGTTACACCAAAAGTGGTCTATGCATAAAATCAGCTATGAACCCAAGACACCTGGCAGCCACAACATTACACGATGGATGGAGCACAGCGATGGAGAATGTCACACTGCCATTTTGACTTGAGGTAAAACAACATGGCAGATGATATGCTCACCTCTAACATGTGAAATCTTTCTGTCAATGCTGATGAGATCTCCACAGTCAGTTGTCATCATCGCCTGCTACAGAGAGGTTAAACAGGTGCTAGAATGTTTCATCCATACTACTAGGTTTCATTCAAACCAGAGGATGTGGACGCCTACACGAGTTGTCTTGTTGGCAACAGCAGAGTTGCCTACAAACCGCTATGTGGATTTAAGAAAGTGAAAGTGTGTAATTGTACATTTCACATGAGATGCGTCTAGGTTCTTTGATTTCTACAATAATTTTCCTGAATAAATTCTTCCATGCTTCAATCATGAAATATGTGACATTTACTATCTGAGACCAAACAGCGAGCTACCGACAAGTGGAAACTCCCTCGCCATATGTGTCGAATCATGTGAAATTTTTAAAGAAGAAATAGATGGCGACTTGACTGACTACACACTGGGATATATGGTCTCAGAGGATATTTTTAGCTGGAGTGAACATTGTGATGGATTCCAACACACAACTCTCGTAGACATGTTTAACTACGTGGATTTCGCCTTTCACTCTAGATATTTGCCATACCTACAAGCACTAAAAAATAAACTGTGCTATTAATTGCCTGGTAGCAGTTATGAACCCAGAACCTACAGACACGTCTTCCAGTGCCTCTGAGCATGACACAATTGAAGGCGAAATTATTTGCAAAAGCAAATGCAAATGTTCCCAAACTTTTCGTGACAGCATATCACATTTACTGCTTTTACTCGCCGAGTTATTTAAGTGAGTGATACGATGTCCCAGTTCTTCAAGCCGTCCTAATTCCAGTTGGCTACCGAATGCTGCCATGTCAAGATGGCTACATTTCACCCTGAAAATCAGTACACCAGAACCAAACCCAGCTTAAACAGTATCACCTATGCCTACAGTCGGGCAGTTTGGCGCGAACCTCCACAGAAGAATGTGACAGTAATTTTCATACTTTATATTCTCACAAACTAGTTTTCTTTGAACCCAGTCAACAGATAGTGGACTGTACAGGTTGTGGACAGTGTTGCATTTACTACATGCGAGTAGAAACAAAGTTGCAATGTTATCCCGAAGAAGTTATTGCATTTGCAAAAAATCAAGATGTTAAAATATTAATCAATGTACTGTACTGCATATCTCTGTGCTTGCCGCCTCTAGCTGTCACCAAACAACCTATCTACAACAAATGCAATAACAACAGAACAGAATCTGCGAGCTCCAGAAAGAATAAAGCTGCCAAAATATTACCTTCCATGCCATTATTCGAAGATCACAATGCACAGATGAATCGTAGGAAAGAAATACCAGCTACCTCTACAAGTAGTAGTAATAGTTCGCAAACTGCAAGAAATGAACTGTTTATACTAAAAGGGTTTTAAAAAATCATGAAGATAATATTTTGTGATAGCATAAGTGCCCTAGCCTTGTTAACTAGCAAAAGTAAAAAAGATTGTGAAGAAGAAAAAATATGTCTGTGTGATGTCATATTTTATAAAAAAAAAAAAGACAACCTATCAGAGTGCGAAACAGATTTGTTTGGAAGCAGCGATCGACCGCAAGGCACAGTTTCATTTTTAAAACAATGATGTGCTGCATCCACATAGATGATGCGTAGTGTTCGTGCCCTGCCTGGTAGCAGGTGTATAGCAGGAACTGAAAATTTGCCCAGCACCATGTTCGGTAGAGTGAACGATGATGATGGGGGTCGTATGGTCGATTGCCTGTGGCAAACTCTGGATACATGGTCAATTTGAAAGAGAGTTTAATTTAATGACCAATTAAATTATGCTTATTGCTATATCAAATTCTTTTCTAACAGACAAAGTTTTCGGCCGTTTCGCACATCTATACTAGCACTGATTTTACTTTGCTTATGAGAGACAGGACCCGTAAAAGCAAAACTCATTACACTAAAAGTACACTTATTTATGAATATGTGATAGGGCGCAATGCCCGACGTTACTCAGGAGAGTAAAGTCAATAAAAGCCGCCTCATCAATGTGTGACAGTTTTATTGATGAAAAGTGTGCAATCAAATGTCACTGCAAAAATAATGCATGCACTTTTAAATGCGGACCTGGCACTCGAGACCTGCCGATGGTTGCTGCTGTGAAAGCAAGGCGAGGGCCTTAAGAATTAATAACGTGATAAATGTGTGCCGTCACGTGAAGGCCTGGAATACTACCTGAGGATGCAGTCAGGTCTCCCCTCTGCTAAAATAAATTAAGTTAAAGGTTCCTGTTCTACGTTACACAATTGTGGTTAAATATGCAGCCTAATTTGAAGAACCGAAAGGGTTTTTAATGGAGCTTACCGCCTGTCCTGTTGGATGGTCGAGTGCCCAATTTCAAAATGCAAACATGATAAACTGTAGCTACACAACTTACATGATTAAAGAAATTAAAACTTGACACAACTATTGCTAATGACTAAAAACATTTTGGTGTCATACCCATGAGCATCGGAGCCACAGGTATGGCTAAGAATGTGACATCACGAGTATGTCACAATAATTTGAAGGGTAATATTAAATGAAATGAAGCCTTATGTGACTGATTCTCGATAATGAAGACATATGCACTCTTTTAATTAACAAATATATGCTGGCATGTATTATTATAGCGAAAAATGGGAATTAGCATATGCATTTTATTTCCTATGATGACATACTCATTTCACTAGAAGGGACAAAGCACTGCCCTGTCCTCTGAGGGATTTTCGTAACCCTCTATGGAAAAACTGATGGCTTCCCTAGTTAACTATGGTGAAATAGTTGCTGCAACTCACAGTAACTACTGTAATTAAATAACGCTGCTTGGGAGCTGCTTGCCAGTTTAAACTTATCCAGGCACTTCGGATTCGGCCACAAGGCCCGTCAACATGGCACACGTTGAAAAGACGTGGGATAAAGTGGCGCTGCTTACCTCAGTATTCCCTCCAATAGCTGTGGTGTCTAATGGTCGCGACTTTACAGGAATCACCCATTTGGACCGTATATCAATTTATTATGAGAGTTTACTTTTGTAATAAATTGAAAATGTGGTGGCCTGTGGCCCACAGTTTGCAGAGCAGCAATAAAAGTGTAAACATGCCATTCTTGTCGACCTGCACTGATCGGTGCAGGTCGACCCCCACTGACTCCCTTAGTGCGACATCACCCGACATCAGTGTCACTACACTGGGTGTCGCGATACTCTGGATTGGCTCAGTCCGTGCTGCAGTGGCTGCTATGCTGGTGATTCGTGCTTCGATGATGTTGATGATGATGCTTGGTGATACAACGAGTTTCATGCCGGGTTTGCTCATCTCTTCTTGGTAGGTAATGATCTTGTTAGTTGCTGTGATCTCGGATGCCTTCCATCTCGGCCGAGAGTTGTCGGTGCCCAGAATTATTCTATTCCTACTACTCGTTCAAACGAGGAGGATGAGGCTACTCAATGACTCTCTGGCCAGATGTGGCCCATTTCCCCATGATGCGACTGCTTCGCTGATGCACGCATGTGGTCGCAGCATAGGACAGTGTTGTCTGGTTGAGCAATGCTTACACCACGAATGTTGCGGGTTGGTGCGTACAACTCTCAACCTGTTGCTGTGTTATGTTTGTGCTATTGCTTACTTGCACCACTCTATACCAATGTGCACATTTTCACCTGAGGTGTTGGCTCGGACAGTAACCCTCCTATGCTCCATGCGTCACTGTTAGTGTGATGCCTGGGTGGTGCTGACTGCTGGGGTTTGCATTGCTTCCTCTGCACAAAGTGTGTGCACACTTTTTGTTTGATGTGTTTTATTATTCTGATGTGCTTGCTCCTGGTTGGTGGCATTGAACAATGCCATGTGGCCTGTTTGTCACACAGTCGGCAGCTATGTCCCCCCTCCGAATTTTGTGAGGTGAGCGGCAAAAACATGCTGTTGCGATTGTGACAGTGTACACATCACTGTCATGTTGCTGCACCATGATGCTGGGAATAGCAGTTCGCGCGTACCTGCCATCCCGGATCACCCTTCTGAGGTTAAAAAAAAAGGTTTTCTAAATTTTCACTTGTGAACTCAGCCTACCTTGCTCGTACTACTCGTTTTTTTCCATTGTGTTTGCGAACGGGCTTGTTTGAGATGCGGCTGCTTCTTTGATGCACGCGTGTGGTTGCAGCACAGGACAGTGTCGTCCGGTTGAGCAATGCTTACACCACGAATGTTGCGGGTTGGTGTGCACAACTGTCAACCGACCAATGCGCAGTCTATGCGTCAACGATTCACATGGACATTTTAGCTGTTGATAGATGTTTTGTTGCGAAAGACCTGCGTTTTTTGGGTTGCTGCTTTTCTCGGAATCACCTTCCTCCACAATTTCCCGCATGGCTGTGGATCGTCTGTTACTATGTGCTTCCATTTCCGGTTGTTCCGTGGTCTACCATCATACTGGTTTGTCATTGTAAAGGTTGCGGGCGCAAACCCAGGCACTTGTGTAATGGGCACTGGTTATGTGGTTCCCTCAGAGTTACTTTGGGCGTGACTGTACTGCAATGCTACTTTCCCTGCACAGTACTCGTCACACCATTATGCGCTGGTAAACGTGTTGTGCATCTCTCGCTCCCTTGTTGACAATTTATCTTGCGGACATGATTTTGCACAGTTGGTACAGTAGACGGTTACGATTGCACTGCGTTCCTTTGTGCCAAATGCAGCACACAATGGTACTGCTGGGCTAAAATTAGCTGAAAATGGAACCGTTTGTGAACTGTTCCCATTCTGACTCTGGTTTGCAGTTGCATTTTTGAAAGCGACTGGTCAGATTTCCTACCGATTTAAATCTATTGCAGTGTTTATAAAGAAACTGTTGTACATTGAATTCAAAACCTATTCTGTGCTTGTTTGGGGCAGCTGACGTAACCTGCGCGTGATCAAGGTCACGCGTGGCACTCAGCTGTCTTGTCCGCCACGTGTTGCGGAGCATGGGCTTCAAGGTCAAACCTATTGATGACGCAGTTCGCGGCCACCCAACTCAACAACTAAACGCGGGGAGGAGGGGAATATTGATCGCTTCTCACAGCACCCTATTGTCCTGCTTGTAATCGCATGTTACAGTTGACCGTGTGGCGCGTGTATTTTTCCCTTACTTAGCAGCGAATGCTTTGAAGTTTTGAAACGACTTTTGAAAAATATTCTTGAAAAGCTGTGAAAAGTTTGGAAAGATCTGAATGTTTCAAAAACGACTTTGAAAAAGTTTTGAAAATTGCCGCACAAGAAGTTTTAAAATGTCCATGGGAAAAACACTGTAAAAGTTTATTGTTTATTTTGAATTGGTATGAGATATTCCTGAAAACTGATGCAAAATTGCTGTTTACGTTCCGGAAAAGTTTCGGAGAAAATTTAAATAAATTTAAATTGGTTTTGAAAATTTTGCTGAGCTGGCTCGTATTGCTTGTTAATAATGCCGTAAATTGCTTGTTCATGAGCCTGATGGGCTAATACTGCACACGTTATTATTGCTGGTTTCGTAACTCTTGAAAAATGAACACGAGCTCGTGTTTACGAAATAATACTGCACTTACTGTGGCACATCTGGTTTGCTGCTAACTTCCTCATGTGCCTCTTTGAATACATGTACACTGTAACATACAAAAATGGCCCTTTTACGCTTGCAGTGCCGTGTGGATGTGTCTTATTGCATTTGTTTTAGCTTACAGTTGCGATAAGATGTATTCACGTATTGTCACTTTTAACCAGTGTGTTTCAGCAATCTTTAAAACATCAGCTTACGTTGCAATGAAACAACACATCTCAGTGGATTGTTTAGACAAAAGCAAGACCAAACGATACGTCTGTTGACGTGTTGCAACTCCCACTCGGATCACTGTACGTCTGTTGATGTAACGCATAAACCCTTAATAGTGTATACAAAGATGAGAGTGTTGATAATTTTACGAATAATTATACAAAGAACAGTATGAATAATACAAAAGCACTGGTATTATTAACTGACTGTTCGTGTTCTAAGCACCTTGTGACGCAAATGAATCATATTTGTCTGTAATGTCCCCTGTTGTTAATTCGTTCTTTTACATGTGTCTGAAGGTCTCAGGTTGCTCACCAATGACTGCTGCTGTTCGTTGCCATGCTCTTTTGTAGCACTTTTACCTCTGTTGTTGATTGTAGCGTAGCCTGTTGACCATGTGTTGTGTTGAGCAGGCTACTGGTGCGTTGTTTATGCTTTCCTTTGCACCTGGATGTTCTTTTCGCCCTATTTGGTAAAACCACACGGCGTGTAGCGAATTGGCTTGCTCATGCAGACTAATGTTCTACTCGCCCCATGTTGGGCGCCATTTGACGTGCTGCGTCCTCAGAGTTGATGTGTAGTGTTCGTGCCCCGCCTGGTAGCAGGTGTATGGCAGGAACTGAAGATGTTGCCCGGAGCCACGTTCGGTAGAGTGAACGATGATGATGGGGGTCCGACAGCCTGCGGTGATCTCCGGATATGCTGTCAGTTTGAAAGAGAGTTTAATTTAACGACCAATTAAATTATGCTTATTGTTATATCAGACCCTTTTCTAAGGGACGAAGTTTTCGGCCACTTCACATGCCGATACTAGCACTGATTTCTCTCTGATTATGGGAGGCAAGCCTCATTAAAGCAGAACTTATTACACTGAAAGTACACTTGTTAATCAAACTTGAAGATTTTGGACCACGACCACTTCATCGGAAACTACATTGGGGCCTCCTGCAATAACTGTAACAGACGCCACCGCAGCCCGAAAAGGTTGCCCATGTTATTCCATACCCTGACATAGATGAGAAATTTATAATAAATCATCTGGACTATGATGAAGAGAATATATTCATCATTCCGCATGCAGAGGGTAAATTAATAACTATCTCGAAATCGCTGGGGGAGATATTCACACTACAATTTATAGATATCTTCCGCTTCATGTCAGCCAGCCTTGCCACCCTTTCTGAAAACCTGCCGAGAGACCAGCTGAAAAATACAGCAAAATTATTTAGCTCAGACGAGTTGGAATTAGTAGGGAGAAAGGTTGTATTCCCCTGCAACTACATAGACTCCCTGCAGAAACTGGAAGATAAGCAGCTGCTCCCCAGCAACAAATTTTACAATAGATTGATGGACACTTCCATAAGTTAAGATGATTACAATCATGCTCTTAAAGTCTGGCGAAAATTCAACTGGAAGAAACTGGGGCATTATTCTAATATTTATTTGAAATATTATGTGTTGCTTTTTTCATGTGTGTTTGAAAACCTTAGAAAATGGTGGCTGGAAACCTATGGTCTGGACTTTGTCCCTTATGTGAGCAAATCGGGCTTCTCTTTCGATGCAATGTTGAAGCACACCAATGTCGAGCTGGAACTCTTAACAGATTATGAAAATTACTTATTCATTAAAGACTTTATAAGACATGGAGTGGTCCAATGTGTGAAGCACCATGCAAAAGCCAAAAACAAGTACATCCCATCCACATACAATGTTAGCAAACCACCCATCTACCTCCAGTACATACATGCAAACATCTTGTATGGGTGGGTAATGTCTCTGCCCCTCCCCATACATGACTTCCAGTGGGTGAGCACCACCATCGACATCACGATGGTGCCAGACGATTACCTATTCGGCTATGTGCTGGAGGTAGATGTAGAGTATCCCGCAGAACTCTACGACTCTCACAAAGACTTGCTGTTCTTGCCCATTACATTACATCAACTCGAAGACTTAAAGTTACGAAAATCCATTCTGTACTGCAGTTTGAGCAAGAGGCATGGGCCAAACCATACATCGACCTCAACACAGAAAAGGGCAGGCAGCTGGCAATGATTTTGAGAAATACTTTTTTTAACTCATGAACAATGCCACTTTTGGAAAATTAATGGAAAATAAAAGGAACTGGCAAGTTATGAAATTAGTGTGTAATGAGAGAAGATTGAAAAAATTAATTTCATAGCCCACCTTCAAATGCAGAACAATTTATACTGAAAACATATCCCTAGTGAAAATGGGAAGAGTCTATAGTGTTTCACAAACCCATTTACGCCAGCTTTTCAGTGTTTGACCTCTCCAAAAATTTTAATGTACAAATATACATGTTCCATCATGACATCATGAGAAAGAAGTATGAAGAAAACACAAATTTAATATATACAGATACCGACACGTTAACTTAGGAAATCGAACACAGGATTACTATGAAGACCCTACATTCGTGCATGGGATGGATTCCAGCTCCTACCCCCTTACCACCAAAAACATCTCTGCTATTCCCCCGCAACAGGAAATTGGTAGGGAAATTTAAAGATGAGTGTGGCAGGGAACTGATGAGTGAGTTCCTAGGGCTGCATGCCAAAATGTATAGCTATGTATGTGAGAGTAATGTGCTCAAGAAAGCAAAGGGCATCCAGAAGGCAAGTTTTAAGAATAAAATAACAGTTGAAGATTATAAATGAGTTTTGGAGCTGCAGCAAGTAGTGCATGTAACCATGAACAATATAAGATCACACCACCATGAAGTGCATGAATAAAGTCGTGCTCGCATGGCAGGGTGAAAAACGGCAATTATTAGATGGTGGGATTTTAACTGTGCCATACGAATATAAGAATTAAACACCATTTCATAAAATATCATATGGCCATATTGGCTAGAAATTAGGAAGAGAAGAAGAAAATAACAGAGCAAAAGAAGGGAAGTAGAAAAGAAAAATAGGAGAATAGAAGAAAATAAGAGAAGAAAAGAAGAGAAGAAGAGAAGAAAAGAAGGAAGATAAGAAAATAAAATAATAGTATTAGTATTTCTATTCAATATAAGCATATGGTGTTGTATGTAAATTTTTGATTGATGTTGCTACTACTAATGATGAGGATGATTGAGATAAATAGTAATTGCAAATTTTATAAGTGATGATAAATATAGTGCTGATTGAAGCCATGAGCGACCCGGGGAGGGGGGAAGGTTGGCATGTTCAAATTAATCTCTTTCCCTCCGTGTTGGGATAATGAGGCCGGGATGCAAGGGTAGTTCCTCACCTCGGAGGTGTCAAAAACAGAAGTAATTTCACCTCCACCACTTCCACTAGCTATAAAATTCTCATTTTGCTTTTGGTGAAAATTAGTACTTTTTTTTTTTTACAGCACACATTCATATATAAGGTCCTGACATACTGCTACAGTTATCATCGCGAGATCGAGATTGTGCCACCACCACCACCACCAGCAATTTTAACTATAGAGTGTTGCAACCGATATTACACTGCGACAATTTCGCTTGTGCATTGCTGCACAATTATTTGGGAATGCAACTTCTGTTTGGGCCTATGACCAGGGATTAGCACCAATTCCGGGGGTCCCAGCCCTTATAATTTATGGGGCTTGTGGGGGTGAAATATGTTATATTTGTAACATCTAGATTCTTTGTAACACTAGAGGCAGATTTTTCTTACCTACACTATCTATCTGTCTATCTACTTGTTTTCTTTTCCGCCTCTTTATCTTAGATTCTTCCATCTCTCCCACTTTCAGCTGTTTTCATTATTCTTATTGCTGCTTCTAATCATTGTGTTTTTTGTCCAAGGTCCTAATCGATGGTTGTGACAAAATAATCTAATTATTCTTGTGATCGCCAAAGTAAAAGGCAAACATGTCTTGTTTTGTGGGTGGTGCTAACTGCGGTGATAATTGCGGTGAATGTGTAGCTAACTGTAGTGCATACAGTGCTAACTGATGAGTATGCGATGCTAACTGCAATGTTAACTTATGTACTAACTGCAATGCTATGAATATAACAAAAATATTTATTGCATACTTATAGAGCAGGAAAAAATGAGTGATAGAGCAGGAAAAATCAAGATGGAATGAATGAGCATGAAGTGCGAAGAACAAAGTGGTGGACAGAAACAAGATGGCAGCTAAACAAGGTTTAAAATATGTGTAAGTCTTATTTTCACTGATAGTAAAAAAGACTTATAAAAAGAAATATATATATTCTTTCATCCTACCGCATGCATACATGCACACACAAGCCTATCACTTATTTTAAACGCCTTACTGCAGCACGTGTTCCGGTCTATGGCTGGTCTAAGGCATTGGTCTGGTGACCACCAGGTCCGGCGGTTTCGATCCATACTGTAAACAAGATGGCAGATGCACACCAGCACCTCCTAGTAGGCGATGAAGGAAAGAACAACATGGTGGCAGGCACACCAGCACTCCCTGGCAGGTGATGAACGAACGAACTACTGCAAATAAGATGGCGGACCCACCAGTGCCCCTGACAGGCGATGAAGGAACCAAAGATGTTGGCAGACACATCAGAACCCCTGGCGGGCGGCCACCGAACTACGTATATGGCAGGCGAAGAAGGTGACAAAAGATAAAGCGAAAGAAAGAGAGAATGGAAATAATGAAAGAGAGAAGGGAAAGAAAGAGAGAGAGAAAGGAAAGAAATAATTATAAAATGAAAGAAAATGGAAGCACTCAGAGAAATCCCATTGAATAATAGAACATGAATATACAAGATGAAATGATAGAGCATGAAAAATCGAGACACTATGTTGGATTAATTTGAGTCCCAGAGGGTAGCCTACAGATCCTCTGTCCAGATTAAATTGGGAACCTGCTGCGAGGCGAGAGACCCTCTGTTCCCTCCTCCTATGGTTATCTAGTCCTTATGCCTGATCCACTATAACCCATCTCCTCCCCTTCACAAACCACCACCCCACCCCTTCCCCGCTCCTTCCTCCTGCACAATGAGCTACGCTGTGATTAGTTTTCGAATTAATTCGCTCCCTTCTGCGAGACTGTAGGCTCTCCAACTTCCTCTACTCTGGCTATCTACCACTGATGCCTTATTCACTATCACCCCTCTCCCCTCCATTATAAACCCCCGACCACAACCCGTCCCCTCACCTACCTCCTTCACAATGAGGTATGCTGTGATTAGTTTTGGATTAAATTGGGTCCCTGATGTAAGACTGTAGACTTTCGAGCTCTTCTCCTCCGGCTATTTACGCCATATGCCTGGTACACTAACACCCCTCTACACCCATTCATCCGGCTCCACACCCTCTTCCAAAAATTCATTTCCCTGTGAGATATGCTGTTTTCAGTTATAGGCTTTCTTGGTAGGAAGCGATGCTGTCATCATCGGCCAGCAGCCTAGTTCTGAACTTGGTTGATATATGGCGAGCCAGTTCGATTATTCGAATACTGTTCGAGTTCTCGCATCGGATGCTAGGCAGCATGCGAGTCGCTCGCCTGCCAGAAACACTGTACTTTAATGTTGTCATCTATTGGTAGGAGCACTTGTATCGTCTGGAAGCTAAGACAATGTTCTACATGCTATATGTAATACTTTAGTACAGTATAAAAACTTTGGTACATGGTGGGTTTGAACTGCAGACCCTTAGTTTGGTAAACATAAGTGACATTGAAAATTTGAATGCTGTATAAAAAAAGACACACACATATATATGATCTAGTGCATTCAAAATTGATTTGTAGTAAATTATGTCACAAACATTAATTAGTTAAACCATAATTTAATAAGAAAAATTATGTATTAATTTATTTTTTATTTAACACTTAAATATTAAGACATAAATGTATGAAGCAAACACTTTACGAACTCATATTTTCAAGAAGAATTTGTTTAAGTGATCAAAACAGCCAGATATTCAAAGCATAACGTTTTTTTTTAAAGAAGAAGTGTGTTAAAATTAAAAATATATTTACTTAACTATTGCAAACAAACATGTCGAGTGATGTGTCTAAACAATCATATGTCTTAGACAAATAAGAATATGTCATCAGAGAATATGATTTTGTAAACATACCCATCGCCATATTGAATTTAGTAAACATAGGACAGGTCTTTTTTATTTTTAAATTAATTAATTATTTTAACACTCCGAGCACTAAATACAATGCATCGCTTACATTACCACACATCATTAATGCCTTACGCCCTTTCTGGGAAGGTAAAATATGTGTTATATTCTTTTATAAGAATAGGTAGTCATAATTTCGGAACCATTGAAGATAGTCATCAAATTCATATCATAGGCATCATACCCGACATCCACCACAATGCAAGGTCATTTAGGCCCTAAGTCCTTCCTGGCAAGGTTAATTATGCCTTATGACCTTTTATAAGCACACTTCATCATCATTTTCGAACAGCTGAAGTTATAGTCATCAAATTCACTACTTACATATCATTCTCGACAACAAACAACACCACAGGGTCAAACACACATAAAACCCTTTTGTAAGCATAGTTAGGCATAAACTAAACAAGTGCATACTTACTAAAGGCACACTTACAAATTGCACACTTACAAAGTGCATACTTACCAAGTGCACATCTACCAAGTGCACACTTACCTAGTTGCTTAGTGGGGAAATGTCTTAAATCATTAACATCAAACAGACACACACACTCCCACTCATATACACACACCAACACACACAACCATGCACACACACACATACTCAAACATCCCAGCAAACACAACCTGTCGGCAAAGTGTCGGCAAATTGTCGGCCCGATACCTGTATTGTCGGCAACAGTTGTTTCAATGCTAGAAGACAACGCCATGACGTCTTTTTCGAGAAAGTATGTTTGCGGTTAGAAGAAAGACAATGGCATACTGTATTTTTTTGGATGACAGATGGATATAGCCTCAATTATGTCGGCTTGATATCTCACAGCCAACATGTCACCAATAGCAAAAATAATATCCTGGCCCGATTCTGATACAGCATCTTTGTTTTTTTCGGTAAGCTGGCCATCATATTATTTATTCCAGCCTGCTAACGTTTTCGAGACATAGCTCCTTATCACAACAAGGATATAAATATGATGTCTTTTTGCTGACAAACTTTTGGAACGTGTTTTCTGAATAGCGGGATGTTAGCTAGCTGTTAATGGCATAATGTCTTTTTTGAGACTATGTATTAACTGTTAGCATGTGTTTTTCATATTTATATATGTGTCACGTGGTAGTCATGGCATTTTTTACTTTGAAATTATTTCATTTGTACAACCATCTGACAGATATATTAAAAACTAACAAAAACTATTTTGTTTGTAAGTCTTTGAATAAACGAAGAAACAGTCTTCAAATAATCAGTGGTTTAAAATTATTTGTTATATTGTCATGGAATATATAGTCTTTTGTAATAATTTGTGTCATGATAAATTTTAAATTACTGGAGATAATCAGCAACTTACCCCATGGTGTATAGGTTAGCATGCTGGACTATCAACTCAAGGATCTTATGTTCGAATCCCACGCTCAGCAAGCAAAAGACTTTCATATCATATCGTGTGTTGAGAAGTAAATGAAAGGACTATATATGTAAAGAGGAAATAACAAATGCTAAATTATTTAATTGAAAAGATAAGGTTTTTTGTGCATATACTGCTTATTTCTGGACATCATGCCGCTGCATGGCCGCCATCGTAACGACATCCTGCCGTCGCAGGTCCGGCATCTAATCGCCATCCAGCCCCCGCAGTCCCAGCTTCTTGCCACCACACAGCAGCTGCAGATTCCAAAACTTGTCGGCTAGCTTTTACCGGCCCGATTCTGGCCCGTACTTTTCGTCTATGTTGGGCTGGAATACATTTTATATCTTCCAGTTAGCGGTGTGGTGTATTTTTGACACTCTCGGCAAACAGTCAGCTGCCAGTCCATATTTCCATCGGGCCGCTTTCGGCACAAGACAGCGGGCCGTCATCATCTGGCCGGAGTTTGTCGGCTATCTTTTACCGGTCCGATTCCGGCCCGTACTTTTTGTGTATGTTGGGCAGGAATACATTTTGTATCTTGACGTTTGCGGTGTGGTGCATTTTTGACACTGTCGGCTAACAGCCACCAGTACATATTTCTGCTTCCGGCGTAAGACAGCGGGCCAACATCATCTGGCCGCAGTTTATCGGCTATTATTTTACCAGCCCGATTCCGGCCTGTATTTTTCGTGTTTGTTGAAATACATTATATACCACACATATGCACACAAACACACACAGTATAACACACACTCCCACACAAACACACACAGTATAACACACACTCGCACATATAAACACACCCAGTATAATACACATTCTCACACACAAACACACACACAATCACGCAACTCATTTGCCCATACAATACCAGGTAGTCGCAAAACCCGTATAATCAAACTTTAGAAGCAAAACTAAATTCTTGAAAACTAGATCAATTTATCATACAACTTAAATGAGCAAAGCATACAAAAACAGATACGATCATATTATGAAACCATTTCAAACTATAATACTAACAACATACCACCCACTTGCGAAACCCCTGACATCAAACTTTACAAGCAACGCCAAATAATTAAAAAAGTAATTCAAAATATTATACAACACAAATGAACAAATCTCTATAATCCGTCTTCCAATCCACTTTATTGCACATATTTAATTTAAAGTTTAATTATATACAAAAAAGTAAAAAGCTTTCCAAGATTCCCTTTTCCTAATTAACTTTATAACATCATAAAAACAAAATTGAGATAAAAATAAAACACTCGTCTCATTCAAATTGTGTTATCACATACTACACATAGCAATAACAAACTTGTTATTTCATTAAAAAAATCCTTAATCAATGAATGTTTTTTAAGATCCACTCTTTTTTACTGTTGGTTCGATCCTTCCAGGTTACTTAGATATTATCTGAACAACAAGTTAACCTTGTTTAATCTCACAACAAGCTTACGTGTTGTTTAAAAGTATCAATATTTAAGTACTTTGAAAATCGACAAAATTGGATCTTACATACAGATTTAGTCACTATTTCAAACTAAACGTAGCCATTTACAGTTATACTAGCATATTCTTTGTTTCAATTCCCAACAAGGTAAATATGCGTATATGAATTACAATTTGCGACGTTTGTTTAAACCTACTAATCTTAAACATTAAATATTAAATTATTTTCTTAAATTGTTGTGCTTTTTATCTATCATTAAGTTAATGACATGCTAATTTAATATATTGTAATAACACTCATGCTAAGTATACACTATTCAACAAACATCATACACACCTACATAATTATGCATTATGCATTCACCAACTCAATTCATGTTCTCTGGCCAAGACAACTAGCTGCCGAAATCAGATACACAATATCGAATTATCATAATGCAAGTCGATGTATCTCCTAACATTCCCTATCATAACCAAAGTCATTTTAATCTTTATAATTATTCTAGGAAAACTATTTTGTGAATGGCTAACAAATTCTCCCAAGCTTCCCAAGAACACCATTTTTAATTGTTATCTGTACAGGCTAACCTTTTGATTGGTAATTCACCTAACCAATTTTTTGAGAAGCTTTAAAAAATTGTATCGATCATGATACGTTAGGCTTACATCGGGAGAGCTGAGTACTCACTTCATCATTATCAAGAGTAAAATATGCATATTTGCATAATAAAAATGAATTTTTAGTGAGACTATACACATTTAAATAGTTTATATGTAGCGATTCAAAAACCATGAAGGATAACTAGATATTTTGTAAATCACGTATCAGGTAAATTAACCAAACTATTGGCATAATGAATATCCAACTGCAAGAAGTATGCATGTAATGAGCTGAAACCATTTACACCCATTATTACAACCATTTATTTTTGTGTGTACCGAGACAAATTATTTTATTTTCTTTGATATATCTTGTAGCGGTGCTCATGTTGGAGATTTATTCTATGATGCAGTGGATCATGTTCCCTACATCCTTCCTGGGTGTGTTTTTGCCACAGCCTTTTAACTATTGATTCATGAGTATTGCTTCTTGGCCTGCATAGCAGATGGCATTTTGATTCTCTCCAGCACCAAGTAATATCTAACAATTTTGTTCGCATGCCACGTTCTCCGAGCTTAAAGATTTCATTATCATGAACTGTTTCATAGACCAGCTTAACTAAATCTCCTTAACATTGGCATTTAATTAAGATGACTGTTTATTTGGACGATACAAACATGCACCCTACAAAATTAAGAAAATATGATGTGGCCTTATGGCTAATACTTGCAAACGAGTACCCGAAAGTGATTTCACTTGCCTTATAATAGCATTTTTTTTAGAGTAATTTCGTTTATAAATAAAAGGCCTTATTTATTTTGTTTTTAACAACACAGAAAAATGCGAAAGAAATTGAACACTCAAGATATATTGATATTTGCAATAATTATTCAAATATTTATTTTACTTATACAAATACTCAAATATATATGCTCATGTTGTAAGACATATTATATTTATAATTTTATATATATTTAAAGTGAATCTTTCAATGTACTTCATTTACTGAAATTTTCTTCTTAAAATATATTATAAGGACACTGATGTGGTTAATATCAATTTAATAGTTGTTCTATGATGATAAAAAAGAAAGAAAACAAACATATTTTTTATCGATAAAATAAGATATTTCTAGACAACAGTTTTTTTTTTGTAATGACTGGAGCACATCTTTAACTTAAGTTCTGCAAACACTACTACAACAGGATTCTTCATCCACCCTTCCACCATTATTGATCAAAACGGTCAGTTAGATTACAGATAATTTTGGCCACACTACTCTTGTAAAACTTTTGTATAGTGCTTTATTTATGTTTCAATGTATAAAACTTTTGATCTCTCCCTACCTTGCCACTTGCTATCATTTCGCCTTAATCAATTTTCTTACATAATTAGTTCCATTGTTGTTTTCCGATTATGTCTCTAGCGACGCCTTGCCCCTACGATACTGCTCTTATATATTACAGCGAATGCCACCATTCGTGGTCATCCGCCCCTGACCTAAGCTCCTCTGCCTGCATCGTTTCTACAACCCTTGGAAGGCTCCAACTTGTTCATTGATATTTTTCTCCACAACTGCCAAAGCTGAGTAGGCTGTTTGTACAGCAAGGGGGGAGGGGGCGCAGTGCAGCGGCCAGAGGAGAGCTATACACGAAATTACATGTTAAGGTACGACGCAATATGGATTTTGAGTGCTTGCGAAACATCACACTGACCTACTGAGGGCACGGCGTATATAAAACCAGGAATGCTGCCCCCCCCCCCCAGAGACACACCGACACCAGAAGTAATACTACGTTAGTTGCCAGAGCTGACAACAGGATCATCAAGACATCGAGGCTTGGAGGAGCTTCCAGTTTTTCTCCTGTGTTATTTATGAGTATAGCCCGTGCTAGCTGTTAGGGTCCAAGTCGTCCTTCGAGACCCTGACAATCCCCCCCTTAATAATAATAAATATTATTGGCAGGGCTAGGGACTTGAGATTATTCCTGTATTCCTACTTAAAGGCACCGAGCCTCGTATGCGTAAGTGTTAATTGAATCTTGTGTATTTAGTAATTAGTGTAACGTATTGTACCATTCCTATTTACACACACATATATATATATATACATGTTAATAAAGTGTTGTTTTTATGAACCCCGGTTGGTTAATGATTTCATAAGCTACACCCCAGTCTAATATGTACGTTCTCCCCTTCCCTTGTATTGGAAATACTTTAATTAATTTACTTGGTTCAGTTGTCAGAGTAGAGTTGGAAAGCGGAGGCATTACACTGGTGCAGATGCTGTTTTATTCTCACCTTGTTTCATCCAAGCTCCACCTGTTCGCAGGTCATCGCATAATATTTTCATTACGTGTATTTATACGATTATTCATAATTTTGAAAGTAATCAAAGTACACCACCTCTCCCTGTCTGTAACAGACATCCACGCCCGCACACGCTGACAGCTGTTAGTTTCATGCGCCCAGGACACGTGCTGTAAGCGAGCCAGCATTGAGTAGGTCAGTTCGCCTCGTGTGCGTGATGGCTGCTTGCATAGCACGCCTAGTCAGGCCAGTCTTGTCACCCTCCCCGCCTCTTGTAGCTCTGCTTTTGCTTTTAGTTAATGCATATATTCGCTTTTTTGTGCATGTGGGGCTCTATTCCTGTAATTGCAAGGTTCTCTACACTCATGATGAGCGTGTTTTTCGGAGATCTCCTATATCTCTTACCCTTGTTGCTTTAAGTAATTTTAAGGTTTTCACAAATATGCATGGCACCTAATACTCTGAATCCTCACGTTCTCGCTCACAAATTGCACTGAGCAAACTTATTACATCCTTATCGGGTAACTCCGACCTTAATTGTTTCAGGCCCGAGCGCAGAGACAATGAAAGCATGTCGGCAGAATCGAACCGACATTGCGAGTCCGTACCCCGGCACACTGTTACTGTGCATAATTTCGGGTGGTTTAAGGTCATCATGGATACAGGGGATTTTCATTGCAAGGCACATAAGTGTTTTATTCGTAGTCATTTGCACTGTCCCAAGAGAGCAATTGGCCCCACATTAATATATAATATAGTCATATAGAGAGTCTGTTATGCAAGTGTAAAATATTGGTACTTTACGGAGTTTGTGGGGACCTATTTGTATACCTATTATAATGATTTCACTATCATGATTGCGGTAGTGTTGAAGTACTTTGAATAAATGTTTCAGTAGACTGTGGACTTGAGCATGTTATTGCACAGTGCATTACAATGGCCGTACCTTGAAAAAACAACGTACTGATATGAATGAAGTTAGAACTGTAACGGGAAATTACAAGTGCCACTTAGACAATTAGGAAAAACTTATATATATATATAAATGTATGAAGTCTGGCTCAGGTTATGACACTACATCCTAAACTACGTGCCAGTTGTGTGAAGTAATTAAGAAAATATAATAAGGTATTACATTGGTAACACTATTGCCTTTAATTAATTTTGTTTTATTTTGCCGCGAAGTCCAGGATAATGAAGTAGAGTACTGATAACGTATATTAAATAGAGGGAGCTATCTAGGTGATTTTATAAGCATTCCTAAGATAAAGTATACAGTTACGCTTGGTGTGAACGGTGAAGTGTAGGATGGGAAAACCACATCGTAATATATATTAATTTCTCCTCAATTAATTATGTAAGGCTTGATGGCCAACCTTTTGTGATTGTATGTTTTACTTTTATATGTGATGGCGGCAATGTTGGTTCATTGTGAGAATAAATGAAATAAACTCACTGTGCAGTAATGGAGCATATACTGCAGTGCATATCGCACGTAAAAGGCCGGGATACCCCACAAACGAGTCATTACGCCAGAGTGCATTCCGGCCTCCCAGACGTGGCATTCCGCTCCGGCCTCTTTTCGGTGAACACGCCCCACATTCCAGGGCCCACATCACCACCACCTCTCCCCATTGTGAAACTTGTTAAAACACTACACCTTGCATTGGCACCCATTTGCGAGTGCGTGCTGTGCTTCCTTCCCATGTCAGCAAAAAACATTTGTACTGCAACAACTTGCTTCAATTCACTTATCACGTTTTTATCATTTACATTTCCATCTTAAGTTCTCAGAAACTTTCCCTTTAAATCATTGTTTTTCCAATTTACCAATGGTCTTTATAGATTATATATATATGTTAAAGATTAATCGTTCTTTTTCCGGGTACCTTCACTTACGCGATAATACCTCTGTGTGCATTGCTCGTACTTTCGTTCCGACATGTAAAGTTCCTACAGTTCATGTTCATTTCTTTCCACGAGTCAGTTATCAGTGTCACATGGTTGTACACGGTTTTTAATGCCGTGACAGTTCATATATACAAACAGTGTTGCCGATAGAATTTTTCCAATGCACCCCCTCCCCCAGTTGTATTTCATTAGTAATTATAGGCTATATATATATACACACATATATATATATACACACACACACACACACACACATGCTCATCTCATTCCCCAGTCACTCCACTCACCTCAATGGCATGCTACATTTGATTATGACACAAAAAAAGATTGGAATGGACCCAGCAATGAAATGAATTGCTGCGGCTAACTGTTTTAGCCCCAGTTGAATGGATACTTACCCCCCGAGTTCAGCCCTTTGAAACCCCTTTGTATTGCATAAGATGCACCATTCCAGGCCTTCGATAGGAGGAGGATCCCGCCAGGCACTTTCCCATTTTTTTTTGCCCAGTTGGCCTTGAAGGAGCTTCAGGCAGAAGAGGCGTTTGTATCTTTTTACTGTGGGGTTCGTACTTACGACACAGTAATTTCCCCTGGCAGTGTACACGAGTGCACTGGCCGTTTCTGACCTCGGTGAGGGAAAGCCATGAGACCAGTTTTCCTTGTTCCGTATTGTATTCCTGTGTTAGTGTGTCACAAAAGCTGTTTTCCCCTGTTTTCCATTAATGTGTACCCATCTCATTTTCTCAGCTTTCCCATGTTTGTCTCATCTAAATCTCCACGTGCACAGCCATTATCTTGTATTTAATTGCAAACCATTACTTTTTGTTTATTTATTTATAATGATTTAATTTAATATTAATGAGTATTATCCTTCCATGTCATGTGATACTCTTTTCCCTAATGATGTGCATACATAGGGTAGTTATGTGGTACTATAGGTTCCCAGTTTTGATTTTGCTAACAGTATAAAGTTGGCATCACAGTGTCTTTTCAAAGAACAGCTAATTATGTTTGCATTCTCAATTCATTCCACACTTTGATATTCCCTCATGACATTTAACAAATGCACGGTGACATCCGCTTGGTTCTTTAATACATAACAGAATGTTTTCTCAGACTATGTCTAACTTTCAGACACCCGAGGGGCAAACCCGGTCACCGAGCTATGGTCCTGTAAGAGCCAGCAATGTCCACAGCGTGGGTTGACAGCCGCATTCCTGCCGCTCACCGACCTTTCGAGCGACTGTCTTCTGTCCGCTCCCAGTAGGAGGGATCCAGGCTTACCAACTCCTCTTCTTGCCTCTCGTCGTTCCCGTAGCAGCATGGCGATGTCCGTCACGCTGGCCGCCACGGTTGACTGCACTGCGCTGGGGCAGAGTCGCTCTGCACAGGCGCCTAATGTTGTCAGGGCAACGGCCAGCACATGTTGTGCTGCCTTCAGGGAGTGGGGGCACTTTTCCCTGCCCTGGACCCTCCCCACCTGCGCCTCGCTACCGTGAGTGCGTTCTTCATCATGGCAGTACTGTCCGTTCTCCAGACCGGCGTTACCTTGCCGTACCCAATAATTGCTTACTTATTTCAGATGTTACCTGGATTCAGAAATGTTTGCACTTCAGTTAGTACGTCACATTTACTACACACAATTAGCTTTTAATTCCCTTTAACGTGATGTCTCAGCTGATACTTACATCTTTCTTTTACTAATACCTCACGAATATTTGATACTACCATGTAAAGGTCAGGCCTTAACTTTCCCATTTTATGAGTTCATTTTGCAAGCCTCGTAGCAGGCTCACTTGCCTTACCTATGTATTTATATCCAACAGCTATCTTAGAGAAATCTAAATTGTTTAATTTCTACAGCGTTATTCACATTCTGCCTAGTGCGTGCAGACATTTTGGTATACATTTACCCCCTATATTATTATGTTCTACTATATGCCAGCCTACCTACTTTCACACAACAAACAGAAGAATACGGCATATTACCTGCTACAGAATAGTTCATTTCAGCTTAATTTTGCATGTTCCATTATTTCCAATAGGCTCTTCATTTCCCATTCGTACCTGCAATTATTATAGTGCGTTTTCTTTATTTTCGCTCCACTTAACATGGAGTTCCAGTATCTATCATTTTATTTATTAGCATTTTACATTTTTGCCAGCTTACCTTAACAGTTCTCTATTTACTTATTTAGGTTTATAGTTGAGAATTAAAATAGCATGCTTCCTGGCATAACTTGTGTTTACGAATACTTGCTTTTAGGTCTTATTATTAATATTATTACTGTTTGATACTTTGATGATCTCTTCATGCCTTTTGAGCAGTAACTGAGTTATTACACCTTCATCTTCAAGTGATAATTTTTTATTCTTAATTTCATATGTGTCTGCTCCTGATGGACAGTTAGGATTTATTGCTTTTACTCTCTATCGAGGAGAAATACACAATTATTATTTACAATGCTTGTCCCTTAGATCTACAGGTCTACAAGTATTATTTCATATGATATGACTTGAGTCACATTACTACAGGCATTTTCATTTTAGTGGTAATTATAATTTAATTGTACAATGAAAAGTTATATATTTCTTTTGGTTACTTAGCAGTCAAAGGCTGTTTGTGTGTGAGGATTCAAAATATCATCTATGATATTTCCAAGATATGACATAGTCTTTCTTTTTGACATATAGTGGCAGTTCACCAATGAAAACAACAAAACAAAACTACAAAACAAAGCAATGGGAATACAGAAACAAAAAAAAAACAGTGAAAACCAAGTAAAATTCTGCCATCAGGTAATTTTGCATTGTTACATAATAAACGTTATAGTCTTAGTAGTTATTATTGTGTTCATGAATATCTGTACTTGGTGCAGAATATATATATATATATATATATATATATATATATATATATATATATATATATATATATATATATATATAACTGGATTTTTCTCCTCTCAATGGAGTGTCACAGTCATGGGTTTTTATACTAAGGGTACCTTCCAGTATTTTTCTCTTTGGCCTACAGGTTGGTCTTTATCATTACTTATGATATATATTTTAACATGCCTCATGGCATTCTGTACAAACAAATTATTGATTTAACACTCCTGCCTTGTGTGCAGAGATGTGTCTTGGTATATTACATTTACCTTATAGAGGACGCCATGTGTTCTGCCACTTAGTGATATTTTCTCGTTAGCTTATAAGGAGGTCTCCACCCTTTTATTATCCATTTCCCATATCTGCAGATTTTATTATGTTCTTTTGTATCTATGATGTTCAATAATTTTTTCTTTTACCAAAAAACCTACCACTAGCATCTAAGATGTTTGCAAATATGTTTTGGTGTATAGGTATAGTTCGCTATTCTACATATAAAATGGCTTTACAATTTTTTTTTATTATAACTTATATGTCGTTTGTTTTTGTTAATATTGCCTTCGGGCATGTTGTTATATTTCTTGCCAACATTGCATCTATTTATTCAATTTACCCATTTTGGTGGAATTTTCTATGTACCTCTCTCAACAGTGATGGACACTAATGACAACTTTCAGTTCAGTGAACTTTCCTAAAAGGCAGTGCCATGTACAGATAGTGCTTTCACGATATTTCATGTGTCTCCACGAACTTTCCATCCTTCATGTGTGTATACTACATGTGAACACTATGACAGAGAGAGGTCTGAACATTCAGCACACTGCCCAGGAAAACCACCTACACAAACTTGCTTACCATGGTATATGCACCTCTCCATATTCAATTATATATTTTTTCAAAGGTTTTCTGTTTAAACTCACAGTGTTTCCTAGCTTATAAAATGCCTATATATATGCATATATTATGTATACCTAAGTTACCAATACCGTTCAATATGTTTATTAATTCACGGTTTAATATGTGTTCATCTATGCCGTTATGTCACCACCTGTAGTAGGTCGCATGTCTCTCCTAATATTTATGTATGTGTTACAACGACCTTCCTCACGGAACACTATTATCTTCACTAAAGTGTATCATAATGCTTTCACAACATGCCACATGCATTTCATTCGAAGTTATTGTCTACCTCTATACTTACTGTTCATTATTATTTTCTATTCATTGTCGACTACCTATTGTGTACTGTTTAGGTTACGTTTATATTACTATCACTACTTGTCGTGCATTATTAAGTTTTAAACTTAACTGTGTGGCTACGTCATGTTATCCATCACAGTAATAATCGCCAAAGGTTTTAACACAGTTTTCTCAAGTTGTGTCAATATGAAACAATGTTTGTACTTATCTATCTGTCGCCTCATATCCTCATTGTACCGGTGTATGTATGTAAGTAATCCTTGTGCACAAACCAAGCATGCACTTGAAACGGGCTATAAACTGCGCCGTAAGTCTTCTTGCTGCTGCACGGCAAACAAAATACGGCGCAGCCGTCTAGCACTAAAAACCTCTGGAGTGCCACCTATCTTTCACACAGGTAGTCTTTCCCCTTTGCATTAATTTTCCCTTGTGTACCTTAACTTTTACTTTCAATTATAGATTTTATCATTCCCTTTTGTCATTGCTATTGCCAACTTATTAATACTTAATCCAGAAGGAACTTTTGTTGATCCTATCAACTTGTACAACTTTTTATTACTCTGCCATGTTGTTCAGCGCACCTGTACAGTGCGCGCGCCCAAACTTTCAAACTTCCTCTACCCATGTCCATCGCCTAGCTTTAAGGGGTTACATTTTTTTTTACATTACATGTGGCGGTGGACATGCTTTCTTCCCTCCTGTAGTTGTGTTGATCAACATGGTCAGATAGATTACAGATAATTTTGGCCACACTACTCTTGTAAAACTTTTGTATATTACTTAATTTATGTTTCAATGTATAACACTTATGATCTCTCCCTAACTTGCCACTTGCTATCATTTCGCCTTATTCAATTCTCTTACATACTTTATTCCATTGTTTGTTTTTCGACGATGTCTCGAGTTTCGCCTTGCCCCTACGATACTGCTCTTATATATTACAGCGAATGCCACCATTCGTGGTCATCCGCCCCTGACCTAAGCTCCTCAGCCTGCATCGTTTCTACAACTCTTGGAAGGATCCAACTTGTTTATTGAATTTTTTCTCCACAACTGCCAAAGCTGGGACGGCTGTTTGTTCGGCTTGGAAGACGGGGGGGGGGGGGGGGTGCCAGAAGAGAGCTGCACACGAAATTACATGTTAAGGTACGACGCAAAATAAGGATTTTGAGTGCTTGCGAAACATCACACTGACCTACTGAGGGCACGGCGTATATAAAACCGGGAATGCTGCCCCCCCCCCCCCCAGAGACACACCGACACCAGAAGTAATACTACGTTAGTTGCCAGAGCTGACAACAGGATCATCAAGACATCGAGGCTTGGAGGAGCATTCAGGTTTTTCCTGTGTTATTTATGAGTATAGCTCGTGCTAGCTGTTAGGGTGCATGTCGTCCTTCGAGACCCTGACAATCCCCCCCTTAATAATAATAAATATTATTGGCAGGGCTAGGGACTTGAGATTATTCCTGTATTCCTACTTAAAGGCACCGAGCCTCGTATGCGTAAGTGTTAATTGAATCTTGTGTATTTAGTAATCAGTGTAACGTATTGTACCATTCCTATTTACACATATATGTATATATATATGTATATATACATGTTAATAAAGTGTTGTTTTTATGAACCCCAGTTGGTTAATGATTTCATAAGCTACACCCCAGTCTAACATGTACGTTCTCCCCTTCCCTTGTATTGGAAATATTTTAATTAATTTACTTGGTTCAGTGGTCAGAGTAGAGTTGGAAAGGAAAGGCATTACAGTGTGGTGCTGGTTCGGTTCTCCGGACGGGGCCGAAACAGCATTATCACAGTAAAGAAATATTTAAATTACTTGTCTTGCCTGTTCGAGTAAAAATGCATGTGGCATTATAATTTCTGGCATGACTACCACCCAGCAAATACTTTCAATGAAATTTCCGAACTTTTGAATATCGGAAATCATCACTTTTTTTTTTGTTTCAAAATGTAATGGTTATGCTTCAAATAAGTAGAAAATATTTTATTATTCTTAACTAAAGCAAATAAACATATAATAACAATACATTACTTACGAGTTCTGCCATCTATACCACAAATAAAATGAAAAATATAACTAGCAGACATTCCAAATATCTTGACAAGGATTATTAATTGAAAAGAAAATATTTTATAACATTTATATTCTATTGCGCATGTTAAATCATTATCATAACACTATACACATAACAGATATAAAATTGAAAACAATAGAATAACTGGTTGCTCAAAAATATCAAGGAAAGGGCTCTGCCAAGAGAAATTATTTTTTCCTTTCAAAGGTAAACACATAAATGAGAAAAAACTAGAAACAGATAAGCAAAATGCTTACTGTGCCACGAAATGGTACAATAGAGTCAGAATGGTGTAGTGATTGCTGTCTTGCAGATACTTGCCTCGGCAACAGTAATTTGGCTGTAGGCCTTGACAAGGTCAAAAACAGAAAATATAGCTTTGCCATGGAGAGTGTGGGAGAAGTCCTGGATGTGTGGAATTGGGATATTTGTCTGGAATTGCACTAGAATTGAGCATGCAGTAGTTACCACAAGGCCTCTATTCCTCACCTTTAGTAGTTAACATGTGCAAGGGCGCAGATCATGAGCTGTCAGAAGGCTGAGCTGCCCCGATCTTGAGCATAGCTTCCAAATCTTTCTTCGCAATTCACAGATTGTCCGGAGCCAAACGCCGTGGCCTACTGTGCTCGGGTTGCCTAGTGGTGGTATTGATGTGGTGAAATGTGTTGTTCTGGGCAGACTGCTATTGTCAAATAGGCGAGTTATGGTAGCATACCTTTTGAGCAAATCAGAGTAGCGAACTGACTGACGAAGCTTCCTGATACTGCTTATATCACACGTGGCCTTGTGGCGGTCTGCAGCCAAAGATGTGTGTTGCTGTCTACAAGGTGCCAATTTCTGATATCCACCAGGGGATCGTAATGGTGGAGGAAATCTGCTCCAATAATCTGCTTAGTCACATAAGACACCACAAAATGCCACAATAAATCTCGCCTGAGTCCGAAGTCGAGTGTTAATGTCACAAAGCCATGCATTTCTATGGTTGAGCCATTTGCTGCAAACAGAGATTAGTTAGATATTGGACACCTGCCTGGTAACCGAGCACATGGAAAAACACAAATGCCCGCACCTCTGTCTACTAGAAAATGTACTTTTATCTCTGTGTTCATGACGAAAAGGCAGTTACTAGAAGTTTGAGTGAGTTTGTGGGCCAATTTCAATGAGTCCCTTGGTAGTTTCCAATGGAGTATGTACAGGGCATGGTACATTTCCGCCCCTCATCACCGAAGCGCCGATGGTATCAGTAGGCCCTAGGTTAACTCCTGCTGCAGGAATGGTGGTGGTGTGATGCTGATGGAGAATTGTGCTGGCAACCATCATGTCGACCATGATAAGTTGTGGCTGCTGTAATCTCTTGACATATTTGTGTAGCCACTTCACCATTTTTGGAGGTCATAAGCATCGACATTTTTTTCAATGTTGGCCTCAAGTGGGTTGGTTTCTGCCACTTACAGCCTCGGATTGGTGTACACAATGGCATCTGCGAGATCAATGAGAGTATCAAGGGTGGAACTTACTTGGGTTGCCAGGATCACTTGTGTCGGTGGTGGAAGGTGGCCCAACCACAACGACTTGAGAAGCTCATCTGTGACAGCTGTACATGCTAGGATCCGGAGGTGCCGAAGGAACTGCGCGGGCCTTTGGTCGCCGATCTCTTCATGTTCTATCAGCTGTTTTGTTTTCTTTCCCTATGAGGTACTCAGTCATTTAATAAGCTCTGTTTTGAGTTTAGTGTATTTGTTCTGGGCTGGAGGACGAATCAGAAAGTCACACACTTCATTAGCATATTTACAGTGTAGGTTGCCTGCCACAGAATTAAATTTCTTCTCGTTGGATGTTATTCTAGCAAGTGCGAACTGATTTTCCACCTGTGCGAACCACATACCTGGACCTAGGGCCCAGAAAGGCGGGATCGGGACAGTGACGCGATTGACGGAGGCAGTTGACTATCGAGGTTCGGACATGACTGCTACTGTGTTCCAAAACCGACAGCAAAACTACCACGGACGCAAGTGCGATGGTTCGTAGGAGCCCGATACAAATGTACCGAAGTCTCCCAGAATCAGTCTATTCCTTCTAACCACTTCTGCACCTATTCATAGTAGTTCCACGTGGCACAGGAGAAAGATTAGATATGTGACGAATCGCAGGAGCGTGGGCGGCGCAGATAACTGTGCTGCTGAAGGACACTCGAGAGTGCTTCAGCTCGCAGAGCTACGTTGTGGAACGCGGCTCGGAGAACATATGTGTCGCGGAAGATGGTAGCTCCCTCTATTCGCGAGCGCGACAGACCGTGGGAATGCTGTGGCGCGGCGCGGGCGGAGTCCCTCATGCGACGCTATGCGGACTAAAGAGGCACTGCTTTCGAGCGTGTGTTGTTCGTTTCTGCGCCATAGTCTGTCTCGGCAGGCTGTTTGGCATGGTAGTTTTATACCTCCTGCAACGCGGAGTTTTCGTGTGACACATGTCACGAACCCGGTATCCGTGCTTGCCCTGATCAGGTCGGGGTTATCACTGCAGCTCCTCAGATACTCTAGCGCAAGGGCAAGCTAAGGAGACAACAAAAACATGGTATGCATCGCGTGTGTAAAGATTTTAATTAGAACTGCCAAACCGTACACAAGCACAACTGTTCTGCACGAGTGGCGTCTAGGAACTGCCAGCTGCTATATTGGTCGCAAAGGGCCTCGGGCCAGGAAAAACCGCATCGGCTTAAAGGTACTTGTGAGCGTTCACGCACACACACCCCATGTGGTCTATAAGTCCATTACTGCTCTCGCAACAGACCATTAGCACGCTTGCCGTGCCAACAGTTTACGCCCACTTTCCCAGCAGCCATGGTGGTATGGCACCACAGTAATAAATTGAGCTTTTGCATATACTCTACAGGTTTGTATAACATTCTAATTATGCTCAGGTTGCTTACCTCAAAACATTATGTGTACTTTGTCAATCTTCCTGTAAACTTCTACTTTCATGGGCTCGATGCAATATGGGTAACTGGGGTTTTTCGTGAGCGCGGTAAAAAAAAAAAAGTTCTTTGAATGCCTAAAATATCTCTGCAGCAGGTGAAGTTAGTGGGGTACTATCTAAAGAATGCTTTCTGATACGCGACTACGTATAGTGAGGCGATTTGACAGGTCGTTGCCCTTCTAGAAATTATCTCTTACTAATAGCAATGTCGCACAGGAAACGGACAGGGACTGGGTCAACGTCCAGAATCTGGGCAGTGAGTATCTGGCAACAACACTTGAAAATGCACACGTGAAGCCTGAGATCTCTCTGCTGATTGGTAGAGATGTCTGCTGGGCGTGGCGTACATCAGCACTAACTGAACAACAGTGAACGCCTTTCGCGGAGTCGCCCCCATGAAAAACTTTCCCCTACTACCCCCTTCACAACACACATCAATACACACCAAATCGGCTGTGTGTACTGTTTGTCACTACACTGACTCTTACTTCGTGCTGTAGCCACACAATAAAAATAAGTATGCCAAGTAGGCATCACCCACAGGGAGCAACATACATGTCCTATCATTTTGAGCTTCTGTAACCAGAGAAGTTGTGGAATGATTGGAGGTGTAGTAAGTTCGGCAGGTGTTACCCAGAGGGAGCAAAGTCTTTCCTTGGAAGCTTCTAAAACTACGAAAGAAATAGAAGAATAAAAGGAGGGGAACTGAGGACTGTGAGCTGTTCCCTTGGTCAGAAGCTCTAATTCCGAAAAAAAACAAACCATGCCAGAATCGGAAAGCTGCCAGTCTCCTCTGAAAGTTTACTTGCTTAACTGTGTTAAGAAGCCTGTTGTGAATCTCTATTGTCAGAAAACCTATAGGAGACAGTCCCTTAAGAATTCTAATCTTGAGTATAATAACTTTTCTTCTTGGAATATTTTTATATTTAACTTTGTGGAAATAGTTTAATACTTTGATAGAGATTCTCGAAGATGCCCAGAATAATGGCTGGTTGTGAAAATACATTTGTATGAGTAGTGCAAATAGTGGGCAGCCTCGCCCAGTGGGCGTGTGTTAGAGGAGGAAATAGTACAAATGGGGAGAAAAGAGTCCCTATTGGTGGAGAGATATGGTAGAGGAAATGGCCGGCCGAAAGACTAGGTATCTGAGAGGAAGACCCTGCTTCTTCGTACACATTTTAATTACAGCTTCATGGGCGCACGAGCTGTGGGTGACGGTTCGATGAGAGTGGACAATGCCCTCTCATAGACTTGCATTTTTATTCTGACTTCCTAATATTAGTGAGAAGAGAGAGAGAGAGAGAAAGAGAGAGAGAGAGAGAGAGTCCCAGACTTCGGCATTATTCTCCGAGGTATGTCAATATTTTAGGTATGGAATGAGTGAGACTTCATAGAGTGTAAGAAGTTTATTTTCGGGATTGTCATAACATTGTCAACTATTGCTTATCCAAGGTGCTTCCTTCATAGAGTTTGATAAAGATAATAATTTATTGAATAAAACATTTACGCTATTTCAGAATTTATTGTCTGATTGGATGTCCTTGAATCTCAAAAAAATTTGATAATTATCAAGGAATTTAGAATCAAGTATATGGATCCTGATTCATGCAGTAGAGAATCACATTTTCAGGAATACTTTGGTGCAGTTCCCCAGAAGCTTTGCCCATTCTGTAAGAGCAGGTCTCACACATTGAATCATGGGTACACAATTAGTAAAATAAAAGTTTTCCCTTGTGTTTATTGCGTGCCCATCATCATAATCCAAGGCTATATCCAGAAATACGACAAAATATTTAATATTGAACAGTTTAAGATTCTGCCCTCCTCATTTTAGTGTGTTGAGGATATCGCGTGAAAAAAATTAGATCTAATTTTATTATTTTAAGGTAACTTCAGAGTGGTAATATGTAAGATGCATATTTTTAAGATAAGTGAGTAAGCTAACTGATGTGTGTTTCACAGTGTAAAACACTTCAACTATGTGTTTGTAGAGTTCAAAGAAAGATTCTTTCCCCAGCCTACATCCCAGAAGCAATCGAATGTTATAGGAATTTAATATAAATTGAATAGTTTTTGTTTTGGTGCTCCCTTCTGTTTAACACTAATATGCGAACCATGCATATTTATATTAACTGGTGGGTCATTCAAGTCCTCGGTCAGCATGCTCCACAAACTCCCACTCCTCTCTGAAGAAAGTCTTAGGCCGCCACGCGCAATAGGCGTTCGTCGAGCTATTAAAGAATTAACATCTAGTATCAGGTTCCGAATCCCTTTGTTGAATTATAAATTTGGGTGGTGGTAGCATACCCTGCCCCTATTGCCATCTTATGGTGAGTTCACTCATTCGCTTTAAACTACCACCTTACTCGGTCGCTATTGGTTCAGACTGGTAGAGGCATGGCATCGGGCAAGAATGGCTGGAGTGATGTGATGACCACACCAGGCATGAATGGTTCAAGTGACGCGACGACCATACCAGGCAAGAATGGTTCAACTGACACAATGACCACGCTGGGCAAGAATGGTTCAACCCAGCAAGCATGGAAAATACGGACCAGAATTGGGCTGGTAAAAGCTAGCCGACAAACTCAGACCAGCCGATACCGACCCGATGTTAAATTCCGGAATCGGCCCAATGGAAATATGGACTGCTGGCTCACTGTTTTCTACACTGTACTGCTACCAGCAAGATACAAAATGTATTCCAGCTCAAAGTACACAAAAGGTATGAGCCATAATCGGGCTAGTTAAAGCTAGATGACAAACTCCTGCCAGCCGATACTGGCCCTATGTCAATTTCCGGAATCTGCCCAATGCAAATATGGACAGGTGGCTAACCGACAGTGTCGGGTCTGCGATGGTTGGATGTCGTTACGATGCCGGACCTGCGATGGTTGTTGTCATTACGGTGCCAGGCCTGCGATGGCTGGATGTCGCTACGATGCTGTTCCTGCAACAGCTAGATTTCATTACGATGCCGGGCCTGTGACGGGTGAATGTTGTTACAATGCCGGACCTGCGACACCTGAATGTACAATGCCAGGCCTGCAGCGGCATGATTTCCAGAAATACGCAGTATAACAATGCAAAAACCTTAACTTTTCAATTTGAAATTTTAGTAATTGTTATTTACTCTTTACATTTATTCATTTTATCCAATTCTCAACACATTATATGATATGAAGATCTTTTGCTTGCCGAGTGCGGGATTCGAATCTAAGACCCTTGAGTTGACAGTCCAGCATGCTAACCTATACTCCATGGTGTAAGTTGCTGATACTCTCCAGTAATTTCAAATATATCATGACACAAATTACTATAAAGGAATGTAAAAATATGATGACAATATAACAAATAATTTTAAAACATGTATTATTTAAAAACTATTTTTTCAGAAGCTTGTAACAAAATAGTTTTTGTTAGCTTTTATAATATCTGCCGGATGGTTGCACAAATGAAAAAAAAATTCGAAGTAAACAAATGAAGTGGGCTACCATGGACACATTATATAATCACGAAAAGACATACTAATGGTTAACAAGCAGTCTCAAAAAATATATCATGCCATTATCAGCTAGTTAACATCTTGCCTATTCAAAACACTTTCCAACAGTTTATCGGTAAAAAGATATCAGATAAATATATTTATTGTGATAAAGAGACTTTGTGCAATTATTAAAATTTTGGGAAAATTTTTTGGGCACAATAGTTTTTTTGCTGATTTATGTATATTTTGAAATTATGAATAATATGTAGGGTTTTTATTTCACTTAGGTTATAAGTGAACATTTATTGACTTACGGACATTTCTTTTATACCAGTAAGGAATCTCTTAAAGCTACTAGACTTCGGTCTTACAGGCACACATGGAAAATTAATTCAGTTAGCCTTTTATGTAATATTAATTTCCTAACTAACAAATGATAATAAGTACCATGCAGTAAAAAGTAAAGTTTTCTTTTATGATACACAATTTACATTTAGGTGTAGTTTATTTATTGTTCGGATCTGGATCTCTTAAAATAATTTGAATTTGGTTTAATTCATTTAATTTGAAACTAAGCCTCTTCCGATCACTAATAGAGAATTGTAAATTAGTGGTTTGCCAATCACATGCCTATTTTTCCGTGAGGATTACAAAGTTAACTTTACAATTTGAGCACCAACCTAGGCAAGAGCGAGAAAGACCGTCGGGAAGCTTAGTTGCATGGTATTCATTCTGGGCTCGGTGGCCACAGCACGCCATTAGGCGATCCGTGGACTGCTGACACATCTTTTTCTGTCACATGGCTTCCTTAAAATTCATGCTGCACTCTGCTTGGCAAAAGCTGCTTTGCACCAGTGTGTATTATAGCCATGTTCGTCATCTCTCGAGTGTGTTATAACTACTTTTAGTTCGCGTCGCTGCTAATAGGCCGCATCTTCTCGTGCACACATTTCGTGGCATGTTACTCGTCTACTGGCACTCAGAGTGTCATACATTTTTTTTTTTTTTCGGTAGGCAGTGGAGTGGTAATTTGCTACTAGAATGTAGTCGTCAAGGGGACTTCAGTGATTACTGCAATGTAGCTGGTAGTTTGGAAGATGCGTAGTGCCGTACAAAATATAGTAATGTAGTTATTTTTTTTGTGGTCATAGAAATGGCTGTTCTACACCTAGGCAGGTTTTTTCAACCTCCGAAATGGATGTTCCTTGATGAGAATGCAACATAGTACCGTTCTGTCTACTTTTGCAGTATTCGGGAAGGCGAAGTAGTTAATTCTATGATCCGGCTTCCATATCATCCCATTCCCGTTCCATATAATCCCGTTCCCATTAGGGATAACCTCAATTCATGCTATGTAACCAGACGGATCATCGTCAGTGAGGTTCTTCAAAGCTCAGATATGAAAACGAAATTTTTATTTTTTTATTTAATTTTCTGATGAAATACTAAATGATGGACTATCTTTTGAAAACCATTGCAGACACACTGAAGGCGATAAGCCGAGATAGACAGAATTTAAAGTAAACAAAAGCATATATATATATGTATTTTTTTAGAAAATGAATTTATAAAAATGTTTAATCGATATTAATGCTATTATTAACAAATACTTGTAAGGGATCCCATAATACATATATTTTTTTATTTACTTTCTCTCTTGTATCGGTAAACTCAGAAAATCTGTAGTAAAATGATTTTTTTTGTAAAGAGAATTACTACTCGGATGTCAAACGCACTTGTTAAAGTTTTGTGTTACAATATATTGAGACCACCAACTTGTTGAATTCTCGTGTTCTTTTTTGAAATACCTCTGCGTAATATTTCTGTAATTTAAATACCTTTTTATTATGTGGACGTAATGTTAATTGTGTTATGACTTGCCATATTTGCCAACACATCTTTTCGTATTAAATAGTTACTTGTTTTTAACAAAAACAAGGTAACAGAAGCTTAAATAATTAATGTGGGCGAGTACATAACATTCTGGTAGCAGACAATTTGATGGTACCTTCTAGTTAATTCTTTCGACGAGTTATTTTAGTAAGGCGACATAAAAACTGTCACGTTTGCGTATCTGTGCTGTCTCCGACCACCCCAGTGTTCTCTACATAAGGTAAAGTATTATTTTATTTATTTATTCTTTAGTGTTTGTCCTTTTATGCGAGTGTAATCTTATCTGTTTACATTATAGCAAAAACGGTTTTTAAACTTTTTGGCTTTATATTCTCGGCGTGTACTCTCTCTCTCTCTCTCTCTCTGTCTCGCCTGGCCAAATATTAGATATTGGCGTTTGTCATGTAAGGATGTTTTAAATATTCATTAAGTGTTTACGAGATTTGTAATTCGGTGTGCAGTAGTGATTTGGTGTTTAGGTTATGTAAACATTATTATATTTACCGTTTATTAACGAAAGTGTGTCATTTGTTGCCAGTAGCACGTGTCAGCGGAACACTACTGTTCCCTCTTACACCTTGGTCTGGTCGGCGCAGGCTGCCAACTGCACGTTCTGGTTTTACACTACATTCGCTGTTGTTCTGTTTATAATTACATGCACACAGTACACTGGCATTCTAGGTTAAGCAGAACAGGTAGCATGAGACTTGCATGGTAGATATGTGTTTTAAGGTGTAATATATATATAAAAAAAAGTTAAACTTAGTGTTATTAGATTAAGTAAACATGATGGAGAAAGCAGTACCTGAATATATGTTCAAAGATGAGCTGACCTATGAGTTGAAGTCTCGTAATGTGGATTATAAAGAGGGCACACAAAAACTGAGAATGAAATTACATGAGTGGTTAAAGGAGGATATGCAATCGTCAGTAGAACACCTAAAAGATATAGATGTTAAGGACGAATTTGCCACTTGCTCGAGAAAAGTCTGCAAGCTAAATAATAGCCGTGTACCTACATTATGGCTTACGTCAAGCAGAACTACAAAGCTGCTTGATGTGACTGACTCATGTCAGGCACAGACTAAGTATACTTCAAGTATTAGGTCAGGACCAGATGCACTTAGCGTATTTGAAACAGATTAGGGAATTTCTAGAGTTGGTTAACACAGATTATCATAGCATAATACAACAATTACTATTGGTGACTGGAGCAGTACCTCTAATGACTGCTAGCAGTCCTGGAATTAGTAGCGTGAGAAAAGCACTATTTGGGTCTTCAACTTCAGGGCGATTAGAAAAGGGACTGAGTGTTCACATTTCAGGTGCGGAAATAGTTACTCCCGGCTCTTTATCCCCACTCTCACCCACCACAATAATCTCACTGCCATCACAGCCACTTCCACATCATGTCCCCTCATTCCATTTGACCCCATCACCATCTCATCAGTGTGTTTGGTCTCTGAAGTGAAACAGACCAGAGCGCAAGCTGGTGGTAGTAATTCCCATCAAACTCAAACACAACTGATGTAACGTCTATCTTACCACCCCCCCTTACCACCCTGCAACCCCTAATCATATGCTATTTCACTCAGCTCTCAACAAATGTTTTGGTTAATAACCAACATATACAAAATCCCTTTTAAAATGTTTCACTATCTGAACACATCCAAACAACCACCCAACCACCCCTAACCTCCTTTCAACCCCTCAATCCACAATACCAACCTACTCTTCTACTGTCATCCCACAACACCCTTCTGCCCCCTTTCCTATACAATCACAAACAGAACTCCAAGCAAACCCACACAAACGAACTGTCGGCATCCAAACCACAGCTGGATTACATAACTCACCCCATCGCTTCACTTTCCAGCCCCTACCCCTTCTACATGCACAACAACACCCTACTTCCACCCATCACATGTCATCCCCATTTTCTGTTTATGGGAAACTTTCCCGCCCACTAGAAAGGGTTTTGGCAGTTTTCTGGAAACCAATGGTTTGAGCATACATAAATTTCTCAAGTTTCAAACTGAACTAATTCGAATTAAACAGAAGGACAATATACAAGATAGCCAACTTCTTGAAATAGTTTTTCCTTTCACTCGATCACCTCTGAGTGATAGAACCAACCTTGCCATTATGAATGGTCACAGTTTGGAACAGTACCATCAGGACATTATGGACTATTTAATTCCATCCAGGATGTTAGTAACATCAGATTGGAATGGTTCAACCAATTGCAGCAAGCTTTTGAGCCCTTGGCTATCTACAGAGCAGATGTCAAAGAGGCATCTATGGTGCTGTTTTTACTAATATCAGAGGCAGAAGTAGTCTCAACCATTGTAGATGTAGTGAATCCTATTGAGCACTCAGGCACTATATTTTCCTACGGACCACACACGTTTGCAGATCTGGACAGATTCTGCATTAATTCCACAAATATCGCATTTGTGGATTAAAACAAGGGAGGGCATATCCTTTCATTTCAGGAAACCTCTCGCCTCATTTCAAAGACGAAAACTAGATGAAAAAGATAGAGGTAAAGTTAAGGATTCCACTAGTGCCATTATCAAAGATGAGTCTAAGGAAAAAGTTGTTTCTTTTATAAGCAACCAGGCTATTTTAAGAAAAGTCATACCAAATATCTGCAATTGATGGAAACATAGAAAGAGGAAAAGGAGAAAAAAAACTAGTAGTGTGGTGGTCTACATCCCAACAAAAGAAGTTCAGGCCATCCAAAAACAAAAATTCACAACGAAACAATGGGCACAAAATAACAGGGAATTTAGTACAAAAGTGCAACCACTATGTATTGTGAAAATATTTCTTGAGGATAACTTAGGAAATAAATGGAGTTGTTTTAGTAATAAATGCTGTAAGAAATGTAAGAAAAATGCTTGTAAAAATAAAAGGAAATGTCACTTCTTTAACCAAACCATTTTTGCCATTTCCCGCCACACAATTAGGCTCTAATGAAATTGACGATCTTGTTGATACAGGATATGTTCGTAGTTCTATTTCTGCTCCAGTTTTTAAGGAATTGCAAGATATAGGAAATGTGAAAAGTACACATTCTGTAAATATAAAGTGTGTCACAGCTTCGGACTAACCCTTACCAGTCAGAATTGCAGCCTTTGTAAAAATTAAGGTGGACATATTTTCATGGATTTTTCCATTTTTAGTATGCGACTCAATCGCCATTGACATAATTTTAAGGTCAGATTTCATTTTAAAAATGGGTGTGCCAATTGACATGCAGGATATTTCTATTAAATTTAAATTCATCAATCATGTTGAGATCCCATTGGTTAATTCTAGTCAATCCAAGGAAAGAGGGCAAGTATCTGGTATTAACTATAATAAGTGTCCTCTTGTACTGAACCATTTCGATGAAGAGAAAAAAGTCATAAGAGAATTTCTACTAACTTCCTAGATGTATTGACACCAAAATTAGGCCACAAAATCTTATTGAACATGATATCAAGCTACTGTACCCCAAACCTGTAGAGCGCCACCCTTATGTTTTGGCACCGCCGAAAATGAAAATCATGAGAAACAAAATTCAGGATTAATTAGACAATGAAGTAATTGAACCATCCAAGTCTTATTTTAGTAACCCAGTCTTTTATGGTACCAAAAGGAAATGACCATCGTTTAGTGGTGGATTATCGTCTCCTAAACAAACATATAGATATAGAAAGTGTGCCTTTGTCAAATTTTAACTCATCATTCCACTGGTTTAGTACAGCAAAGTATTCCAGTGTTTTTGATATAAATTCTGCTTACCACCAGATTCCTCTAAATAAGAAATCAAAACACGTCACTGGATTTTGTGTACCATGGAATTTCTTCCAGTACTATGTTGTACCTTTGTTTTGTCTACAGGAGCCCAGGTACTCACATGTCTCCTTGATAAGATGTTGGGAGATGTTAAGTTTAAGTGTGTTTCTAATTATTTAGATGACATAGTAGTATATTCTGAGGATTTTGTCCAACATGTTGCCCATTTGATAGAGGTCTTGGTAAGATTGTGTAAGGCAGACCCTTATGGCTAACCTCAAAATTGCGAAATTTGCAGTTAAGGAAATATCTTTTCTAGTGCATTTAGTTTCTGAAAAAGGTGTCTCGATTGATCGAGATAGAACGAAATCATTCAGAAATTTCCTTCTGTCCAAATATGTAAAGAGCAATTCATGTTTCATTGGCATGGTAAATTTCTACTCTAAATTTATTCCTAAATTTGCTGTACATGCTGCGATACTGAATTCACTGAGGAAGAAGTGAGTAAAATTTTATTGGGGTAAAGAACAGCAAGAAGTATTTGAATTATTAAGACAGGCTATTGCTAGTCTCCCTGTGCTTATGACTGCTGATTATTCTAATCCATTTGTCTTGCAAACAGATGCCTCAAGCACAGAGTTGGGTGCTTTGTTGTCTCAAGAATTAGATGGGCAGAGGCAGCCCATTGCATTTGCCTCTCATACCCTGACGCATGAGGAGCATAAAGCCGCATCAGTGTATGAATTAGAATGTCTGGCAGTTGTATTTGGAATTGATAAATTTAGGCAATTATTTGAACACAAAGAATTTAAACTTGAAACAGACAATCATGCACTGTCATGGTTACTAGCTCATCCCAAACAGTTAGGAAAATTAGGCCACTGGATAGTAAAAATTTTCTCTCTTAAATTTAAAATTCAACCTATCCACAGAACACAAAACATTGCAACCGACGCCTTGTCTCGTATGTTCGAGAACTACCCTGAGGAAACCATTTCTAAACAGGAAACAAATGTTTGTAGTGTGTTGCTAACAGACTTTCCATTAGGTTATCAAGATATTGAGACCCATCAGAAGGCAGGCCCTTTTATCAATGATATTATTGATCAGGCTCAGAGGGGTACTGCACCAAAACAACACAAAATTTTTAAAGGGGTCTTGCATTGCAAATCTTGTTCTTCCAGGCAGCATATAATCGTTTTGCCTCAGGATATGCATTACATTGTATTTCATATTTGCATTCATATCCTTTAGGAGCCCACCTAGGGATTTACAAGACCATAAATGCAATTAGGCAAACGTTTATCTGGAAAGGCATGTATCAAGACATCTCAGAAAGAGTAAAGGTCTGTAACCTTTGTGGCCTAAGTAAAACTCCACAAGAAACTAAGTTAGGCTTACTTTCTTCTGTGGGTGCAGAGCATCCATTACAGAAATTTTTTGTGGATTTTGTTGGGCCTTTTCCTCAGTCTAAGTCAGAAAATACAATGATGTTAGTATTTATAGATGCCTTTACGAAGTTTATGTCGTTAATTCTGTTTTGTAAGTCCACTTCAAATACCACCATTGCACCATTAAATAAACTACATTTTTAGAATCTCCGGGGTTCCTTTCATCATTGTATCAGACAATGGTCCACAATTCAAGTCCAGGGCATTCAGGAACATGTGTTTCAGTCATGGCATTCAGCACATTACCACCACACCCTACTATCCACAACTGTTCCATGTGGAGAGGTTCAACAGGAATCTCTACGCGGTTCTCATTGCCTTCACGTGGATAGCCAGGATAGGTTGGACCAAAATATTGGATGGCTGCAAATGGCTTTCTATTACGCACTCCATGAGGGACATAAGTACACTCCCATTGGACCCATGTTCACTTACAAGTCCAACACCCCTCTGTCTGGCGCATAATAAGTCCAAGAGGAGGTACGATAAGGATTGCCGAGATAACCTATTCCAAGTGGGAGACTTCGCCATGTGTAAAGCACATGTGCAGAGCAAGGCCGCTAACAAAAAGGCAGCCAAACTCAGTTATCAGTGGAAAGGTTCTTATCAGGTACAAAGATTCCTCACGCCAGTTATGGTGGCAATTTGTGAACCATCTAATGGTCAGTTCGTTGTGTGGGCCCACATATTGCAACTCAAGAAAGTGCACCTAACCTCCAATGAGTTAATGGACAGTGCCTCAATTAAAGGCATGTATTGTCAGAATGCTGCCAGTGGACTGATTACCCACCTGGACAGGTATTGGCTGGACACATGCATAACTTTGTTAGTCGAACCAAAGATCGTATTAGGGTTAACCCCTTTTGAAGCTGAATTCTTTCAGCTGGTAATATGAAAAATCCGCAGTGCTAGTCATAAGTCGCTATTTATAAGTTGTGTGCACATAGTTTTCTTACTGAAAGAGTACCCTTAGGATAAGCTTAATATAAGAAACCATATTGAATTGTTAATTTAAGGTTATTGAGTTCCATATATCCATGTATGTACAGTGCAATATTCCTTTTTTGTGTTTTGGTAACCATGACTATTGCCATCCCTCTTTTGGCATATCATAGTGGTGCTCTATTGTTATTGTAGTAAACTTGTTTATTGTTGAAGCGATATTGGTTTTAGTCATAGTTTAGTTCTCGTGGCCAAGGCCAAGTGTATGTCCTCATGTAAGTGGATAGAAAAGTAGCTCTGCAAAGAAACTTTTTCGAAAGAGAACCCTAGCGTCTGTTTTAGGTGGGGAGTCTGTGCCATTTTTTTTTAATTTGTTAAATTTTTTAGACACAATAGTTCTTTTTGCTGATTTATGTATATTTTTTAATAATGAATAGTATATAGAGTTTGGATTTCACTTAGGGTAGAGGTCAACATTTATTTACTTAGGGATTTTCTTTTTATACCAGTAAGGAATCTCGTAAAGCCACTAGACTTCGGTCTTATAGGCACACATGGGGAATTAATTCAGTTAGCCTTTGATGTAATTTTAATTTCCTAGCTAACAAATGATAATAAGTATCACACAGTTAAAAAGTAAGTTTTATTTTATGATCCACTATTAACATTTAGGTGTACTTTATTTACTGTTTTGAAATGTATTGAATAAATTGGGATTCTTATTGCTGACCAACAGAATTAATTTTTTGGCCCTCTTAGAATAATTTGAATATTGTTTAATTCTTTTAATTTGATGTCAAGCGTCTTTCAACTAGTAGTAGAGATTGCTAAATTAGTGATTTGCCAATCACACGCCTATTTTTCTGTGAGGCTTACAAAGTTAACTTTACATATTGGGCAGCATCCTAGGCAAGAGAGAGAAAGACCACTGGGAAGTTTAGTTGCACGGTATTCGAGCTGTGCTCGGTGACTGCAACATGGTGTCAGACGATCCGTGGACTGCTGTCACATCCGTTTCTGTCACGTTTATTCCTTAAATTTCATGCTGCACTCTGCTAGGCAAAAACAGCTTTTAACCAGTGTATATTCTAGCCACGTTCGCTGTTTAGCGACAGAAAAAGTGCACCTTGTACTGGTAGATGTGGCAAAATTCTCGTCCCGGAATGGCGCTGGTGCATTTTCGCGCCATCTCGTGAGTGTGTTGGAACTACTTTTAGTTCGCACCACTGCCACGGAGCGCTGCTAACAGGCCGCATCTTCTCGTGCACATGTTTTGCGGCACGTTACTCGTCTACTGGCACTCAGAGTGACATACATGTTTTCTTTGGGCAGGCAGCAGAGTGGACATTTACTACTGGAATGTAGTCGTCAAGGGGACTTCAGTAATTACTACAATGTATCTGGTAGTTTAGAAGATGCGTAGTGCCGTAGAGAATGTAGCAATGTAGTTATTTTGTTATGGTCGTAGAAACGGCTGTTCTACACATAGGAAAGTTTTTCCAACCTCCTAAATGGAGGTTCCTTGATTAGCACACAACAAAGTTCCTTTCTGTCTACTTAGGCTGTACTCGGGAAGCTGAGGTAGTTCATTCCATGTTCTGGCTTCCGTATCATCCCGTTCCCGAGGCCATCTGCGCAGCTTTTCATTGGGTATAACTTCAATTCATGCTATGTAAAGCACATGTACGAAAACGAATTTTTCATTCTTTTATTAAATTTTTTGATGAAATACTAATAGATGGACTATCTATTAAAAACTATTGCTGGCACACTGAAGGCGATAAGCCGAGATGGACAGAATTTAAAGTAATTAAAAATATATTTTTTATAAGATGGATTAATAAAAATGTTTCAATATTAATGCTTTAATTTACTGTTTTCAAAGACTTGTAAGGGATACCATAATATACATTTTTTATTTACTATATTTTTTATATTTTTAAAATAAGAAAATCTGTAGTTAAATGATTTTTTTAATGTAAAGAGAATTAATACTCAGATGTCAAACGCACTTGTTCAAGTTTTGTGTTTGCAATATATTGAGACCACGAACTTGTTGAATTCTAATGTTATTTTTTGTAATACCTCTGAGTAATATTTTGATCCTTCAAATACCTTTTTATTATGTGGACATAACGCTATTTGTGTTATGACTTGCCATGTTTGTCAGCACGACTTTTTGTATTAATGAATTATTTGTTTTTAACAAAAACAAGGTAGCAGAAGTTTAAATAATGCATGTGGGCAAGTACATTACACCTTGTCTCGAAAACGTTACTGTGCCGGAATAAATAAGATGATAGCCAGCTTACCGAAAAGACAAATATGCTATATCGGAATCGACCCAGAATATTATTTGAACTATTGTCGACAGGTTGGCTGTGAGCTATCACGCCGACATAATTTAGGTTATATCCATCTGTTAGGCACGGTGTACACCGGAGCAATACGATAGGCAATGTGATAAGCGATACGATGCGCGACGTGATGTGAATACGACAAGATGTCCTGGAAAGTATGGCAACTATATGGAAACAACATGAGTATGTGCACACTGGCGCGATAGCGATACGGCAGCGATATCGATCGGCGTCATATCGTGTAGGCCGACACGGCGTGCTGGTCGTTCGAGGCGACACTAACGCGTGACGTTCCCTTCTGAAAACATGGCGGGTTCGCAGGTGGATGTTGTTACGATGATTGCACTTATTAAACATATGGAAAAGGAGCCTAGTTTGTGAAACTACACCCTGAAAACGTACTCTAGGACAGATATGACTGGTTTGGCATGGAAGAACATAGCAGAGGAAATTAAACACACAGGTAAATGCTAAAATATTGGTATGTATATTGTTGCACCACTATGGACATTTGACATGTTTGTGTACATATGAAATTGGTCAATCATAGTTACATGGTCGTACAACATTCACTATAGGTGCTACAGCATTTTAAGTAGGCATGTTGTTTGTTGTTTTTCTATGGTAACCCCCCATATTTCCACTGTATAGTGATGGCTCTTTCCTGCCACAAGAAATAGTTACCCAGTCTATTCCACATACGAACAGCTGTGACTACTCTGGTGTCTTCTCCAGCCTACTTCCGTCAGGCATTGCCGGCACTGCATCATTTGTCTGAGCGAAATTTGATGGTTATTGAAATTTTCCCTTTTACCAAGGCATTCAGCTTTCAACCATGACGGGTAACAGCCACACATTATGAGATACAACATTTCGACTCAAAATTCATTATTAAATCATATCAGTGATTGCTTTGGTGTTTGGTGAAATTCGTGAGAATGTTATTCTCGGCGTTCCTTGGCTCATTGAGCAAGATGCAATAATTGAACTTTTTAGGGACCAGGTTCATTTTGGCAAGACAGAACACCATATTGTGTACAATTTGGACAAACACCACAATATTACAAAACTTAGTATATAATGGGACAGCTTTGAGCATGCAGTACCAGAACAGTACCACGAAGAGATCCAAAATGTCCGTAAGAACATGCAGATGTATTTGTAGCTGCCGATCTGCATAAACACACATGCGTAACATAACATGCAATACCAACCATACACAATGACCCAATCTACACTCAACCATGGAAATTTGTCCCTTATCAGATAAAAATTATTAATGAACAATTAGACGAAATGATTTAAAATGGTATTGTCGAACAATCTGAAAGCCCATGTAATTCAGCTATTACGCTTGCCTCTAAGAAAGATGGTAATTTATGCTTCTGCATTGAATTCCATAAACCAAGGTAACACAAAGTGTACTGCCACCAATTATCAGTGTAAATTCAGTCCTGAACCTCCTTGGAAATGCAAAAAAGTTTACATCATTAGATCTATGCAGTGGATACTGGTAAGTCCATTCCAAACAAACCGACAAGATCTAAAACCTCTTGGACAGTGCCAGACAGCAGCAAATTTCAATTCAGTGCAATGGACTTTGGGCTAAAATACACTTTTCAAAATTTGAAGGTGACCGTACTGGATAGGCTCATCGGATACTTTGCTATGGCCTACCTCGATTATGTTGTCATTTGGTCACAAATTTGGGACGATCACATCCATCACTTAATAATAGTACTTGAATACCTAGCTATCAATGGCCTTACATGTGCAAACCACAAGTGCCTCATCGGCTAAATCAGCCTAAATAACCTGGGAAACCAGGTGGACGTCGAAGGTAAACGCCTCAGCCAAGAACACCTCCGAATCATGCACGAATACCAGGGACCATGTATGCGGAAATAACTCAGAAAACGTTTAGTCCTTGTGACCTGGTTACACCAATATATTCAGGACTTCGCCACTCTAACAATGCCACTTACAGACTTACTTTCACCAAACCGCTGGTTCCACTGGGGCCCAAAAGCCCAAAATACTTTTGAAGAACTTAAATATCACTTCAGTCAGGGTAATAAAGTATCCCCACTCGACCCGACCAGGCACCCCTACTTTCAGACGTATGCGAGCCTGGAAGGGCTTGGGGTGGTGGTTTTCCAGTATGGTGATGGCAGCGAGAGCCGCGTCATTGATCATGGCAGTGCGAAATTCGGCTCCACTTAAAAACACTATGATGTCAACAAACGAGAATGCCTGCCTGTCGTGTGCTCTAAATCACTACTGTCTGTACTTAGAATAACAAAGGTTCCACTTTCATACCAATAATCGTTGCCTATTCTAACCCCACAAAACAAAAGAGTCATGCAGAAGATTGGCTAGGTGGCCCATGCTCCAACAAGCTTATGATGTCACGGTCGAACACACACTGGAGGCTGAAAACCAGCTAGCAAACATTCTTTATATGCCCCCTTGTGAAAGTGAAATCGCCAGTGATGAAGACGAGTGGGATATTGTAACGTCAGCTAGCTATGAAATTACTACAGAAATCAGCACACTTCAACAGATTAAATTGCAAATTAAAGAACACACCATGCCTGAACTGTCAGCTGACGAAGTGTACGAGAAGTCATTCAGTCACAACACAGTGTGGAGGAAGTGTTGCAATGTTCCGAACAGTGTGCGCACGAGCATATGCCACACTTTCGTGTTGTCGATGGACACTTGGAAATCCGCCCAGGCAGAGATAATGAAAAATGGCATGTTTACATGCCAGCAGAAATGTGCAACTTGGTAATGACATTCGCTCACTGCCATCAGCTGTCAGGCCACACTGGCGCTGCACAGACGAAATTTAATATTTTGGAAACATATTTCTGGCCCAGCCTAATATAACAAACATGGGAATTCGTTTGTCGCTGCCATTTGTGTTACTGCCTAAAAATATGTCGTACCGCCAGCACTGCCCAACAGGAAGCAAGGTGGCCAACCTAACCATTAGAAACAATTGTGCTGGACCTGATGGCCCCGTACCTAAAGGCTGTCAATGGCAAACAATTTATTTAGGTAATTACAGACTGGTTTATATGCTGAGTAGAGATGCTACCCCTTTCAGACTCACATACTAAGAACACTAAACGTACTGGACTCTGAATTTTTTCCTCGTTGGGGATAAATGAAAAATCTGTTAACTGAAAATGGGGTTAAGTTCTCGGGGAGAAGGAGGCATGACCACAGTACCAAGTGGCGGATCAATAATTAAACCATTGTTATTTACCACCACACAGCCAATCCAAGAGAGCAGTGCAATCAAGAGATGAAGTTACAGCTTAGGCTACGTGTAGGAATTGACCACACCTCGTGGGCAGAATATCTATCAGTTACATTGTTCTGCGTCCGCAACTCTGACAACGAAGACACTGGTCAACCACTTGCCACACTGCTGTTTGGTTGTAATCTGGCACACCCAGGCGAATTTCATTGCTTATGCAGGGAATCGAACACGCGACTTACGGATCCCGAGGTCCGAAAACGGAGAAAGCAACACACTAACAGTGCGCACAAAATATAAAAAAACTTATGTGATTATGTGTTTACCTACCACACAATGACCACCACCAGTGCAACAGTGGCAGTTAGTGTAAAAGAGCACCCATCACAACAGTAATCACGAAATCGTTCTTACATTTCAAGTAGGTTTTATTATTTTGGGTTAAAACCATTTATAATATCGATTTTCAATGTCAACTAACTTCCTTACGAATTACTGTTGGACATAGGTCGAGCAATGTTTTTTCTTTCTCTCTCATTTTGCACGGGGGAATCACATCACATTGATTATACCTGCACATCACATCGATTATATCTATAGTTCATCATCATCCTGCAGTTCTGGATCATTCTTGCAGTTCCCAAGAAAAAAAACCGTGTGAAATGTTTAAAACTTTCTCGGTACGGCGTGTGTGTGAAAACCACTGCAATGTGTTTTGAGATGCCAACTGAATAGCTTTACGCCCCCAATTTTATATTAGAAGCGGGACATCATATCGCTTATAGGATTTTATATTTTATTTGCTTCTGAGGATACTTCAAGTCACATAACATATCGTCGTTTAATTACAACAGCAATAATGGCGTTGCGAAATTGTTTGTATTCCTTGCATGTCTATTAGTTTTGTTAACTTCTCTTTGTGAACATTTAAGCTGACAACATTTCTGAATACGTTAGAGAAAATCTGTGTAAACTTTGCGCGGTTTCATCATTTCGGTATATGATATTAAAAAACAAAATATTAATGGGAATGGGAAATAATAAATTTAAAATAATATTCATAGTGGGAAAATTTTATTTATTTTTGCATAGAAACCAAGTTACAATTTTAAATGAAAATGTTTACACTTACAGTTAGGTGAAACATTTAAACAAACCACTTTTATGTTATATTGTTTACCTTAACTGTCTCTTTTTTTTTTGTTTTTAAGTGTGTGTATAAATTTATCAGCAGTTATAAAAATTAATATCAAAAGTGACGGAAGGTGCAGACGAGGCTATTTATGAAAGTATCCATACACTGTATATTTGTCATTGTGATCAGCATATCTGGACATGATCACAATTTAATACTTCTAACGTGAAAAAGTACGTCACCATTACTTAAATGATTTATAACTAGAGTAATAAAAACGAAAATATTGTCAGAATAGCTGCTGCCTTTACTTTAGGAAGACGCAATTTCATCACACAAAAAGAGGAATTAAAAAAAAATTAGTTTATAATAGCTTCCTTACTACAGGCTTTGAGTTTTTTGTTTTGTACACACTGAGTTCAACTTATCAATATAATGGTTAACAATGTTATGCGAAATCTCAGTAAATGGTCATGCTCGTGTTGCATACAAAATAAGATAAAGAAATTTACCTCACACAATACTTAATATTACATTACATAAAGTTAGTGTGTCTTTGAAGTATGAATTGCGTGCATTTCTTTCGACTAAACCAATAAAATCGTATTACTTTTCAAAACAACTAATCTCTTTGAAAATGTTCATGTAATCTTTTATTATAACACTCCTGTGAAGTATGCTGCCATATATTCTGTACACACGCATGCAGTAATTTTTTAATGCAATATATCTACAATATGTACAAAACTGAGTACTGATAGATGAATTATATTACAACCAACTATAACTTGAGATCAAAGCAGATATGCTTGTTTTAAGTGGCTAAAATAATACAATTAATGTTACAAACCATTCTACAACATTGAGAAGTAATCATAATTATGTACAAATATAAACTTGTTGCAGTCCTTCGAGAAAAAATATTTTACTGGTATCTAACTGGTGCAGCATTATAAAATACGTAAATAACTTATCTAGTAAAGTACATTGAGATACAAAAGTTCAGTTCTTGTTAACTTATACACAGTAAATATGTGTTCCTAACAGAAATTTGTTGAAGAATTTTTTAATTTCACATAAAATTGCGTTCATTTATAGAAATAAAAACAACATATTTAAATATGCTATAAATACAGCTGAAGCAACACGAGTTCCATGTGTGGTATTGCAGGACGTCACAAACATTCAAACGAATAAGTAAATTTTAACGTAAAGTATACAGAAGCAAACGAACAAGAATTGAAAAAGTGTGGTAAAAATATATCACATAGGCATAACACATAATATATAGCTGAATAATACATGCTTCAATAAAATTAATTAAATAACAACAATCTCTCAGGTTAAAGATTTAACTCATCGTTGTCCTTTGCCACTCGTTATATTAGGTAAATTATAAATCATTTCAGTGGCCAAAAATCGTCTTTATGTAAAATGAATTCACGTCGGTAGTCTCTGGTAGGTCGTTTACTAAAACACAATTATAAAATATTTGGTAGAGAAATCAGAACCACGCACTAAAACTTGCTCTGATTAAGAACGGAATTCTGTTCAGGAAAGCCACAACTATCCAATGCAGTTACTCTCATAAGAAAACCACATATCTCAACACTAAATTTTCTCTCATGTAAAGTCACATTTACGCATTAAAATTACTACACGTAATATACAGACCGTAAGTAAACAATTAGATTGTTTCATTAAGATTCGCTGCTTGGGTAAATTCTTCAGTTTTCTCCATTTCTCATAAATAGTAACCGAGAAAAAAAAGCTGCAGCAGCTGGATGCAAATCACTATTACAACTCAGAAATTCCTTTTCTTGTTGCAATTTTGTTGTTGTCTGAACAGCAGTTGCTAGAGAACCGTTATTTCTGAACTACTGCCAGCCATCTTCCCTCGAAGCATTCGAACATCGTCTTCTATCCGAACTAAGAGTTTGATCTTCTGCAAGGCAAAAAAAGAAAAGTAGAATTAACTAAAGGAAAGAGACATATTGGAAATACACTTATTAAAAAATTAGTTATGCTGAAAGCCACGGCGCAGGTAGTATTTTATAAGTGTGATATATATAAATATCAAATGCCATAGCTGGTTAGTATCAGAATTCCTTACGCCAACTGCAGAGTATATGTGAGAAGCGCCCAATTGAAGAACAATGGGCTAATAAAAACTATTAAAATATATTTAAATCTCAAATGAAAATCTGACTCTTCTCTTAGCATAAGACTTATTTGGCTCCCATGTGAGATGATACAAGTTTACATAATTACGAAAAACAATATTACACTAGGTAACTAATTAACGTCATAAACGAGTAGAAGTGTGTGTGTGTGTGTATATATATATACATAGGTAAACATTTCATCATTCAATGATGGCACGAAGTTCATTATTTACGCACTTGTGGAATTTTATTGTAGGATGCCACATAATTACGTTGACAGCTTGGTTGGATTATAAAGTTTATCACAGCAAACAATTTTCGTTGACAGCTCTATGGTTAGAATATACGTATATTTCGAGTAGCAAAGTCATTCCTATTAAAAAAACATGTTATCCGTTTGTATAAAAGTTATTTTATTTCATAACAATTCTCATTACAGTGAATAGAGCAACACCAGGGGACGGGCCCGCGTAGGCCTAATCCGCGGGCTAGGCCATGACGGGTGAATCAGATAATTGTGGTATGTACCGTAAGTACAATGACTACTCGAGTTGCTCGCTCTCGCGCCTATAGGCGCTCGCCACTCTCGACCCGCTTTCATTGTACCACAAATATGTACCATAAAAGTAAAATTTGTCAGAAATATATGTCTTATGAATGGGTTGGGTAAATACACTTCGAGGTGCTCGCTCGCGCCTATCGGCGCTCGCAACTTTCGACACTTGCAGCTGTGTGAATATTAAGTAAAGAACGAAATATTGTATATTATGATACACTTTTACAATTTAAATTTAATTACTTCTGAACCGTTCATCCGATTTCGACCCTCCAAGGCGTTTTGGAAAGCTTGCCGCAAGCTTTGGTATACTCGTTGCCAGCAAAGATAATTGTGGTATGCATTAAAATGTTGATGTTAATATCTCGTGAATCGTAGGACCCACGATAAATTTTATGAGTGCGTTGGCATGCCTAAGGCATGCAGATTTAATTATGGCATGCCTTTTGAGATTATTGCATGAATTCCGAAAATTATGGCACACCATACCATAATTGTGGTACACAACGTATAGGTATATGGACTTATGTGTGATAATTATTGTATTTCCGAACCCAACTTTTATAGTAAACACGAGCCTTAATTGTAGGGCACAAATACCCCTCCCCACGGAAGTGTTGGTAGGGGGTCGGCAACATAACTCGCCCCTTTCCACATTGAGCACTATCGATCCCCCTTAGAACCTTTCCCCCCTCCTCAACGTTAGGGCGTAAAGTGTTAGACAAAGCAAACTTTCGTTCTTGATTAGTTGTCGGGCACAAAAACCCCTCCCCCCGGAACTGTTGAGGAGGGCAGGTCGGCAACCATAACTCGTCCTTTTCGCCATGGGGCACTATCAATCCCCCTTAGGTCCCACCCTTTTTTTTCTCTCTGTTTGGGCGTAAAGTGTTAGTAAGGCAAACTTTCGTTCTTGATTAGTAAGATAAGAAAAATTTTTTTTTGGAAACTGAGTATTTTACACTAAGCATTTTACACTATTTTACAATTTGATCACAAATTTATCAACTTGGAAACGAAATACGGTAGTATATCGGTAGTAGGGTAACTGAATAGTGGTTACTGTGCGTGTCATTTACCAAATGTTTGGTTTTAATTTTTCACGTTCTAATTGGAATCTCAGAAAACTATACCAGACTTACGTCGTGTATTCAGCAATTTAGTTTTACAACTACGAGTACGTATGTTACGAACAAACGTATCACAACGCGATGAACGATTTCTGTCAACACGCTAATAGAATGTGGTGATCACTGTTATTTCAACGATGCGTTGTCATCATACATGTACGTTCATTGAAGTGTGTGTAATGGCGCCATAATTCTCTCGCAGTATTTCTCCAATATTCACGAGCATGAATAGTCAATTCCACACTACGCACATATTATTTTATGAAGTATAGAGCGTGCTCGTTATTGGCCCATTTTATTTTTATTTTCCAATTTATATCACAAATATGCTTTTTCCCACATTAAAATACATACACTGTCAGCTCACATGTGAATTTTACACAGGGTAAACTTATAAATCAAACACTTACATAAATATATACATATGTATATCTCTCTATGTTTAATTTACATACTTTTTTTTTTTTTACATATCCATAGCAAACTGCTGTAAACTGTTTTGAATGCATGTTATTAGAGATAGTTTGTAACTGATTTCACGGCAAAAATCAAACTGAAGAAGTTCACTGAAATAAGATAATATTTATTATTTATATTTTTTTATCCTAGGAATAGCAACAAATAGATTTCTTAGTACTACATCTCATGCATATTTCTTTTTTTTTTCTGGGTGGGTATTTACTACTGTATGAAATGTGATGTTGCAATAAAACATATTCTACAGACTACTTAAATAATTGCTTTAAATACTATAGAAATTTAATTCAGCATTAATATTGTGATCCAATAATGTAGCTTGGAGGTACAGAACTGTCTGAAAGTATAATTTTCAGTCTCTTAAATCACAGTCATCAAGTTCACATAGAGTCTAATTCGTATAAGGATTCTTTAATTTGGCAGATCGTTTAGAAGCAGTAATCAGTAAACAAATCAGCTACGTATCCTTCCGCCGCCGTGTGGTTTGCACCTGTCCGTCAAAACATGTTTAGTCTGTAATGACGGAGACTCAACCAAAATCGTAAAACCGTATATAGCTGTTTGCGTAAAAACTAAGCGTGATATTAAGTGTAGTTGCGTGCAAAAAGAAATGTACTGCCAATTTGAATAACGTAAAACGCTGAAAGAACCCAAATAATCATAATAAAACGACATTTTCAATCAAAAGTGACCATATTACTTATTAACCCTTAATGATTCCTAGCTATACAATACTCTTAAAATGAAATACAGTACCGGTAAATGTATTCTAATTAATCAAACAATTTCCTTAATATTTGTAAGTACTTAGAGTTATATTTAATATAATAATAAGTGCTAAGTACATAAGTTAGTATGGCCTAGTGTTTAAGGGTGTGGGCTCTAGTCCGTGTGCTAACAGAGTGATTTTTTTTTCGATAGATTATATTTTGAAATATTTTTTAATGACATTCACTTTTACTAATTCATCATTTTAGTTTTCCAGAAGAAAAAATATATACACTTTTTAATACTGTAAGTTGTTATAGAAGTATATCATTTGTAATATTACAAATACATATTTTGCAGATTTTATAAAGAAACTGCTTGTAGTTTCACAACCGAATTTCTTGGCAACTGGGTTTCCAAGGATTTCTCTTGTAAAAGGGCAAAACAATTTTTAGAGTGCAGTTAACAAGAGAATTCGATGTATTGAAGATCATTAAATGTGGTTTATTTTGTCGACTATAAAACTGAATTTGGATACAACGTGTAATAAAAGTAAACATAACGTATAGTTTTCAAACAAACACTCTTAACATGTGTCGAAACTGAAGAACAGAGACCACAAAATACATACATAGTGTATAAACGTTCAATTTAAAAATCGTAAAATAATAATAAGTAGACCATTATAGAAATTTAAAAAAATAATAGGAATGCTATGGAAGTATTCGGGGCGTGGCGGTTCTGGCCCACTAGGCAAATGACAGGGCTGGGGGATGGGCATGGTGTCATAAGATTAACATAGCTCCGCAATCAGCTCCACACGCCCCGTAATTAGCTTCACTCTCTCCGCAATCTGCTCCGCAATTAGCTCCGCATGCTCCACAATGTGCCCTGCAATCTGCCCTGCAATAAGCACCGCACTTGGCTCTACATGCTACACCCCTTAACCTTCCTACATCCCCACCCCCTCTAAACCCATCCTTCTTCACAATGAGCTATATTGTGAATATCTACACCTGATGCCTGGTACACTAACACCGCTCTCCACACATTGTGCGATAAAGTACTCTAGGATGAATACTGGTCAATCTAAAATGTTGTGTCTTTCTTGGGATGTTTTAGTCAGCTATGTTTTGTTTGTCAATCAAAAGAACTAAGGAAGGAATGTTTTTGAGGATTGGGGATTATTTTAGGAATGTTTTCGAAGAATAAGGAATGTTTTTCAGAAATGTTTTTGAAGAATTAGGAATGTATTTCAGGAATGTTTTGGAGGATAGAGGAATGATTTGGTTTCAGAATTGCTAAGGAGGAGAAAGAGTATTTCAGAGGAGGAGGATTGCCGAGGAGGAGGATCGCCGAGGAGGAGGATTGCAGAGGAGGAGGATTGCAGAGGACGATTGCAGAGGAGGATTGCAGAAGAGGATTGCTGAGGAGGATTGCAACAGATGAGGATTGCAGATGAGGAAGATTGCTGAGAATGATGATTGCAGATGAGAAAGGTTGTTGAGTACGATTGCAGATGAGGAATATTCCTGAGGAGGAGGATTACTGATGATGATTGTTGAGGAGGAATGCTAATGAGAATTGCTGAGGATGATGACTTCTGAGGAGGAGGATTACTGAGGATGAGGACTGCTGAGGAGGAGGATTGCTGAGGAGGAGGATTGATGAGAAGGAGAATTCCTTAGGTGGACGATTGCTGAGGAGGTGGATTGCTAAGGAGGAGGATTGTTGAGAATGAGGGTTTACAAGGATGAGGATAGCTGAGGTTGAGAATTGCTGAGGATAAGGATGGCTGAGGTTGAGGATCGCTGAGGAGGATGAGGATTGCTGAGGAGGATGATTACTGAGGAGGATGCGGATTGCTGAGGAGGAGGATTACAGATGAAAAAGATCATTGAGGAGAAGCATTGCTGAGGAGGAAGATTGCTGAGGAGGTGGAATATTTCGGATGAGGAGGATTGCTTAGGAGGAAGATTGCAGAGGATTGGTGAGGAGGATACTCGAGGAGGATTGGCAAGGAGCATTGTTGAGGATTGTTCTGGTTTGAAGTGGAGGATGACTGAGGATTGAGGAGGAGGATTCCTGAGGCAAAGGATTGTTGAGGAAGATTGCTGAAGATAATGTTTTTGAAGGAGTGGAGTAGGGCTGCGAAGGAATGAAATTGATCAAAAGTGTTGAAGTCTGAGGAGAGCATGTGGTATTAGACTGTTTATCATCCTAGCTGCCCTCTTGTAATCCAAGACTCAAAAGGTTTCTACCAGAATAGTTTGGAAATAGCATCGACAACAACATAGGCAGTGCAGCTGGAGTCAACAATGGTACCACCAAAGATGAAATCGGGATGTTAATAGTAAACATGCTATTAAACGCTATACAATACTCCTAGCTCGTATTTATATCTACACTCGAATAACTCACTGGTACGAACTGGTATTCAAAATTTTAGGTGGAGTTTTTAATTTGGGGGGTAAATCTAAGTTTAACTAAATTACGAGCATGCATGATAATAGCCTGCAAAATATTATGGCAGAGATGAACATAATTAAGCAGCTTTCCAGACTGGATGACGAAAATGCCAAGGAAGAGAGAGTGATCTGTCACCTCTTGGTTCAGATGATGATATGTGATGTATCACACCTTTTTCTACATTCATTAACTGCAGATAATGAGATATCATGGATCAACAGCCAATCACGAGCAAGCAGTTTGATTTGTTGTCTTGGTGCAGTTGGGACAGAGGGTGTCAAGCGAATATGAGTAATCATTCAATAAATATTGGAGGGGTTGTTGGTAAAGTGTCAGTTACCTGCTGGTCTTCATGTGCCATCGAGCCCTGTGCCTTCTGCATATAGGTCTTTAGATGTTATTTTCAGAATTTCTCGGCAATTTTTTACTTCTAATTTTTTTTTTTAATTTTGAGATTTTAAGTCATTTATTGTCATGGGCATAGGGTAGAGGTTAATGGGGTCAAAGTAAAGGTCACCAACATTCAACATTTACATTTTTTCACTAAAGTAATTTGTTCTTTCACTTTTATAATATTTTCTCGGTTTTGTCTTTAAGGTTTATGAATACAAGCTCAAGGTCCGTGGTAGCGGTATACAACATGATGTTCGAGGTCATCAATGTAATTTTCCCTCTTAAAAAAAATTGTTAATTTATGTTCTATTTTTCTATTTTTTTTATTGCCAGGTGTTGGTGAGGAGAGGATGTTGTTTATTGGGGGGGGGGGGGCAGTGTGGGGAGGGTGGTTTTAACATTTTATGTTGCTGGAATTTATAAATATATTTTTAAATTTTTGGTGATTGTTTAAATATTTATGATGGAGAAGACTTTCGTTGGGGGAATGGGGTGGTTTGCATGTTGTTTGGGATGGAAAAAAGGGAGGGATGAGTAAGCGAGTGAAGAGATTTGGGTGGCTCTTAACAATGAGAGCCATTGAGGGTGATTGAGATGAGTATAGAACAGCGTCAGAATGAAGGGGCGGGGGAAACGGGGGACCCCAAGAAAACCCGCCGTCCAGCGGCATCGTCCCTCACGATTCCCACATTCGAAAATCCATGAGTATTCCGGCTGGTGATTGAACCCGGTTCGCCTTGGTGAGAGGCTAGCAGGATAACAGCTCAGCTACCATGGCCCCCCGAGGGGGTTGAGGCCTGCCGACTAATGAACTAATAGAAAACATCGGTGGGGGTCAGTGTTCTGCTGGACGTGGTGCTGGGAAAACTCCGGAAATGAAAGTTTTTAAAATATATTTTTATTAGATTTTCTGTTTTTTTTATTATAATTTTATAATTTCTTTAATAAATTTGAGGGAAAATGGCCGCTGGATGACAGGAATTAATGAGCATGAACAGATCCACACAACTATTATACTCACAAATCACAAGCAATGGTCCTAATTTCATGTTATGGGGCTTATTACAGTTTCCTTGTCAGAGAACTGGCATACAAGTCCTACCCATTTTTCAATACTGGTCAGAAATGCGTCCGCACTATTCCCCTTTCCTTCCCTTTTCTTATAAAGGGGCCTGTGCACATGATTTGAAGTTAGTGCTATACAAATCTAGCTGTATAAACAGCATGCTTTCATTTTTATCTTTATGTATAGGAAGTTAAGTGTCCCGAATGACTGATTCACTCATCAAAGCACAGCCTAAACCATTGGGCGTACAAACATAAAAACTAAAGGATGACTGCTCCTTTAGGTGTAGACACTCACTAAAAAGTAATTTTTGAAATTCGAGCCCTGAGAAGGTGAAATGGGTGAAATGTGTGTAAGAGGACTCTTTAATGGCGCATTAACCCGAGGAGTTGTCGTTTTGCGTATCACCAAAAGTTAGCATTTACAAATAACTAAAACTATATGTTGAATCCTCTTAAATGCCGTATAACACTCTTTCCTGAGATGTGCTGTTTAGTAAGATTACCACAATTGAACGAAGGGGGAGAGTCGGTAGATCGATCGAGGAGGAAGATTCTAGGAGAGCATGCTGGCTGGCACATCTGCTGAAGAAGTTACAACTAATTTAATCCGTATTCATAAAAGAAAAACTTTAATTTTCGAGAAGCATAAAAATATAACAAATAGGATGTCACACACACACAAAAGTTGGATTTATTTATAACGTACTGCGACACTATTTTACTGCCAGTAAACATGTAGAGAATATTCGAATATTCGAAGTAACGAAATGACATATAATTATACAAATTCCAGCTAACTTAGAGTAGTCAAAAGTGTATCTCTGTTTGCCAAATATTTGACAGGAGCCGTATATAATGATACCGCAGACCGTATTCAGCCCACCAGTTGGACATCATTAGCATATAGGCCTACGATCAGTAAGTTATAGATAAATATTTCCACTTTAAATCACAGAATGACAATTTTAAGTGCAACATGTTAACCAATCAACCAATCACATTCATAATGCCATCGGAAATCAGAGAAAAATTATTTATTCTTAGAACTGTAGTACTTAAAATACAATTTGCACATCCTCTATAATGGAGCTATGTTTCAAATACAGCTATGAACACTAGCAAATAGATGACGTTGAGTTAATTCACATCACTTCTTAACTATTTATTCAGGTAATCACCAGCATACATAAAGAGTTAATGTTGATTCTGCAGTTTAAAATTAATTACAATATTATTCTGTGCAATTTTTTCCACATTTTAAGCAACTTTAATATAGGTAGTGGCATCAATACACAATATTCACTTCCCACCAAGACTTAGGAATGCAAAATATGCTTCTTTATTTTTTTCATATCAATGTTTATGGAAAAAAAAAAATGTAAATGTAAAAAAACAAAAACTGTCTTGCCTAGAATAATACACAGGAGTGATTGAACCAGTGGCCTGGAATTAAATTTAAAGCTAAAATAGAAACCAAAATAACGGCATATTCCATATGCCGATCTGGAACACCAAGAGTGCACCACTAGTTCGGTAATGTTGTTTATGGCTGCTAGAATGTGTCACTTACATCCGCCATCTTGGATGTCGTCTGCTGTAGTTTCCCCGCGAACTTTGTTCAACTGCCACATGCTAGAAAAGTTGTTGTTTCCCGCGGCCTCCATATTGGTTCTCGCATCATCTACTAGAGTGCACCACATTTTCCGCCATGTTTGTTTATAACAGCTGGAGTGCTCCTGATTTCTAACATTTTTTTCGACCCGTCGATCTTTGATTCAGGATTTGATCAACAGGAGCACCACTATTTCTTACTTAATTTCCCCAGCTCAAAATATCGTTTGGCGGAGGGCGGGATCGAAATGCCAGGCTGTAAATCAGCATGCACGTGCGTTAGACCGCTCGGCTATCGGTACAGGTAGTGAAGTAATGTTTAAATGTGGTGTATATATATATGTTAGAATACCATCACATCTTCCATCATAATCGCTTGGAGAAGATTTAATACTTAAATTTATTACAAGTTTTGTGTGCCTCGAGTTGGACATGTCCCGATGAGACTTATACATCTCAGTATACAACTTGTATAGGAAACATGTGTACAAACTCGGGCATGTGATTCGTGGCCAGAAGAGAGGAAGATTGATACAGGACACCCATGGTCCATCCCAAATAATAAGGGCTCAAACAGTCCTTAAAAGCGAAGGGCGACAAGCATATTATGTGGGATATTATTGAAAGTAATTGCGTTAGAGGAACACAAATTGGTATACGGATTAATACAATCAAATTCTTGGATAAAAGGACGGTATGGTACGCCTTACATACCACTATAATTAAATAATGGGGGTTGGAAAAACTTGATTGCCTGCAACATTTACACCGCGATGTTAAATCGATTGTGGATACCATCGGACAAAGCAAGACCTCGTAATTATGCACTATAGCCTCCTATTTGCAACTCTCTGGGACCTTGCATTCCGTGTAAAACAACAAAGTAGTAAGGGCGTGCCAGTTTCAGCCACTTTCACCCTTATCGACATCGGGTACATTTAAATAATCTGGGAGAGATTTCGCTCAGTATAGGAAAATTTGCTAGGAATCCCACCCTGCCCCTTCATAGGTAAATCACATGCACCCAATGTCGATAAGGGTCAGGGAGGGATTACTGCTTCAGTAAGCTAAGTGCGGTGAAAAGTGAGGAGAAAAGTGAGGTGCTAACCCTGTGTTGTGATTGGTCCACACATTGCTCCACAAACTGCTCCACGTGATCTAATCCCTTCAACTACATACATCCCCACCACATTGGCACCCATCCTTCTTCACAGCAAGCTGTAGTGGGGTTATTTACACCTGAGGTCTGATGCACTATCACCCCTCTCCACTACCTATACTAACCCTCCAAATCATCAGCCTCCTATCCTCAGATATGGTTAACACCCTCACCACACCTCCCCCATACACTACTTCCCAGTGAGGTAGGCTGTCTTCAGTTCCAAACTTGACAGATAGGCAGCACTGCTGTCGTCATCATAGGCCGTCACCCTAGTTGAAGAGTTGACCACCTGGAGTGATGATGTCTCTTGATGTCGTCATTAGCTGGTAGGTAGCGCCCAAGTTCTCGCAATGCCTCGCAGAGAGCAGGCGAGTCACTAGCCCTCCAAAAGCCAATCTTGGTAATGCTATTAAATGTTATTATGAACTCTGAGATCGACTGCCAGATTAAGGCAATTCACACCTTTAACCACTTGGCTATCATGAACATTGCAAGAACAGAATTTTAAATGTTGAATTTATAAAAATTAACATAGACTATCTCGCGCATTCAAAACGAATATGAAGTATATATCTTGCTTGAACAATCGATTATTTAAAGCATAATTATATAAAAAATTTAGGATTTTAATTATTATTTTTTCTATAAAACGTTTAAATTTCCAACAATAAGTGTATAAAATGACATATTCTAGAACTCGTCTATTAAAGGAGATCTAGCTTACAGACTCACAACAGCCAAATATTAAAAATGTAATATTTTATTCTAAAAAGTTGTCAATTAAAATTTTATTTATTAATTTTTTTTCCATATCAAACATAACCAAGTGACATAAATTAGACGTATTTATTAGGCACTTAAGAATATATCGGCAGAAAAATGACCATTCTTAGAACCGTCATTCAACAGGTCATTTAAGTCCTAAACACTTTCTACCAAGACCAATTTTGAGTTAAGCTCTTTTATAAATATAGGCATTATTTCCAAAACATTAATGCTATGGACATCAAATCCATAACATAGACACAGTACCCGACATACACCATTATGCTAATCTCATTTAAGCCCTAAGGCCTTTCTGATAAGGTCAATTTTTTTAAGCCCTTTTATAAACATAGTTACTCATAATTTCTGAACCATTGATTATATAGTGATAAAATTCATAATGTAGGCATTATACCTGACATCCATCAAGATGCTAAGGTCATTTAAGCCGTAAGACCTTTCTGACCAGATGAATTATACATTTAAGCCCGTTTGTAAAATGTAGTCATATTTTCCGAACTATTGAATTTATAGAGATCAAATTCATGACATAGTCATCGTACCCAACATACATCAGTATGCTAAGGTCGTTTAATCCCTATGACCTTTCATAAAAGGGAAACTATTTATTTGAACCCTCTTATAAGCATAGTTACTCATAATTTCTGAGCAACTAATGTTATGATCATCAAATTCATAATATAGGCACCATACCCGACATACGCCATATTGCTAAGGTGATTGAAGCCCTAAGGCCATTCTCACAAGGTCAAAAACACCTAAAGCCCTTTTATAAGAATACTAACTCATAATGTCACATATACCAAAGCTACACACATAAAATCCATAACATACACATCAACTCCAACAACACACAAGACTACAAGTTCAAACACACCTAAAGCCCTTTTATAAGCATAGTTGCTCATAATTTCTCATATACCAAAGCTACAAACATCAAATTCATAACATAGTTATCAACGCCAACAGCAAAGAAGACTACAAACTCAAACACACATAAAGCCCTGTTATAAGCAAACTAACTTATAATTTCCCATCTACCATACCTACAAACATCAAATTCATACAATTACACATGTTATCTATACAGCTTAACATTTTGAGAAACTTGAAAACATTGTATCTCTCATGTTAGCTTAGGATTACGAGTACACACATAATCATTCATAATGAGTAAAATATGTATATTCGCATAACAAAAATATGCATTTAGCAAGAATATTTAGATATAAATAGTTTATACATAGCTATTCAAAAATCATACAGGGCAAGTACATATTTCTTTTAATTGTGTATCAATTAAATTAAACAAAATATTGGTGTAATGAATATCCAACTGCAAGTAGTATATATGTAACAGATGAAACCAAAAACCCATCGACTGATGAAAAACAAAAAAAGACAAGAAAGGAATACAACTATATGTTTTATAACATACTCAGAGCTTCATTGCAAGTCAAACTCACTTATTAGTACTAGTATTTACATTTTGAACAACTAACAAGCTTATTTCACTCTAAGTATACATATTACTATAAACAACACTAACATCTGACTAAAATATATTTGATATAATGCATAACTTATATACATCAGAGCTTGCAACACCCTACACATCAAACACCTAAACAATATGCCTTTTCATTAACTATCTCACTCTATATTCAGATCCCACACAGCATTCATCATCTCTCTACACCATTCTATCACTGCTCATCGACAACAAAGAACCACATATACACATCCACACAGGTATCTAGCAGTCAAACGTCATCTCTGGTAGGAGAAAAATGGGCACGTCGAAAAGATGCAAGTGATTCTTTTTAACCAAGAAGGGTACACAACCACAAACTACACAACATACATATGTAATTAAAACATACTGTTATAAAAATCTTTTATCAAAAATTCATACACTTTAGAAATGATGCATTCAACACAAACATATCAATCTTCATTCCTCAATCCTCAGTCTGCAAAAAATGTCTCATATTTCTCAAAAATCGTTCATTATTCCTCAAAAATTGTTTCTTAGTTAAAAATGCATTCCTTATTCCCCAAAAATCGTTACTTAGTTAAAAAATGAATTCCTTATTCCTCAAAAATCATTCCTTATTTTTCAAAGAACACATCTAACAAGCTATCGAAATACAACAAAACATGCATAGATCTATTCTAACACACAGAATAACACAAACTCACGCACAAATAACCTAAAATATTCCAATTGGCAAACCCTTACACCAAAGACTTGCTCCTAGTGAATAAAATTAACCCAAATAAACACAAAACAACCCAAATCAACCCAAAATTAACCCAAAATGATCAAAATCTACTCCAAAACTCACACGCACCCACACACAAACACATACATTATTTCAAATTTAAGTCCATTTGGATATTCCAACAGCGACATACTAACACATGTTTTTCCACTTGAAGAAGAACTGCTTATTATACAACATATATTGGATGGTAAAAGAATACCATGTTATGATACATTAGTAAGTTGTGATATATTATACTGTGGATTTGTGTAAAAATGGAGGTTATAAAACATAATGTATAGCTTATTGTAATTGTAAATACAAAAGAAAACAAACTTGAATAGAAAAATGGTATTCTTTTACCATCAATTATACGTTGTATAATAAGCAGTTCTTCTTCATGTGGAAAAATGTGTGTTTTTATGTCACTGTTGGAGAATCCAAATTGACTTAAATTTGAAAACGTATATGTGATCGTGTGTAGGCATGTGTGTTCGGATTAGATTTTGGTCATTTTGGGTTAATTTTGGGTTGATTAGGGTTGTTTTGGGTTAATTTGAGTCAATTCGGTTCATTACGAGCAAGTCTTGTGTGTAGTGGGCTTGCCAATTGGAATATTTTAGGTGCTTTGCACATGATTTTGTGTTATTATGTGTGTTGGAATAGATATATGTATATATTGTTGAATTGCGAAAGCTTGTTACATGTGTTCTTTGGAGAAAAATGAATGTTTTTTGAGGATTAAGGAATTAATTTTTTTACTCAGGAACAATTTTTGAGGAATAATGAATGAATTTTTAGGCATATGGAACAATTTTTGATGGTTGTAGAGACTGTTATGATACATATAAAATACTTGTAAGCTAATATTACTATATCTATTGAGATTAAGTTATCTGGCAATTATATGGTAATTAGAAGGAACATTCACGACTTCTTGATGAAAGTTTTTTTTCCAGTAACTATGGAAAAGAAAGGAAAACATGTGATAATTAATTATTTAAGGTGAGAGGTTTTTTTCTTCCTACATATTTGTAAATAATTTGACTATAGATAAAATTGCATGAATTCAGTAATTTCTCAAATGATAACCCCCTCCAGTAGCATTCACTTTGACATTAGATAGGTTGTGTGAGCTAATATCTTTTTGAAAATGAAGTATGTCACTCATATATTGTTAAATTGAGTACTGAGCTTATTTCTATATGTGCAAATTATTCGAATATCCTAACATTAGATGGAAAATATATGGGTGTTTTTATTGTAAATCTTTTAGTTTTATCTATTGTTGAGTATAAGGCGAATTAAATGAATTCCACAATGTGTTTGAGATGGTATGCGAATTAAAGGTAATGTTAGCTTAGCTGTTTGGAATGTTTTGGAAACTAAGTCTGTTGGTCTGATGTTAGTACGATAAGCTCAAATGATCTCATAATATGATTGTGTTTGTTTTGGCTAATTTGAGTTGTATGGTATGTTGATGTATTTGTAAAGTTATTTTATTTCCATTTGGCTGGTTTTTGTAGTTAAATTGTGTGATTGTGATTGCGTATGTGTGTGTGTTTGTGTGTGTTTGTATGCATGTTGTGTGTGTATAGCCTCTGCATAAGTGTGAACTTTCTTCACTATTGAAGCTGTTTCCTGAGCAATGTTCGCGAGGTGTGATTAGTTATGCATTTTGTATCGGAATGTAAGGTATGAGTCTAGAACCACTATATGAATTCTATATTGGGTAATTATCCATTGCTTATTACCACAATCTATTTACCTTGATGGGTTTCGCACATAGTTCACTGTTTAAATCACAAATTAATAAACTGAATTAAATTTAAGTATCCTGAATGGGAATCGAGTTCAATAGCAATATGCTCACCAGTCCTTAGAGATCGAGTTTAATGACTATAGCTTCAGTAGATTGGAAATTATAAGTTACTATGCTTATAAAAGGGTTCTAGGCCTGTTTGACTTGTAATCTTGTTTGTCGATGGGGTTGATGTGTATGTTATGAATTTGATGTCTGTAGGTTTGGTAGATAGGAAATTATGAGTTAGTATGCTTTTAAAGGGCTTTAGGTGTGTTTGACCTTGTAGTATTGTTTTTTGTTGGGCTTGATGTGTATGTTATTAATTTGATGATTGTATGTTTGGTAGATGGGAAATTATGAGTTAGTATGATCATAAAAGGGCTTTAGGTGTGTTCGACCTTGTAGTCTTCTTTGTTGTTGGGGTTGATGACTATGTTATGAATATGATGTTTGTAGATTTGGTAGATGAGACATTATGAGTTAGTATGCTTGATGCTGGCTAACAGCCAGCGGCGCTAGATCCCATGATGGTGCTCACCACACATGTGTCACATGTGTCACATGTCTCACACATGCACAAAGAGTCCAATAATCATTCTGAACTCACACATACATATTATTTTCCAGTGTTAAAGGTGTTATGTTGTATTTGCAGGGTTTAAAGTCATAAAATGTTTTAAAGTGTTTGTTGCTAATTTGAAATAGTTTGGTTTTAAAATTCAAAGTACCCACGACACCGAGATTAAGAACACTGTTATTCCGGCATGAACTCCATCATAGAGACCCTAAAATAACATGAAAATCCATAAGAAAATTATAAAAATATAAAACAGTATTTAATTTTATTTGTGCCAATTAATTTTCACTAATAGAATATTTTACTTGACATGCATAGCACTTCTGCTTATGTGAACCTCATAGGTGGTCATGGTAGGTCCATGCGATGCTTGTCTCTGGACAGTCTGTCGAGGAGAGCTGGCGAGGTAAGACACTGCCACGTATGCACTACAACTTTTGTTCACTGAGTTAGGTTCCCATAGTCAATTTAGTTTACCAGTTAACTTTTGCTTGCGTATGTTTTTGCCAGACATTTTCCCCAGCATTATGCTTCCAATTTATTAATTTATTGCGGCCTTGTGGCATTTTTAACTTAATCGACGAAGATTTGAAAGATGTCGGAGAGGTTATGCGACCCACACAACTTGAATCAGGCCCCATCCACCTATGCTTATGGTATTTCATTGTAACTTCTGCAGTATTGCTAATTGCAATTTCAAGGGCATTTTCTATGTACTTATTTGAGGGTATTTTCTATGTTTGAATATTTTACAGCAACTTCATTTATAACGACGTGGCCGACTGATGCCAAGTCTTTGTATTTGCCATCATTGCGTTTTGAGAGTTTATTTTTGTGACATTGTGTGTGCAATATTTTATTAAGGGTTCTATGTTAAATATTTGTCAGGATTCCATGAAATTTCACATAAATTGATGCTTTTTGTACTTGACACATGTTCGTGTTAATGTTTAATTGTACTGCCATCACGCATGTTACAAGCCAGTAACCATTTCAATCGTAAAGAGAATAATTTTCTCAGCAGGAATAGTATTTTGTCTGAATTTAATTTGCTGTGTACACATAGAAATATTGCAATTTCATGTGCAACACATGGTTCGCTACGAACTTCATCCATCTAAACTTGTTTTCACACATGTGTGTGTTTATTGTGAATAATCATCTCATGTCCCATCTTGTTTAATGTTTCATTGGGCATTTATGTCATTTTGTAATTATTGTTCGATGCAATTATTCCTGTCTTAGCTGGCTCTATGTATAGACCATCACCACACTTCCCACATGCCGGAGGGCGAGTCCCGACGAGTTTGCAGTGGTGATGCTGAGTAATCACATGTGCTAATGTACTACCAGGGTTTCATTTTGTAATTCACTGTGTCCTATCTTCAAGGAAAAATCGCCAGTCCACCCTAGCAGGTGTCGACTCTCTTCTCTTGTGATGATTGTGTTTTCATACACTGTGGTGAGATCATCCATCTAGGCATGTGCTAGATTAATTGCAGCCTGGGGAGCACCCAAGTGAAGTTTGCTAGACACTAGCGAGTGTATCATTAATTTCATGGCATGTTGATTTGTATGCATAGTGACATTAAAACAAATCTACAGTGAACTTACCTCTTTTATTCAGTATTGACAGTGTCGAAGCCACATATATTTTATTAAGTGTTTTTCAAGTGATGTTTAGTAAAAGTTTAGTATTACCTATGTGTTTGTAAGTACACACAGGTGAGACAGACACACAAAACCCACAGCATCCCTGAGAACCCTGAGTCTCAATGGTGCAGTGATTAGGAAGCACCGCTGGCGCCAATATTACCAGTTAGTATTTGTGTCATTGTTCATCTCGTGTCTCACCCGATGGCATCATTCTTATAAAAGGGATTTAAGTGTGTTTGACCTTGTACTCTTGTATGTTGTTGGGGTTGATTTGTGTGTGTTATGAATTTGATCACTATTGCATCAATGGTTCATAAATTATGAGTAACTATGCTTGTAAAAGGGTTTTATTTGTGTTTGACCTTGTCAGTAAGGCCTTTGGGGTTAAATAACCTTAGCATTATGGTGTGTGCTGGGTATGGTGTTTACATTAAGAATTTGATGATCATAACATTAATGGGTAACAAATTATGAGTAACTATGCTTATAAAAGGGTTTAAATGTATATCTGATCTTGTCAGAAAGGTCTTAGGGCTAAAACGATGTTAGCATATTGATGATGTAGGGTACAATGCCTATGTTATGAATTTAATCTCTATATCTTCAATGGTTCGGTAATTATGACTACATTTTACAAATGGGATTAATTCAAAATTGACCTTGTCAGAAAGGTCTTAGGGCCTAAATGAGCTTAGAATCTTGATGGATGTCATGTATAGTGTCTATGTTATTAATTTGATGACCATAACATTAATGGTTTGGAAATTATGAGTAACTATACTTATAAAAATGCTTAACTAAAAATTGACATTGTTAGAAAGTCCTTAGGGCTTAAATGAGCTTAGCATTATGGCGTGTGTCGGGTATGGTGCCTATGTTGTGAATTCGATCACTATATCTTCAATGGTTTGGAAATAATAATACATTTTACAAAAGGGCTAAAATGCATAATTGACCTTGTCAGAGAGGTCATAGGGATTAAGTGACATTATCATATTGATGGATGTCAGGTATGATGCCTACATTATGAATTTTATCACTATATCTTCAATGGTTTAGAAATTATGAGTAACTATGCTTATAAAAGGACTTAACTCAAAATTGGTCTTGTCAGAAAGGCCTAAGGGCTTAATCGAGCTTAGCATTATGGTGCATGTCGGGTATGGTGTCAATGTTATGAATTTGATGGCCATAGCATTAATGTTTCGGAAATTATGCCTATATTTATAAAGGGCTTAACTCAAAATTGATCTTGCTAGAAAGGGTTTAGTACTTAAATGACCTGTTTAAAGGTGAACGATGTGTTGTATTTGATTTTTGAAGTGGTTACATAATAAATTTAAAAAATAAAAATATATGCTTCTATGCTTACTAAAATTCAAGATGGCGATGATGATAGTTACATAATCATTTTTATGCGGATATATACTTAAGAGTCTAGTAGATACGAGTAATTTGATATATCACTCGGTTATGCTATTTTTGTAAAAAATATATAAATAAAATTTTCATTTACAACTTTTTTTAATAAAAAATTACATTTTGAATATTTGGCTGTTGTAAGTCTGTAAACTAAATCTTATTAAAATACAAGCTCGTTAATTATCTACAAATGAATACTTAAATTCCTATCTGTTTTATATAAATTCACTTTAACTAATCGATTAGTCAATCATGATATATACTGCATATTCGTTTTGAATGAGCGAGTTAGGCTGCGTGTTTATACAAAATTTAAAATCCCTTTCTTGTAATTTTCATGATAGCCAAGTGGTTAACTGCATCAAGTTTTCGAGGTGGGCTTCCCCTGTTCAAAACCATCCTTAAGCAAGTTTTTTTATAGTGTACTAATGCCTTAGATATATAATGGAGAGAATTGCGTTAAGCTTCCAGCCGATCTCAGAATTTATTATAACATTTAATAGCATGATCAAGATTAGTTCTTGGATGGCAAGCGATTCGCCCGCTCTCTGGCAGGCATTTCAAGAACTTGTGTTCTACCTACCAGCCAATGATGGCATCAAGAGACATCAGCACTCCTTGTGGTCAATTCTACAACTAGGGTGATGGCCTATGATGACGACAGCAGTGCTGCCTATCTGTCAAGTTTGGAACTGAAGACAGCCTACATCACAGGAAAGGAGTGTATGGGGGAGGTGTGGGGAGGGTGTTAACCATATCTGAGGAGAGGAGGATGATAAGTGGGGTGGTTGTAGGTAGGGGAGAGGGGTGATAGTGTATCAGACCTCAGGTGTAGATAACCTCAGTACAGCTTGTTGCGAAGTAGGAAGGGTGGGGAGGTGGTTCGGGTGTATGTAGGTGAAGGGGTTGGAGCATGTGGAGCAGGTTGTGGCGCAATGTGTGGACCAATCACAGCACAGGATTAGTACCTCTGTTAGCTCCTCACTTAGCTCCGCACTTAGTTCCTTACTTAGTGAATTAGGGATCCCTCCCCGATCCTCATCGACGTTGGATGCATGTGATTAACCTGGGTAGGGGCAGGTTGGGATTCCTAGCAAAATTTGATATACTGAGCGAAACCTCTCCTAGGTTATTTAAATATATCCAATGTCGTTTAGGGCGAGACAGCAAAATTCCTAGAAAAATTTCCTTTACTGAGCGAAACCTCTCCCAGGTTATTTACATATACCCGATGTCTATAAGGGCGAAAGTGGGGTGAAACCGGCACGCCCCTTCTACTCAAAAAGTGGTAGTAAGGCCATCGCCTGGTGAGTAGGCAATAAGTCCTGCACTCGGTGGAAAACACATGTTGGTGGTATGATGCACGATGTTACACGTCACAGCATGTTCCTCTTTCCCCCTCCTGAGCAGTGTAGTTTTACGCCCAGTCAGCCCGAGCGACCTGTTATTCGCAGCCTGTCACTGCCTCGATTCAGTAGGTAATGCAGATGTGAACATGGACGAGTACACAACTTGTGAATGACTCACTTGGTCTCAGTTTATGGTGGAGTGAGAGGCAGCGGCAGAGAAACTGTGTGTAAACTGCCAAAGATTCACTGCACTACGTTACCTGAACTACCAGACATTCGGGCATCTTGCACAGCGACTATGGTAAACAGATCCATTTTAGCGTCGATGTGGACCTGGTTGACCGAGCACCGTCCGCGCCCCTCATTTTGAAGATGGGGAAAAAGCGGAAAATGCTTCGACGAACACCCGCGCCATTGCGCGGAGAATGGATGCATCGAATGGCACAGCATGATGTGTCCTTAATGAACAGCTGCTGCGACCAAACCACGTGCATACGGTATAAACAATGGGGCCAGCAGATTATGCCCCTCGGCTGGAAATTTCCTGGTGGTTCTTGCAGTAGATCGAAATTGATCCTGGTTTCTCGGCGATTGTAATGTATACAGACGAAGCCACGTTCACACAGGAAGTATTTTGCAACAGTATAAATGCCCACATGTGGGACAACTTCAATCCACATGCAACATGGCTACCAGTACTGTTTTTCCATCAACATTTGGGCCAGCATATTGTGGGACAATGTTAATGGCCCATACTTGCTGCCGAACAGTGTCATGATTTAAGTATTATAAATCCCTGCAGTTCAGATTGCCACAGTTACTAGAGGATGTTCTGCTCGCCATCAGAGAACGGATGTGCCTGCAACATGATGGTGTACCACGCCATTCCACCAGGATTGTGCATGACCACCTCAACACAGCATATCCAGCTCACTGGATAGTCTAGGGAGTGCCTCGTATTTGGACATCACGCTCCCCGGACCTTACACCATTAGACTTCTGGCTGCGGGGATTTCTTAAGGCGTGTGTATATGAGACACCCGTGGTTTCTGAAGATGACCTGTTAACGAGAGTCATGGCCATCTGGTATCAAATGCGATACACACCAGAAGTTTTTCAACGTGTCCGCTAGTCTCTTATATGTCGCATGAACTACTGCAATGACACTGGAGGAGCACATTTCGAACGTTTGTTGTAAAATTGGTTGTGATACTGCCCCCTGTGTAATATCGAATGATTGTAGTGTATGTTATGTTATGCTGTCAGGTAGTGCCTTCAGTACCGATAACGCATTGCGACATCACAGAATTTACATATGTTTACACACCATAGTTTTGAGCAACAATACTGGGCCCATTAAATCATTATCACTACTCTCAACGTATCGCAACACCTACTGAAGTGTATCTCGCACATCATCACTGGATGCATCAAACGTGTATTTATCTCAGATACGGTGACAATTAGCCAGTTTTCTTCGTTTTCTACCCTTTTATGCACATTCTGCCACCTATATATCTACATTTTGGTGTAGCACATTTCCTAATGCTAATTTGTTTTCTGCTTGTGTGTTGGTTTCTGGCCATACTCATTCGGCAGGGACTCAACACTGCGTTCCTCCGGGTACAGAAAATGTTGCTTACTCACCAGGCTACAGCATTGCTACCACTGGACATGTAGTTTGTGATTCATCCGGAAAGGGTGGGTCCTATAGAGTTGCAGCTAGGGGCCTTTTTTGCTAATTCCGACGTCCTGCTTCATCCGATTGTATCCACAATCAATTTAACCTCACAGTTTAAATGTTGCATGTAATCAAAGGGTGCCAACAACCTATTCTTTACATGATGGGGGTTTCTACGAAATACCATACCTTCTTTCTATCCAAGATCTTTGTTTAATTAATCCGTATAACAATATGTGTTCCTCTAACGCAAGTACTTTGCATACTATCCCACTTAATATGTTTGTCGCCCTCCGCCTTTAAGGGCTGCTACTGCCCTTATTATTTGAGATGGACCATAGTTGTCCTATATCAATCTTCCTCTTTTCTGGTCATGAATCACGTGTCCGAGTTTGTACACATGTTATCTAAACACGTAGCATATGCTCTTATTTTTATCATGAGGTAAATCATGATTTATTTAATTCGCTTTATATTTAAAATGTTTTTAGTGTAAAGTATGTCTAAGGAGGCAGGGAATGAGGAGAATTTTTTTTGTTTATCTGTATAGGTTATATTTGTTTGCAACAAATATTTTTTACTGGTAATGAAAATCTGTAGCAAGAAATACTACGTCATATAAATAATTTGTCACAAATTAAGATCATACTTGTGTGTACCCACTTGGCATATATATGACAAAATAATTGTAGCAAGACAAACACAATGAAAGTGACTACGAGATAAATTCAGTGGTCCTCAAATTGAATGACCTTACTAAGCCTAGCATTCTAGACAAAACAACATAAGTGTAAACCATACATACACAGCATCATACAACATATGGACCATAATTACAACCGTTTTTCATAGTGATACGAATACTTTGATTAAAATAATATTTACGAGAGGAATATTCCACTGTAATGTACACTAAAATTTCAAATAATTTGTATTTATTTAACTTAGTTATTTATATGTCAGGCCTAACCTCTATAGTACATCATTATTTCTTCTCACATATATCAGTTCTACTCATTTCAACAACAATATCGTTCGCCCTAAAACTCTTCTATTTATTAAATATATATATAACAACTTATAATTTTAAATTTATTTTGTACTAACATATTATGTGACATATCTCATATTCTTGGTGGTAGATGGAAGAATAATACTTTGGAAACTTTGGCGCTGCTACTGCGCATTCCTCGAAATAATAAATTGAAGAGGCATTTCACTATCTTCACATTCATCTGATAAGAAAACTTGCATTACATCTGAATTATATGTTATTCCTCCATTTTTAAATACCCTTATCTTTAGAATAAAATCAATACAACCTCCTCTTCTTCTCCTTTCTTCTCCTCATGCCCTGATATATTACGTATTCTAAAAACTTATTTATATTAAATTATATAAAAAGGAAGGAAAGAGAACATTTTTTTATTGTTTTTTTAAAATCTTTTTAGTTTTCTATTGCGGCTGTTCAACTGTACGTCTCTAATGTACAGTAATAACCGTGCTGCCATCTCTTGAGAAACACATCGTAACTGCGCCCACTGCGAGACCTCTCAGCCAATCAGACAAATAAAATAACACGTGATTAATTATTTAAATATTAGCAGCACAATCAAATGGCACGTAATAGTTATTGTTTTCACTTCAGCTAATAGTACAGTACTTGGTGTCAGCACCTATACCCTGGCCACGCCCTCGCGATTTGCAATTTAAATGTAACAAATGTTTGGAATTGGATTCTGCTTGCAAAAATACTATTAACAAATAAACTACCACTGAACTCAATCACTGGAGCAGTGGTGGTAGTCTACTACAAAGACGTGCTTATTCAAAATGTCTCCGGGAATGAATCTGACAGGCGAAGTTCGCTACTCGCGTCCTCTCCTTCCTCTCCAGTCAGGGTACTTGAGAGGAAAACAATATGGGAAGCTGGCCACTCTGGCAGCCCGGGGGCCATTATAAAATACTCGCTGGCGTTGCGTCCCCCCCCCCCCCCTACCAAGGACGTTACTAATGATAACCCAATGGAAGGACTTGTACTTCCCCTGCACTGTGGGTAGCTCCCAATGATGATGAAGGGCGGTGGCTTCTAATCTAGTTTGAAGGACCTTGAGTATGCTGACTGCAAGGTACGGTGTAACGTCGGTTTTGGAGAAACCAAAAGACGCGGCTCCTGTCCAGAGGACAAGACAACCAGCCTGACGATGCCCACGAAAGCCTTCAATATTCTTTCATAAATTGTTTTGTTCATTACATATAATTAAGTAGGTATAGGGGTTGGGAGCGTTGACAGCTACGTTGACAGCTATACATTTAATATTGTTAAATTTATTATGAAGAAAATATGTATGAGACCGATGTTAAGTACTTCCAAATTCAAAAATAAAACATAGCATGAATCCCTGCAATTAATCTTGTGTTTTAATTTTTCTTTCTTGGCAATAATCAAGAGAGGGCGCAAAGCCATTCTATGCATTTCCTTGTGCCGCCACTGATCTACGAGTAATTGTGTGTTTAGAACCTACCCCTCAAGCTATGAGGAAAACTTTCGCTGGTAAATCTGTTCCCATTGTCTCACATGATAGCTTTCTTTAAGCTAACTCATTTAAAAATGAGCATCGTGTTGTGATTGCTGACAAATTTCATTTTCGCCAGCAATTAATTACACAATATAGTACTTTGATTTGTTAACAATATTATGGAAACTAATGAAAGGGTAAACAACACAGTAAAAATTACATTACATTTATAAAAAACGTAAAAATGGTGTAAATAATACAAAAGATAAGTTCTTACCGTTGCAAAATCTCCAGGCGTTCTTACCCAAGCGTAAACCATATATCCTGGTATGCACAGCATGGACGATAAAGCAGTAATCCAACCTATGAAATGACTCCACCAAGGATACTCGTATTCGAGGTATTTTATAGGCGTCCACTGAATTAAATTAAATATGAAGACACCCTGAAAATTAAAAAAGAAGAAAAACATATGTATTAAAATACGTACCTGAAAATATTATCACGGCAGAGTATTAAAATGTAAAAAGTCTATGTTCACATAATGCGCGTAAACCCAATAAATAATTAACTTGTGTGGAGGATTGAATGAACTATTAATTGGGACTTATATTATTACAGAATGTGGTTTTGTGTCACAGGAAACCCAGAATATGACCGTAATAAAAAGTACAACAGCCATGGAAGCTATTTTCAAATATATCTTATACCACACAGAGAATATCGTAGATGGTATAGCGTCAGATATGGCACAGGATACGATACAAAAAAATTACCTTATGAAGCGAACAACGAAGACGGAATAAACTGGTACCCATACACAAATAACCTTAGGTGACACAAAGAATGCAACAGAAACGAACACAGAGGTGAAATGAGTGGCATACAAACTGTCCTTCCCCTTCTACTTGATTTTTAAGTGTTATTAAGTTCATATCTACATTCCTTAAATGCAGCCATTTTGAGTTCTTAGGAAGCTCACTCTTAATTGTCTGTATTATCTTCGTCCATTCGTCCCGAGTTATTTTGTATATGCGTATCACCTTTCTCTTGTGCGATATCTCGTTCTAGGGACCGCGGTGTTGTAATGGTCAGAATGCTCGCATTTCGCCAAGCAGGACATGGTTCGTTTCCCGTCGGGGTCACTCGGATTTTCGCATGGGGAAATCGTGTCGGGCGATGCCACTGGTCGGCGTGTTTTCTCAGATATCTCCCGTTTTCCCCGCCTATCAATTACGGCGCTGCTGCATACTCACTTCGCTTCACCTTCATCGGCTCTCAAAACTCCGATGTTAAGTGCTGCCAAAATGTCTCCACTTCACATCTCGTTCTACTGTTTTTGTCTCTTTTACCTTGAGATAAGAAACTTTATTCCGGCCATGAAACTTCCTGTATGATGCTAACCTATCTGAGGACGGCATTTAACATTGACTCATATGTGCATTTTTGTGCGATAGCACCAAATGAGATAATAAATATTTAATGCCATATCTTGGGAACCATTCAAAATTTTCCAACAAATTCTGCATACAATTAGTGGTAGGTAGGCAATGTAAACTATTATATAATTTAAGTGATTGACACACATTTTTCAAAATTATATCTCTGTAGATATTTCGATTTTGTAAACCCAATCGACCAAAACATTATACTGATTACAACCGATGTTGCTGCTCCGAATCCCACCTCCTTAATACAGCTAGCTGCTCGTCAGCATACATTACAAGGCATTCTGTGTTCGAGTCCCAGGCAAGGCACTGAAAATATTGTTGTCTCACTAACATTGTATTAATTTTTTATTCCATATGTAATGATATCGTTTTCAAGGAGATGTCAAGGCCTTCGATATACCATTTTAAGAACTCCATAAAAATAAAATAATTTGCATTCATGTAGAGGAAAGCATACTCATTAGTTATATTGGTAATATCTTTTCTTTTGTTTTTTATTGCGAAGAGTATTTTATTTGCATAAATCAGGTCCACATATTACTAAACTGCTAAATGTTGAATAAGTACAGCCAACAGTAATTGCATAGTAAATAACTGGTGTACGATGTAGCTTCGGTGCATCTGCTTTGTGCATTGTTTACTGCAACTTCATTACATGCACAGAAAATTAAATATCGCTTCAATGTATTTAGCAAGGTCATTACGAGAAAAAAAATTGCAATTTCGTAATGCTACAGTTAGCATGGGCCACCACCTTACACGCAGCTCTACTAAAACCACACGATTGTATACTCCGTTTCATATAACTTCAGTAAATTTTGACAGTTCTTGAATAGAAGTGCGACCACGATATATCCCTCCGCTACAGCTGTACTGTCGGTGAAGAAATCGATATTTGTAAACAAACTACGCATCCAGTGGCAAGCATAACAAAAGGTTGACAACTTCAGTCCAATACTCAGGCTACTATAGCTACACAAGAAAAAAAGTATATTATTGTGGCAACAGTGTTAATGTCAATACAACATTAATTTTTGTTATCTGTGAGCCATCAGTAAATAATATTTTAATTAATGTATTACAATGTGAGCTATTAATATTACAGTTATGTTAAGTACTTCTGTAACAATATCAACTCACTACTGTACTAGTAACATTAAAATTGTCTTTATGTTGCGTAAAAATAAATTTTGTTTTGAGCTAATACAATTGTGTTGCGACAAAAAAATTGTGTTGCATTGATGTTAACATTTGTGTTAAAACATTTTCTCGTATTTCTTTGCTTGAAATAAACATCGCTATGTAAAATAAATCAAGTACAACTATTTTATCATAGAAAGAAATATTACTAACGAAAAAAGAAAAAAAGGAAGGCAGGGGAATTGTATCCATGCCCTAAGTGCTTGACACACTCCACTTCAAAGAACCCGGCGCTCTACTTAAAAATATATGCTTGTGTTTCATATTGTAGGTACTGAATAGAATTTAAACGACAAACTAAGAGTTTTATTACGTTCTGTAAAATACTTTACGCTCTAGAAATACATGCATATTTGGCACACGTTAAACGTTTTGCAAGGCTTGAGGGCTGGTCTACGCTACATTTAGTTTTCGAATTATTCTTTAAAATTTAAATACGTTGGTTTTAATTCACGATGTTATCGTCGTTTACTACTAACCACCATATTACAACCATAATGTTACAAGAGTTATATTTTGTTACCTGTGACCTGTCAGTAACTAATGTTGCTGCGAATGTAATATACTCTTACGTTATTACGTTAATGTAACATTAAAATAAAAACATAAAAATAATATATCTTTTCTGTATTGTGCTGTCAACTTTAAGGTGGTATTTATGCTGAGGGAAAGCAAATTGTGTGTTGAACTTCTGTCGTCATATGTGTTAAAAATTTTCTTGTATTTTTTTTTTTGCTTTAAAAACATTCCATTGTAAAATAAATTAAGTACTATTACTGTGTCACAAAAAGAATTATTACCAACGAGTAAAAATGCACATGGGAGAGGGACTAAACATACGCCATGAGCACTTAACATTCTCCACTTTACGAAACCAGACATCCTACGTACTGTGCTATTTTGACAGGTCTAACTAAGTTTCGGGTTGTCCGTATTTAAGTCAACTTAGCGACAAACTGCACTTCTCTTTCGTTACGGCTAAATACTTCATGTTATATAAATATATGTATAATTGGCACATGTAAACTGATTTGCAGGTTTGATAGCTAGTCTAAGCTTCATTTAGTTTTCAAATTATCCTTTAAAATTTAAATACAGTGGTTTAGTTTTCCGAGGTTATTGCTGTTCGCTACTATGCGCCATTTTTATAACGCTAAGTCAGTGTAAACTTTTGTTTGTTGGACATTTCTTTAAAGTCGCATTAACATAAAATATTTAGTTCTTCCTGTTAATTTTAGCGTAATACAACTTTTGGTTGCGGCAATATTACTTAGGCTTTGTTAACATTAACACTTCAACAGTATGTTTGGATTACACAAAAAATAAGACTTTGTAAATGGTAAACATTAAGTACATTTGTCACAACATGATTAATGTTACTACAACATAAATGATCAAATAAATTCCTAAATAGTATTTTTTTTTGTTGCAGCAACATTAGACTTTTTCTTTGTAGTAGCCATTCCCAATTGTTTTTGTTACGGCCATGTAACATAGAATTTAGGGTTCTGTTTATTTTATTGGTAGTGTGTTTTCTTGGGCGAACGAATATTTAGGTTTCCTCAGAGTGCTCCAATTTTTTACATATAAATTTCTGGGGGAAATTATTTTGTGGGCACAAGCCAGGCGCTTTACAGCTAAAAGAACAGCATTATATAGAAAAAATGACAGTTGATGTTCTGGCTCCGTGAGGTAAACATCGATTTGGAAGCGCTCTCTCGCTATACCGCAGAGATGAATTGTGAAAACGAAGGTCTGCCTTTTACCTCAACTAACATGGAGCCACGACATTCATCATAGCTAACTTGCTGTTTCCAGTGTCGATTCTGCGATCGAATGTTCACCTATGGTCAAAATGCTCGACGACATGCGAGAACAACCTGTACGAAGAGACCTTTTCGCGCGATGAAGCATTACAACATGATCACATGCAGCTTTTGCAAGATGATACAATGAAGGAAGATATTAAGATCTGCAAGGATTCTTCTACTGGGAGTCAGCAAGTGATGTCATCAATACCTCCTGCTACATCGATGGGTACTGTTTCCGCAGACGATTATAACGAAACAGTCAATGCTAAAAACAGAATGAGTTCAGTACAGTCGGTTTGTGCGAAACGTACACTTGCAAGACTTTCGCGTGAAGTCGACGAACTTCAAAATAAACGACCATCGGCTCTAAATACTGATGAAAATACAACTCCTGCTACAAAGAAAAGTAAACCTGATATTTACGATAAAGCAGGAAGTGAAGACGATCATGAGAACAGCACTGCCGATGACTATAACGACAGTGATAGTGTTGAAGACGATGATTATTCCCTCGACGGTCCCACACATTTCCCCAACGAGTTTCCTTCGACAAGTGATGCGGAGAAGACAGAAGACGCCGAGTATACTGACAATATGATTACCGAAGATCCCAACAAAATTGTAGACAGACTTAGGATATTTGTTCGATAAGCAACAACTTGGAGATTACTCGACCATGAAAGAGGTGGTTTCGATCAAAAGATAACTTATGGATCGGGGTTGTATCATATGATGTGATGAACAGCTGTCTTCTGTAAATGTAATTACATAATAAGAATAACTTATTATTATAAAATAATAGTTTTTTATATTATTCTGGTTGGTCACATCCTTTTTTACCTTCACAACTTTAAAGTGGTGTTATAAGCACTAGCTTATAAATGCTAGATCCACAAATATAATGATAATATATACCTTATTAAAAAAATGCATGGATAGCTGATTGCATAAACAAACATTAATTATGCCGACATGTACACATTTTGGAGACAGTGGGTGAATCGTTTTTTCCCCCTTATATGTTAAGATAGATGCAGCCGACAAGCTCATGAATTGGTGTAAAGATTGTGAAAGATTGGGCGAATTGGTGGGTGGATTGGTGGGTGGATTGGTGAATGATTGGGTGGATTGGAGGGTGGATTGGTAAATGATTGATTGTATTGGCGAATGATTGGGTGAATTGAAGAAGATTGGTTAGGATTGGTGAAGATTGGTGAGGATTGGCGAGGAAGATTACTGAGGATTGTCGAGGAGGGTTGGTGAGGATTGGTGAACATTGGTGCGCATTGGAGAAGATTGGTGAGGATTGGTGAATGATTGAATGTATTGGTGGGTGGAATTGTGAATGATTGGGTGGTTTGGTGGATGGATTTGTGAATGATGGGGTGGATTGGTGGATGGATTGGTCAATGATTATTATCGTCCTAGCTGCCCTTGTACATTCCAAGTCTCCAGAGCCTGGCAGTATTGAAATTTAAATTAATTCCAATTAAGCCTATATAAATGCTGATCCATACAATGATTATAACATACTCGTGCATATGGTTGCTATTAGGATGATGGACCTTATTTAGTCACATTAACATACAATGCCAAGATCACCTACATCTAATATTGTGGTAATGGTCTGTAACATAATATGTTTGCTGACTTTAATGTATTTTTCAAGAAATTTTGTTTTCAAGGTCATTTAAGTGCATGGAGTCAAGGTCATGATAGTCGGCATCTATATGGCATTGGTAGTCTGTAATGTATTATGCTTGTTGACTTTAATGCATTTTTCTCGAGTTTTTGTTTTCAAGATCACGGGGTCAAGGCCGAGTTAGTTTGTATCTTATATTATGGATGGGTGATGTCTACCAAGATGGTGGTCACCTACCAAGATGGCGTAATGGGTATGGGCTAAGGGTGACCTCTAGTAAATTTAAGGATTTTTAAATAATTTTTGATAAATAATATTTATTATATATATATTTTTCGGAAATATTTTGGAATTATTTGTATTTTAAGGGTCAAAGGTCAAGGTCAAAAGTCAAAGGTCCTTACTGGTCAGCTTACCTTGACCCCAATGTCACTTGGGTCTGAACCTGGGTCGCCAATCCCTCTCGCCTGCTCCTGGAATAATTGGAAATTTCTGGGAATCCTTTTTTAAATAATTTGCAATAAAGTTTAAATAATTTTTAATAATAAATTTTTCCAGGATTGTTTAGAATTTTTCGAAATTTTTGGGACTTTCGGATTTTTTAGGGATCTTTCGTGTTTTTTGGGGTTTGTCGTCAAAGGTCAAAGTCAAAGATCATGAGTCAGGGGTAAAAGGTTAATGACAACCAGGATGGCGGTCGGTGATGTAACAACATAGCAGATCCCCTGACTCCTGGCTCGTATGCCCGGTGCCCATGGCCATCAACGTACTTTTCCCAACTAATAATCTTTCTAATCATTTTGCACATTCGATCTTTACATTTCTCAGATGTTTGCAGATCATGAATAGAAGCCAACCGTCTTCTTTGATTATACTACGATCCTTCAGTTCATCGATGATTGAAGATATTTCAACAATGAGTGAGAGATCCCCAAGTTTTTGCAGTTCAATCAAATATTTAAGTCTTTCAACAAGTTAATTCGGGTCTTCGGGAAATATATAACGAGCGTTATTGACGCCTTCTGCATTCTTCACACTACTTGTTGAATGAAACTCGTTTGTTAAATGTGTGGGGACGTCGAGAGAACCGTCATCCTTCTCGTCAGATACTTCACTAATGCTGTAGTCTTAGTCGTTATCATCAATTCTGCCTGCATGATCGTCTTCACCTTATGTTTCATAAAATATATCAAGTTTACTTTTTTTTGTAGCAGTTGCTTGGACATTATCATCTGTATTTGGAGTCGTAGTTCAATTATTTTGAATTCCATCGATATCACACGAAAGTTCTGCAAGAGTACATTCTGCGTCGTAGGTCTAGCATTTCGTCATTGACATTAAGTGTCTCGTCATAATCATCAGTGGAATCAGTACCCATCAATGCAGCAAGATATATTCACGACATCACTTGTTGCCTTCCAGCCGACGAACACTTGTGGATTTTGATATGTTCCTTCAAAGTATCGACTTGCATTAACTGCATGGGTCCATTGACGTAATGATTCATCATGCGGGTTCCCTCTTTGTCTACGAACATATAGTGAATAAACAGGTTGTAACTATGTCAACGCATACTGTTTCTCAGTGGGCGAAAGAACCCTACATATATCGGCCTTTGATGTGTTTATTTAAGTAATTTCTTCGAGTGAACTGTCTGGAACATTTCTAACAGCTAAGAATAACACGAAATAGAATATTTAAAAAATCACTCTTCTTATGTCGCCGCGCATTGCAACTTTTACTGAAGGTCTTGGCAAAGTAACAACACTGTTTTCCAATTCATTTTTTGACCAGTTGTTTAAGTCATTTATGCAGTCGTGTATGACATACTAGATTTCATATCGTCAGAGGTTTACATCGTCTTCAAGCATACATGAATTCATACACGCAAATCCTGCTCCTCAGCAGCGCTGACTCCTGCAAACTGACTCCTGCAGAAATGTTTATTTATACTTTTAGATTCATGCCTACCAGCCTCGCATCTCTTGCACAAAATCCATAATATCTTCTACCATTCATGATGCTTAATGTAAAATTATGAGAGCTCTCCGAGACAACCTACGTTCACCATTTGCATGAGTATTGGTAACGATGATTGGAAAACATGCAGATACCGAAAATCTCACATTTATTTGAAAACATTAAGATGAGTGAAAATGGGAAGAAGAGAAAAACGGCACATTTTGTGTATTAAAACTTGGGAACACTCAGAAACTGACTTATTTACCCCACCCGCAATATCAGGAAACATGACACCATAATCGACATATTGAATGATGTCATGCGACCTTGATCTTTGTTCACTGTCTTGTATGACATCTACCACTTAAAACAAGAACATCTCAATTATTTTTATAAACATTTTAAAATCACAGAAATATCATAATACCGTATTTTAAAAACAACTTTAAAATCTGAAATTATATTAAAAAGGGAACTAGAGAAATGCATGTCACAATGTGGAAGTTCATGTTACATACATCAAAACTGAGAGAACAGCTTACAAAATATTGGTTTGTGTAGGGCCAGAAAGTAGTAGGGTAATGGCGACTTTGCGACAGGATTCAGGATTTCGGAGTTCGAAGTTGACCCCCATCTTGAAATTATCTGTTTTTTCCCTCAAAATTTTACGCTTTTCCTTCAAAATTAAGCATTTTTTCCCTTGAAGTCGGTCTTTTTCACTCAAAATTCCCCTTTTTTCTCAATATTTCCCATCTTTCCCTCAAAAAAGCACTGAGCCCCCATTTGCGAAAACGAGTCTATGAAAGGCTATTTTCGAGCCATTTGAAGGATTTGAGGTATTCATTTCTTTTACCCACAGGCTTCCACCCCTCTCACTCCACCTCTAGCCAAGCTCACCTCACCCTCTTCCAACCCCCAATCATAAAAATCCAGAAAAATCACAAAAAAAATCTAAAAAATCGAAGAACATATAATATTGTCCTACCCTACCTCTTTCTCATCCAACCACCACCACAAAAATATTCTAAAAATCGAAGAACATATAACATTATATTCCTTCCCTTACTCAACCATCAAACCATCACATCCCCCCCCCCCTTACTCATCCACTAACCATCACGAAAAGCGTCGATCGCCCCCTTCCCGCTGCCCAACATATCTTCCCCCACTGCTTTTGCAGGTCAGGTTTTAACTCGAACCTTCGCCCTCCTCGCTCCAGTATGTTGATGAGAAAAGGTTGATGAAAAGGTATTAAAACATCAATCCATTCTAATTTTTGTGCACTTCATTTCATCTTTTCAGATATCAATCATCATCTGCAATCGCAATACCCTGCAATCTGCATTAGTTCGTACCAATCCTAAAAAATCCTACTCACCAATCTGCACCAATCCTAAACAATCCTCTGCACCAATCCACACCAATCCTAAACAATCGTCCTCCGCCTCCTCAATCCTCACCAGTCCCAAGCAATCATCCTCCTGCCCGATCCTCCTCCTCCGCCTCCTCCACAATCAGCTCCACACAATCCGCAATCAGCGTCGTATGCTTCGCAATCAGCTCCACATGCTCTGCACTTAGCACCGCATGCCCTGCACCAATCTTCAACAATCCTCTGCTATCCACAACAATCCTTCTTAGTTCTTACCAATCCTCATCAATCATTCTCACCAATCTCTAACAATCCTCCGCAGCACAATCCGCAGCAATCCTCTACAATTCTCTGCACCAATCCGTACCAATTTTCATCAATACATTGCCAAAATCCTCGTGAAATCTTCGCAAAAATCTTCAACAATTCTCCGAACCAATCCTCAACAAACCTCTGCACCAATCCTCAACAATCCTCCGCACCAATCCACACCAATCCTCTTCACCAATCCACACCAATCCTTTGAAATATCCTTCAATGAATACCAATCCATTGTTGGTTACTTCGATAAATCCTTCGGTTTGTACCCAGAAGTCCACATTCCAATTTTCTATGGGAGAAAAAACTGTGCACATAGATATTGGCCACCAGGTTTCAGTGCGATAATTTCTTTTCCTACACCATCTCATTCCGATACAGCTTCGTCCATACCTCGTCTCACACTCACTGTTTGGTATACATCAGATCTCATCCATAATAAGTATAACTTAAGACACGTAAACTCTCCGGAATTCACTTTTATGCATGAATACTTTTCTATCTAAACACTTCAATTTTGCACATAGATCATCGTCTCTTATATTTTGTAAAAACCTAATTATATAGTGAAATTTCTTTATTTAAACGCAAAAGTATATATTTTTTTGGAATACCAATGCTTATGTTATACAAAAAAGGTATTGTTTTAGGGAAAGGTTTTTTATTTGAACACCACTTTTTTACAAGGTGTAACGTTTACATATATCCTGCCAATAAACATTTCTCCACAAATACAATTCAGCTACTCTCCAAGCAGGAATGTGATCTTACATATCTCAAAGAAAGGCAAGAAATATGCCATAAAAATATTTAGGAAAGAAATTTCAAATATATCGCATTCCCAACATTAATGTGATTGGATCTTGCAAATGCAGTAATAATATGGACGTAAATGAGAGTTGATGCCTTAAGGATATCTGTAGCGATTACATCCAATCACGTCCCTTAATCAGTGAACAATGCTGTCGGCTCCTAGCACCTTTCTGCTGAAACACGACATTGCTTATGAAAGACTGAGATTTCAAATTCATGCATCATTTGCTACCAATTTAAAAAACATAGACATTAAATTAAGCCCTCTTCCCTCCTGCATACGTACTTGCGAAAAGAATGTAATATGTGTAAAACAATATGGTGATCATCCCTGAAAAATGCAAAACAAGACTTCAAATGAAGGCAAGCGTGACAGGCGTCATTCCAATAATTATTTTTCCACATAGACATCAGACAGACGCAGGTTTGAACAGCCACGGAACTACAATACATCCCATTCCCTGAGATTCCATAAAATTGCTTTGGAGTGAGTAGGATGCTAACCAAAATATTTTCGTACTTTAAAAAGTCCGGCCATTACCAACACCAATACAGCTCACTCGCGAAGTAACTGGAATGTGAAGAAAAAATATGTTTCCTTACTTTTTACAAATATTCAGCTCCTTGCTGCCCTCCATTCAGTGAACTAACTCGGGACTGGAAAAATTGGCAATGAAAAACCTACGAAGCGTGCTAGTGCAGGTATGTGTGGAATGTACACTTGCAAGGCATTTGCATGAATTTGATGAACAGTCGTCGACTCTAAATACTTTCGAAAGGAACCGAACGATCATTCACCTGCTTCCTTTTTTGGCTTTATTTAAAATCTAAGGTTAATAGGGTCATGTGAGGGGTCGCAGTTATTAGTGTAATTTGTTCCTTGCATTTAAGAATTTTTTTGATTTGTTACGATTTGTCGACTTTTAGAATGCAAGTTCATTGGGGCCAAGGTAAAGTTCTCCCACATCCAATATGGTGGTCGGATTCAGTAGTGTAATTTGTTCCTAGATATTTAATTTTTATTTTATTTTAAATTTAGTTTTCTATTTTTAGAGTTAAGGTTTATTGGAGTGAAAGTCAAACGTCACCCATATACAATATGTTGGTCGAAGTCAGTTACAAAACTTTCCCTCATATTTTTAGATTTTTTTATTTTCTCGATTTTTACTATTAAGTGGGTTGGGTGGGTTTGGTGGAGAGGGCGGCTGGAAAGTGAGTAGGGTGTTCTGGATGGAGGTTTGGGAGATGGGGCCAGGGTCGCTGAACCGCCTGTTCCGCTAGACCTGCCTTGGAGCCTCGAATCTGTATTCACTGCTCTGAAGACTATGTGGCTCATTCCACAAGAAGACTGAAATACATTAGCTGTTTTCAGGAATTTTTGGATCTCGCACTGAAGAGCCTCGAATCTACTTTGCTCATGTGAAGACTCGATAGAGACATATTTCAATTTTTTTGGAACAAAATGTGAGTTTGGGGTAAAGTCATTAATATCTTAAGTAATTTTTGAGGTGAAACAGGCCATTTTGTGACAACATGTACCCCCTAGGCCACCGAGTGCGACCTTGTCTTCGGCATCAATCGATTTGGCGAACGTCTGACTTCCGATCCCTTATCGCTGTCCCAAAGTCACAATTTAAATACTTCTCTCCATATTTTAATTTCATTGCATTATAACAGAAATTATACATTAATCCCTTTAACAGTTTAATAGCAACATAGGGCTGAGGGCTATGATGCCTGCGGCTCACCATTCACAGTATTAAATTCTGCTATATTGCATCCTTGACATTGACTTTTATCGGCCATTACGTTTACATTCGCCACATTGTTTCCATTCGCCATTTTGTTTCCATTCGCCATATTGTTTCCATTCACCATCATGTTTCCTTCTACCACCTTATTTCTGGTCGCCATCTTATATATAAAATATTCCACTTCACGCTCTGTCACTACATCTTGCTACGTCATGCTCTGTCGTTCAGTTTTGCTACATCAGGTTCTGTCAATCCTTCATGCTCTGTCATTCCATTTTTTCATGGTGTCATTCAATTTTTTTTCATGCTTTGTCATTCCTTCTTGCATCTCTCTCTCCAATATCTCTCCCACCTAATAGCTTTGTCACCATATTCATTTATGACTACTAGAATGCACCACCATCGTCCGCCATGTTGCATTTCATCTGCTATAGTTCCCTCATCGCTGCTAGAGGTACTGGTGTCGGCCATGTTGTTTATGTCACCCAGATTGTGCCACTGTCGTCTGCCATCTTGGATGTCGTTAGCTGTATTTTTCTCATCACCTGCTTGGGATGCTGGTGTCGGCCATGTTATTCATGATGTTAGTGCATGTCACTGTTGTTCACAATGTTGGTTCTCTCATAGCCTGTAAGATGGCGCTGCTTCCCCTTACGTAAGGTCATCCTTGATATATGTATTACTAGGTATTCGCCTTATGTGTATATTTTATGGTTAGAAGACCCAAAATATATTATCTTGAGTAGGGCGGGATCGAACTGCCGAACCTTGGGTTGCGAGAAAGTTGAACAATTTGTTTAATTTTTTATCTTACTTTGTAAGTATATGAAATATATAACCAACTATTTGCAAGTATCTCACAAATATTTCTTTTCTATCCCTATGTAAGGAAAATTAACTAAATAAAAACCAGTTAGGATAGTAGAACTGATTTAAATTTCATCCATAACAACATATATATGGTATTTATATATTTTAATGAATTTTCATTATTTGTATATATTCAGGAAATTTGACAGGAGTTTTTTTTAATTCTTAAAAAACACCACAAGCATAAATTACACTTTAAAACATGTGTATATATATACACTAACAGTATGTTTCTTAAATACATGTACAAATTCCGCATGTGTATTCCTCACGAAAAAAATAAGGCGAAAGCATATATACGACCAACCATATAAAGTGCATCCCAAGGGTGGTAGGATCAATAAGACCAGGTAATTGTAAGTACAATCTAACCGTAAGACTCTGGAAAACGATTAAATGGACAAAGTTCTATGATCCGCATGATGTTTGACACCATTAAAAGCTTTATTTGCCGCATAATAGGGGTTGCAATAAAATTGTGTGTTACCAATGGTTCACAACATTTTATGTGCCAAATTATGAAGTTACGCTTTAAAATAAGCTAAAAAGGCCTGAATCATCATTGCCCTAATCCCAACCGTTTCCGAGGAATAAATGAATAAATAACACAACCACAAAATGCCGTGGCCAGGTATGTAGGCAACATAGGGTCACCTGAGACGATCGGAAGTAGTGTGGCATACCATGCTAACATAAGATCACGAAATAACATGTTGATTGGTTAATAAATGAATTAATCGTGTGATGTGATAGTGAATGGCATCCAGGTTTCGCAAGTTAACCAGTTTCACCTGGATACCATTTACGCTCACCTCACACGATTAATTCGTTTATTAACACACCATTAATTGCACGAAGTATGGTCGTCTATTCCGCCATGGCATGTCTACAATGCTTACTACACACAGGCCGATGCTTGAAACAAGACTACTCTTTCACTGAGTCAAATTCAGTTGCATTAGGCTCAGCAGTGTTAAACTGAGTATGCTGTTCCTACTCTTGTCTACAGAACAGCCACAGTTAAGCATTGCATGTACCACCCTCTATCAGTGCCCCATGCGCATATGGTAGTTCTACATCACCGCTTCAGTGGTGCTCATTTTTCATTCTCCATCGTGTGAGTGTGCGTGTGTATATATATATATATATATATATATATATATATATAATGTGTGTCTACTGGTGCCTTAAATCAAATGTGTTCTACCGTTCTGAGTTTTATTCCGGCCAATCCAGATTTTCGTCATGTAGGCAGTCACATCCTGGGGTGTATTTGTTGTTCGTATTTTATTTATCCTTGTGAACGTTGTAATTGATTTATCTTTATAACAGAATTGGACATAAAACTTGCAATATTTTGAAAGTCCGAAAATTCATACACATTTAGTGTGACACTTAATACTGCGTAGATATATAGTATGCACAAAATATCTTTTTTGTAAATTTTTGGGGTTTTTCGTAAATTTGCAAAACTTTGTTAACATTAATAATATCCTTTGTAAAATAATTTATTTTTTGCTTTACAAGAGCATCATTTGTAGCACATCTAAAATCGGTTTTGTAATGAATATGTTTTTTATTTTATTTTATATCACTAAGTCATAGGTTTTGTGATAGTATTTGTTATTAAATGTGTTTTTAGAAATAGTCGATAACAAATAATTACCATTGGGCAAACGTTTTAAGTTTCTTGCGAGTGTAAAAATTCCACTGTTTTCTACTTTACTTACCTAGGAATGAAAACCTCATGCGATCACACTGTTATGTGTATTACCTCATTCCAGTTATTTACGTAACCAACCGAACAGACTGTAATGCTAATTTGATGGTTTGCAATACCAGTAATTGTCACCCAGATACAAAGTTAAAAAAGAAAATTAATATTATAAAATACCAACTATGCAACTCCTCTATCCACTTAAGAATTAGTGTCCTTCTGAAAAGCAGTAATTTCCTAAATCACAAACATAAATCCTTCCCAAAATGTGAGATTGATTTATTTTTGCTCAACTAAAAAAACTACAATTATACCAGTTAAACAGCTTCGAGTATTCTAAGGTTAAGTGGTTGTGTGGTAAAATGCTTAAGTTGAAACAAGAAGGATGCGTGATGTAGTCTTGGTGCTAATATGTTGTGAATACCATTTAGAAGGCTATTCTTCTTAAACAATTTTACAGCGCAATTTTTTTATTTTCGAGGGCAATATAATATTAATATGGTCTCCACTTCTCCATAATGTAAGTTAAAATGGGAGCCTAAATTTCTAAAATATTACAGATATAAGTACAAATATTATTACAGTTAAACATTTCTTACTACAACTAGATTTCCAACTTTTCTGTAAACGTATAAAAAAAATTACAGTATTGCGCAAAAGTGGAACACTCTTATATAATATATATTATATATCACCCATGTGTCCAAAAGCACTTTTTAACTTTGTGCGTAATATTTTCGGACTTAATCCTGCTACACCAGCAGCTTAGGACGAATTTTAACTCATTAGTAAAAAAAAAATATTCTTTTTTTTTTACTGGCCCACATTGCTAGACGTGTGGGGCCATATGTCCGTATATCAGAGTTGATTTAAGCTTTTCATAGTGACACTGATATACTGTATATCGCCGAGTTTTCACAGCTGAATAATCATATTAACTTAATCTGTTATCTGAAATAAATAACTGTCCATAGTGATGAACTACTTCATATTATTATATTTGGTTTACGTTTCATGTCAATAAAAATATTGTAGGGAATTATAAGGTAATATAATATTCAAAATATTGTTTTCAATACTTACCACACATATCGTAGGAGTGGCGATCGTCCAACAAAACTTCCACCACATAAATGGGTAATAGCCAATCATATCCTTGATTCCATCGTAAAATCTGTTTACTCCAAATGCCCATGATATAGATATGCATTCGAAAAAAATTAAAAATAGCAAACAGAAACCACTTACTGCATAGGAATCAAGGATTTGGAAAACATACATTCCTCCCTGCAACACAAAATGCCATTATTAATTTCAGTAATTTATAATTCATTTCGTTATTTGAACAAGTATCAATGAAAATGCAAGAACAGACATAGGAAACAAATGATGCAATTTAATTTATTTGTTGTGATTTATTTAAATTTAATTACTTTCGAAGAAATGTTCAGTAGTACAAGTAAATATCTTAACTACTTTATGGAGCCCCATTAATTTCTAAGTGCACAACTAAAGCGAATTGTAACTTTTCGAAATTTAGTGGCTTCAGTCTTATTTTGTTCTTAGAAATCTTAAAGGCATTTGAATATCTATCCTGTTTATATAATAGAACTGCACTATTTTAAATATGATATATAAACATAACTTAAAGGAACAAAATAAGTTTTACTATATTGTTAATACATCGACATGCAACTAAAAGCGTTGGAAATTTTTAATATTTTTGGAAATATTGTGCTTCTTTTTCATGAAATGATACGTCAATATTCATATATTTTCACTTTGTTATAAATATCGTTCAAGCCCATCGGAAAAAAATTAATTCTTTTACCTAAAATACTATAACATTTTACTTTTGTTCTCATTAAATTGAACTTCGTATTGTTCGACATTCTACATATGTATAGTAGCTCTATATAGCTAGTTTTATTGCACTGGCAGCTGGTGTAGGATCAGAATACATCCGCCATTTTGGATTACATATTGGCAGCCATCTTTGATTGTGTCATGGTGGCAATCTTGGATGATCTTGACTTTTGCCAACTATCTTGATGGTCGCCATCTTGTTTTCCTTTTTCCCTAGGAATTTCCCTTTTCCCTTGGAATTTCCCATTTTTTTTGCCATGGCCATATTTTTTTTTTTTTAGTGCCGTCTGCTTTAGGCTACCATCTTTGTTGTTCCTGCATCCTCCACCAGGTGGCGCAGTAGTTGGGGCCGTCTTTAACTGCGTGCCCGCCACCAGAGTGCGCCCATCTCAATTTCTGTCGTTCACAGCTAGGTGTGTTGGTATCGTAATCGTCTTGTTTTAGTTCTGTCGTTGCCTGTTAAGGTACGCTGGTTTTGACCATTTTCAGTTCCATGAGCGATCGCTCGGGGCGCTGACATTTTTTTATTTTTTATTTTGGAGCTCAAAAAATCCTCTGGAGTATCATGGGACCGAACTGTAGTACCTTATGTCGTCATGAAAATAACTAAGACCACTCGCCTACTAGAGTATCTAGGAAAGAAAAGTTTCAAATGTTGTATAAACATTGCAACACACGCCCATTCCATCATTCGGAAATATCTTAATTTTATTATAAATCTTACATGGCTCGGGACAGAAAGGTGAACAAGTCTCCACGAGGCGAATTCTGACACCATAGCATATATTTTCCTGTTCTTATATTATTGTGGTTTATTGGAGTGAATGACTTATTTTCAGTAATTATTTCGCATCTTAAAGTATTGTTTTATGTGTAAGATGTGTGCATATATAGGATACGTCTTCTCTGCTTCAAAATAAATCGTAACAACAAAAACTATTTAATTAGTTTCAATACAAGGCAATACACAACATTTGTCAACCATAACAAATTTGTATTTGCCTGCTTGGTAAGAATCAAGCATATGTAAATCAAACGTGATAACGTCATATCATCATCTCAGGAACAATGTTCCCTCCCACATATTAATTGAGTGATTTTGAGATTAGGATCAATTAACCATATTATTTATTTTTAATGACAATGTATAAAAACTCGCATGAAAATTTCCGCACCAGGTCTATTAAAAAGTATTTTAACACGAAATCTGTAAATACTTAACCCCCCCCCCCCCCCCCCCGCTCTCCCATATAAAACTTTGGGAAACGAGTCATGAATCTAAATATAGCTCATTCACTGTTACTTCTAAGAAGTAGCCTAATAGGAGCTGCTGCCATCCCCCCTCCGCAGGTTGGGAAACATGTGGCGTTGCGGTGAATATATATGTTTATGGTAATTTCATTTTTTTATAATTTCTCTGTTATTATATCATGTCTTTCAAAATTGTATGGGCAAGTATACATTAATATGAATACACACCCGTTATTAAACAACTAGGCCAGTTTTGGCACTCTGCTGTGAAAAGGATAAAACACAATTGCACTGATTTGCTAATTACATTAATTGCTTACATTTTTTTAATTCCCTTATGAAGGGTTCATGAGGACCTTCACTACTGGGTGAGACCATATACATGAAAGGGATGAGGGCAGGCATGCTTAAATGCAGCGGGTAAAATTAAAAATTATATTGGTTAGTTGATAATGTGTGGGACATTAGCATTACGTGCCTAATAAATTAGGCTGATTGATACCTACTATTGCACTTGTTTCTACTTTCTGTACTGCACATTCGTTATTACACCTGTGTCACATGTAGGTACGTCGGACATCGCTGCGTGGTGTGCCCTGTCCTGAACACTGCTCTGCCGCTCGCTATTCGGCCCTGAGTGTTGCCTCTCGGGGTGAATAAAATAAAACGGTGGCTTGAGTAGTTCTTTTTGAAGGAATTATAGTGTCCTACAGCTGGCGTCCACTGCCAACACCGACGATTTCAAACGAAACACACAAAAAAAACTACAAATCCACATAAGACGAAATATCCAAAATCGAAGTTCCGTTAAACTGACGAACATTGTCAAAACGGCCCAAACACAAAATGACGTCTCTACACCGACTCCGAGGTCGCAAAAACCGAACCGTCACTGACGGCGGCTACAGAAGAACTCGTGGCTTGAGTAACTCAGTAGGTGACAGCGAGGGCAGGTGTGATCCGACTTCACTGCCACCTCGCGGCCGGACTCGGTGAGAGAACGGTCGAATGCGACATACTGCCGGTGAGCTCTAATGTCGACCGCACCGGCAATAGGTCACTGGAGTGCGGCATCGTGCGCAGCGTTATCAGAGCGCTGTATAAGGAGTGTTTTCATTGTTGGTGTCTAAGTTACCAAGTACCCGTGGTGATTATTTAGAAGCAGTCATGGTATGCAGCTAGTTTCTGGAATTATTCAGTTTATGATCACTGTAGTCACTGAGTTGGTCAGAGGCTATAAATATTTCTGTGCTCTACCATGCGATACTAGACTTTGTATTTTTCCTTGCATTTCTATTTACTTTTATATTTCATACTTGATTCATTTTAGCGTGTATGTTTAACAAAAAAAAAAGAAACATCTGGGTATACGCACACCATTGATGCGATTAAAATTGATTTAATCTCAATTTCTTAGCTATTGCTGTACATAACATTCTGGTTTTGCCACATCTTTTACCACATAAACTTAATGCAAATGTCGACATGATGATGATGTAGACGTAACCTATGAGCCATATATTTATTAGTCTACATTTTATAAAAATACCTTCGTTATATAAAGCAGTTAACTATTTTAACACGTGATACGTACAGTACACTACATATATTAATATTAATTATTGCTGTTTTCACATACCTGCGAAATACAAGAAAGGCCAACCAAATAAGACAAGAAACATACAATGGCAATAAATATTTCCTTCCGTCGGCGTAGCAAGTGAGGCCATTCATCAACCATTGCAGTAACGAAGCCCTCCATTGTGCAAAACTGAAAAATGAAATAAAAGAATTTGAGAAGTTCGATTTCCTCACACAAAATTGTTTAATGGCACTAAATTTAGAAATTATGACATAGTTACGTTTATGTCAAAAAACCTATTTTCATTCACCTCTCAAATATAATTATTTCTGCCTGTTTTTAAGCATTATTAGTAATTTTTTTCTCAAAAACTGTAAATCTTGTAATATAACAACTATACTCTGGCGATTTTTCGTAGGTTAGAGAAATTTATGAAATCTCAGACATATGAATCTGTTGAAGTTACACCTAAAAATAAGAGAAATGTTATAAACTACAAAAAAAAATTAAATAATGAAATATCTTGTAATTACGAATATTTAACTTTTTCTCCGCGTTAGTAACAAAGTAAATAATACTAATACCGTAACGAAATAAACTTTCACATCCATAAATGCAGCAGTACCATGCTGATTTTATTGTTGCTTGAACAAGACCCAAGTGTAGTAACCATTAACCTCTGGAGTGCAATATAAGAGGGCAGCAATTTTTTAAGAATATTAATATATGGCGAATATAGCTGTCATTGCGCTCTATACAACGTGTTTCTAAAAATAACCGACAAACTCCAGGAGGTGATAATTTATGAAAAATTAAGTAGAAAGTATACCGGAAACTTTGTACATAAATGTAATGCTAAGGGAGGAATGAGCCCTTGAAAACCAAATTTCAAATTTTTAATTTTTCAAAATATCGTAAAATAAATTACATTTAATTACAACACTCCGAACATTATTTTATGTTATCGGGATCCGCAACCAACAGCAACCATTTGTTTATACCTTCCACGGTTGCCACCCGTTTATTCTCCACAACATTTGTACCGTCGCTATAGTGGAATGTTTGATGCTGGTTTATTGAAAAATGGTTCTCTTGTTGCAAGTGCGTAGGAACCACCGTTTTCGTTCAAAACACACATGACGCTTCGGCGCAGCACTACATTCCCTAGCACCTAGGCCACACTACTACACGAGTGTATGGTTCGCTGCTGAATCCACAGCACAGGCGATTGTGAAGACATTTTAACTTACTGCAAACTTGTACCATACATTTATAAGCTTATAGTACTTAAGTAGTAAGGTTAATGTAACAACACATGTTGACTATTGTCAACATGCTTCAACCCATGGTTCTCGAGAAATTGATGTTTAATGTTCGAAACAGATAATGTGTTATGCCTGCGACATAGGCAACACTCTATCCCATGATTTGGTGCAGAGGTAGCACCGGAGGAAAATTAGTGATCAAAACTTCGAAAGTAACACGTGACACAAGAATTGCAAGATCCTAGGAACTGTTCGAACGTCATACCACCAGCTGCAATACGGGCATCGCATCTGCGAGACATCGACTGACGCACTTTTATTAATACACATTTCATCACTCGAATGTGGTTAGCAGCACCTGTGTTAATCACTGAACGAAATCCTCTTCTGATGTCACAGGTGTCACACACACACACACACACACACGCGCGATCTAATGTAGCCCAACGCGAGAAAATCAAGTGGTGTCAGATCCGGGGATTTTGCAGGCATGGCACAGGACCTCCGTGGCCAATCCAGTGACCAACCAAACTGTGTATTCAAGTACTCACGCACAATGATTACAAAGTAGGCCGGCGCATCGTCTTGCTGCAGCCACGTACGTCAGCGAATGCCAAACGGGACATATCCCACCAATTAAGGTTAAAGTTACCTGCAGAAACGCCACGTAAGTGTCTCCAGTCAGCTGTTGTGGTAGGAAATGAGGTCCAAGTAACATATCGCCTACTAGACCGCACCACACATTCACAGAACATCGTGCCTGGTAACCAGACGTGTGGGTGTCATGCGGATTGCCATCGGACCACACATGCATGCTATGTACATTCTACATTCCGTCAAGCGAGAAAAGCGCTTCATCTGTGTACAGAATACGTGATGCAAACCCGGGAATACTGTTACACTGTTCCAGATACCAAAGCGCGAATTGGGTCCGATGGCGATAGTCGTCTGCATGTAATGCCTGTACCTTCCGGTAGTGAAATGGGTGTAGCAGTTGTTCATTCTGAACCCTCCACACACTCGTGTGGTCGCTAGCCATGTTAAGTACTAAGAAAGGAATTTGGGTATTTTTCGATAAAGAATTTGGTAATATATTTCCCACTACCAATACAGTAATAACTGTTTTCATTATGGTAGCCAAAATTTACGCAATTGTAGAGACATTTAACAGATATTTACATACTGGAATTATAAGAGAAGATAATATTATTTAAAGGTATTTTTATAGGTATTTTTTTACAATATTAAGTTTTATAGCCGGTTTCACAACATGTGGGATTTACTTCACCAGTGGACAGCAGGAACTAAAATAATTTTAAAAATCACATTAACATGTAGCCCATTTAACCTTGTTTCCGAGTTAACGCTACATAACCTTTATCTAACGACCTGTTTACTAAATATGCTATGAGTTATTCCTTCTTGTTCCTTCAAAAACATTTGGTACTGCTGTACTATGAAATTTGATGAGGTAATAAATTATTAAACCCGAAAGCGGTAGACATGCACTTTAATACGATCTTGTGGAATGTATTGCAACAAAAGCCAGATGTCTCTATGCAGATCGTTTCCTAAACAGACATCTTACATACATGATTAAACGAACGCCTATGATTTACATGATTATTAAAAAAATGATTGTAAGATAGTGGCTAACCTGTTCGTGTTGAGAGAAAGAAAAGAGTGAAGAGATTCGGACGGCTCCCACATCGAGGTCTTTGGAGTCAACGAGGGTGAAGAAGAGGTGAGTTTGGCGCAGCGCCGAAATGAAGGGGCGGGGGAAACGGGTGATCCCCGAGAAAACCCTCTGATCAGCGGCATCGTCCAGCACGACCCACTTACGAAAATCCGGAGTGAACAAGCCGGGGATCAAACCCGATTCGCCGTGGTGAAAAGCAAACAGTCTATCCGCTCAGCCACCGACTGTTCGTGTCTGAACTCTTAATATCGAAGAGTGGATTTTGAATTATGTTGAAAGAAATGCTGGCTCTAGTACGATAAAAATAGCAGCAGCAGATTTCGTTGAACATATGACAGTTTCGAGAGTTTTTCGACAGCAACTGCTTTTATTCGTACCGTGTTTAACGAGTACTATCACTTAATACCGATGATTTTCTTCCAAGTGCCAACTTTTGTACCTGGTTTCAGTATATGTCGATCGGTGATCCGTCTTTTTTATCCAATGAATTATTTACCAACGAAGCAGGATTCACCGGAAATAGAATCGCCTATTTTCATAACAATAATTGGTGGGCTGAAGCAAATTAATGTGTTATTCGACAATCACCAAACCAACGACAATTCAGCGTCAGTGTATGGGTAGCAATAATTTACGACCATCTAATTGGATGTGGTTTCCTTGTTGGGGATCTATCACGAGTAGTTTTTCTTCACAAACCATTTGTATATTCTTGGAAAGATGTTCCGCTTTTCCCATGTGTTATGCACAATGGTGCACCACGACATTTTAGCCGAATAACAAGAGCTTTCTTGAAATTAATATTTCAGAATGAATAGTTAACTCGTGCAGGATCTATTGGCTGCCCCGCACGTTCTTCAGATTAAAATTCGATTTATTTTTATTTGTGGAGTTCCTTGAAAACATTCGCTTATGCAATTACGTATGCAATTCAAACATCGAAACACTTCGTCAGCATATCTATGAACGCTGCCAGTTCTTTCGACAAACGTATGGTATTTTGAAAGAATACGATAGTCTATAATACAACGATTGCATACGTTCATTCTGGCTGAAAATGGTTATTTTTAGCACCTCCTGTAATTATATGCAGCACAAAAAATATATCGTAAAACGGAAACAAAGTCAAATTGGTTACTGGATTATATTAAATTTACTCTTTGTTTTCATGTCTCCTGTGCACTGAATAAATTGTTCCTATATGCTGTGAAACATCTGGTGTATCTAGTTCCAAAAATGTTAAAGAATGAACACTTTTTAAATAAAAACTACAAATTGTTTGTGATACACGGCAAGAGTTAAACTTTTGAAGATATAAACAATTAAAATTGAATAACAAAAGACAGTAATTTAAATATATATATTTTAACATAATAATACAGCTACGAGATAAGCATTTGTACTAAAATCGTAGTGAAGTGAAAGTATTTTCTTAATTCAATAGGGGCCGCAGTTGTGCAGCAGCTAGATCGCTCGTATCCCACCAAGGAGAACTGGGTTCGATTCCTGGCGGGGTAGCTCCCGGATTTTTGCACGGGGAAATTATGGTGGACAATACCACTGATTGGCAGGTTTTTTCAAGGATATCCCGCTTCCCCCACTCTTGCATTCAGGTAGCACCCCATAGACCTACTCATCTCCCTTCGCCCGCATCGGCTCTCAAGAGCCCACTGTCCAAATCCTCTCCACTCATATTCCAGTATATGAAGTGATATCTTACCTGGCTATCGAGGCCGATGCACAGCAACATGAGGAAAAACAGGCAGGACCACACAGGCGCTCCGGGAAGCTGTAGGACTGCTGAAGGGTATGCTAGGAATGCCAAACCCGGACCAGAAGATGCAACTTCAGCTACTGGTTTGTGTTGCTCGTGAGCCATGAAACCGACCACCGAAAATATAACGAATCCAGCAAATACGCTCGTGCTGGAGTTGACTGAGCACACAATGAGAGCATCCCTGTAAACAAAAAAAAAGTAGAAATGTTAGAAATAGAAGAAATATTTACAATTTCTAGCTGAGATATTTTATTTCTTTTCATCAAAAGTTTGTGCTATCGAAGGAAGAGTTTAAAGTCGATTTATTTATACTGGAAATCTACCAAAAATATCAGTGCAACATTTTTCCAAATAAATTAACTTTAGCTCAATTATTAATACAATATATCACTAAAGCAGAGAAAATTACGGAAAAAAGCAGTCGTTTCGACAAAAGTTATTCACTACTCAATCCCATTTTACAGCTTACACCAACATAATCATAACATGTAATAATCATCGGCAGTTACCCATTGTTAGTGCGTACTTTTCAATAGCTGGCAAATTCAAAACAATGCAATAAAAGGCAAAAAACCGATGATTAGAGGCGAGGAGCTGAGCATAAGTAAAATGGTCTAATTTATATGTGAACACCGAACATAATTTTAAGTGGTGGAATTGAAAGAGAAATTAGAACAAAAGAGACACTGCACTCTACCTACTATCAGATTAGCAAAGTCTACACTGTAAAAAATTTCTGGTAAACTTCCTAAACTGCAATGGAAATTTTTAACCTATACACTGTATGGTAATAATATCACACATCAAGCTGCAGATATAGGAATGTTTAGCAGCGCTACTATACTAAGTTGGGAACTTCCCTATGCAATTGACTGTTTCCTGAGCAAATTTAGGAATGCCACAACATTATCATTCCTGCTTTCTCACTAAGCGTATACACTGGTAAGGTACATTTCTGAATAATTTCTTAGAGTGTACCTTCACTTTCATTACACAATAAAGTTCCTGCCATATTAAACTGCAAACACCCCACTTATTAATATACCTGGTAGATTCACCACAGCCTACAGTTTACAGAGTAAACCCACCCACCAGCAGAAACACGAATTTAATTGCTCCATCTAAGCAATGGAATGACCAAGAGCATGCGAAAGGAAGGAGGGAAGGCAAACAGACTCAATCAAGGAGATAGTAAAAAGAATAACCGACTTAGCGCTAAGACTTCGCTACGTCGCCAGTGCTGACAAGTGCCAAGCCATACTGCCGGCTCAACCTGCAACCTGGGGTCCATATGCACATATAATAGTAAGTTTGGTCCAGGTAGTAAATATAATGAAAATTCACTCTCTCCCAAATTTTTGACGATGAACTGAAAGCTGAAAACTGACCAAATGTTTTGCATAAAAATGCTAACATATTTTGTATCAGTTTGTGACACACCTCGAACTGACGAATAACTACTAGACAAATGAGTCATTTACACATATATATCGTCAGTAAAACACGAATATAATGAACAATTTTACATGGAATGGTTTTTGCTAATGAGTATTCTGACTAATTGTTTATACATCTTTAGACCTATCTTCGGCGATGTGTGAATTAAAAGGACAAAATAACAATATTTTATTTGGAAAGCTATGCAAAACAGAGTAATTAAGCAGAAATATCAGAAGAATTCACGAATAAAAAGTATAGTAATTTTGACGAACTTGTTCATAATCTACTGACTAAATGAATGATTCACAAGTTACAATATCTTGCAAATGTTTTGTTTTTGTGGTACACTTCACTCATTTTGCAAAACGATAGAAGTGGCAAATTACATATCAAAATATTGAGACTACTCAGAAATGTGTGTACGTACCAAATTAAATCTTCATTAAATTAAAACGTGGGAAAATTAGCGTGTGTGTGTGTGTTTACACACGAATGAGCTTGAAAAATATAAGACCAGGAAGAAACCATGACGCTGAATCAAACTTACAGGAAATGGAAAGTAGGGTATGATGTGTGAAATATTTGAGAATGATTTAACATGCCTAGATGCACCAGCACCCTCATAACAACCTGTATCTCTGAAATATCCATACTTGCCATACAAGAAACTGAATATTATGCATATAGGAAGAAACACAAATAATAGGAATTAAGATTATAAATGAATAAACAAGTATAAAGATTCATATTTTATTTAATATTTTATAAGTGAGTAAAATATATTCTCCTTGTAAATCAATGTAACTGAGTAACTGAGTACCTTTATTCGTTATTTTGGCTGGCCCCAGTCACCCTAGTTCACCAAAAAATTATATGCATAATATCTGTGTTGGGAATGCGTAATATAACTCGCAAAAATATATAGGCCTATTGGCGATTGCTACAAATTTTTCAGGATTTTTTTCAACAAAGAAATTATGCTGTTGATTGGTATTTTATCTTTAAATTTAAGTGACACAATCTCTTTGAAATGAAGAGGAAAAGGAAATATCTGAGTTTCCCAAACGTTGGAAGGAAAAATGACTCTGTGTACAAAAACCAGAAGCACCAAATCCGCTCACTGAAATAAAATCCAATATGCGACATAACAGAATTTTTAATCCATTATATATATCCAGCATATATTTAGCTCCTTATGTAACGTTTTTTCAAGTGTAGTTTTGAAGATCTTCACGTTATAATTGTTATTCTACAGGCAAACACCAAAATGCAGTAAAATTTTAAAAAAAAATCTGTATAAATTTATTTGTGTTGATCAAGAACTGCAAAATATTATAAATTCAGTATATAAGAAGTGCTACTGTACTTAAACGGATATTCTAACAGTCATTGTCTAGTTGTTCTCTCTATAAAACACTCTATTTGTTATATCGAAGTTAAATTACGTAAAATTGGTTCTTTGGGTTTAACATTCGTATAGGCTGTTCACGATAAACTGATCACTTTTGAAAGCCCTGCATAAGATCTGTTTGTACTCACATTCTGTATTCTACCACCACCATACGTAAAATTAACATAGTCTTTGGCCTGATCACTTTATTAAATCGCCGGTCAAATGATACTGTGAAACTATTACAAAGGAAAAAAATATTTAAAAAATTGGCTTATTATTACTTTTGTAAGTATTAAAAAACGGAGAGGAAAATTTTCTTAATATTCACAAATGTTTACCTAACAATTTTAATTTAACATTAAGACATGGAACTACTTTGCTTCCATTATTACTGATTTTACTAAGCACGTGCCAGATAGCACACCCGTTAAAATACGTGCAGTGCAGGGGAAGATACATTTTTCAAACGTTAATTTCAAAAGTGCTCTATTAACAGTGAACAGCCTTTACTTCGTCTTCGTCAGTGCTCACCAATTGTGTAAATATAGCCAGGAAATGCCAGCCTACAATAGGTATACACACACACACACACACAAATATATATATATATATATATATATATATACACACACACACACGTATGCTAACCTGGCATGAGCGGAATTGTTAGGACAAAGAAATAGAGGAATATATATATATATGACGGCAGGGACTAAAGTAATTTCTGAGTGTGGTAGAGGCCGTAGAGCAATGCGATCGTTATTGTGTTAACGCAACGACAAACTGGAAACAATTTGCGAGTATGCAACAATATATGACACACTCGAAAACGTTTACAAGACAGGTTACCACAAAAAGCGGAATTACAGTGAGTACACCCCTTCATACATTAAACAAGGGTTGGAACCCTCCAATACCTTAGAACTTTGAAACCCTGCGGATGAGGCAATTTGACATGACATGGTAGTAATCAGCCTTTAAAAAGCAATATAAAAGGTCGCCTTAGTACTATCCGCTAATCCCCACCGTTTCCTGACAAACCACCTGTTTAGATGGCAAGCAGAATAATGTTTGCCTGGGTGGTAGGCAGGCTGTTTACTTTCGTGCGTTAAATATGAACTGATACCCGTGCTAATGTCCCTGGTCTAAGGCGACATGTTTATAAGATTGTGGACGGCTGTGAAGTCACTGCAGGCGAGTGCCCCATTGCAATATTTCCTGTTGTACCAACTGGAGACGAGATTACCTGCTGCTAGCATTGAGTTGGCAGTTTACACAACAGGCAGATCTACACAATGTGTGTGATGGATTGGAGTAATGAGAAACTGACGGACATGCATCTCAAGTATGGTGAAATGATGTGTAATGCATCAGCTGCGCGTCGTTGACAAGCCGAAAAGTTTCCATTTCGACATTTACCAGTTGCACGTGCATTCACTTCAGTTCATCGGCGTTTGGGCGATGGCCTGCCACAACTACTTGAAGATGCACCAATGAATCTACGCGAATACACGTAGTAAATGCATGGCGGTGCATCAACACACTCAAGTCACACAGAAAAGCAGTACATGGATGCACAGTACTCAGCGCGATGGAATGGTCGAAGTGGGCCAGTGGGTTGGCCACCCAAAATACCGGAAGTTAACCCAGTCGACTTCTTCTTGTAGGGTCACTTGAAGGCACATGTGTATGCAGCAGATGTGGACAAAGTTGAGGGTCTCTGGCAATGTATTCAAGACTCATGCCGTCCCGTACATGATAATACTGAAATGTTGCACCGTGTGAACCAGTCATATGAGCATCGCGTTCGTGCGTGTATGGAGATGGGTGGCTCATACTTTGACTATATACTGTAACGATGTAAACTCTTCGCAATCCAAATAATTCACTGATACTCGAAACCAGTGTCGGTTTTTTTCGACTACCCAACACTACCACAATTAACTAAGGGGTCATTTACACACATTAGAATAAATACATGAATCAGTTTCAGTTGGTATGCCTGGGACCACAGTGAATGTAACAGGCTGCCTACCTCCCAGACAACAATCACTAATCTTCTGTCCATCTATAAACGTGTTTGCTGCCTTAACGGACGAGAGTAACGAAATCTACCAAGCCAATCTTTTTATTTTTTTGCATGCTGATTACTAACATGTAATGTCGAATCCTTTCAAGCATAGGGTTACAATATTCTAAGCAATTGGAGGATGCCAACCATTATTTAATGTATGAAGGTGTGTACTCACCGTAGTGCCGTTTTGTGTGGTAATGTAATTTGTAAATATTTGCCTGTATGCCAATTTTTGTTACTAAATCGCAAGTGGTTTCCAATTTATCGTTGCATAACACATTACCAAATTCAAAGTTCCAGAGTTTCTACCACCCCCAGAAAATACTCAAGGCCCTATGTCGGTATATGTTTTCTTATTTATTTTTCCTAAGGATTCCGCTAACGCCGGGTCAACATACATTAACGACTCGCATCCTCTCTCTCTCTCTCTCTCTCTCTCTCTCTCTCTCTCTATATATATATATATATATATATATATATATATATATATATAGGCAAAATGCAAGGTGAAACACAGCCTTCTTAGCCAGTGTAATGCGCGAACCTATGTTGCAGGCTAATAGAGGATGCGGGCTCTTGTTCCTGCAGGGGTGCACTGGGGAGTAAGTGAGAAAGTGACCACCCGAGGTTCTGCCCTACCAAGAGGCTGAGGACAGTGGGCATAGTATGTCAGACGAGACCCGAGAGCAGTCGTGTTCGCATAGAGCAGTTATTTAGTGATGCATGTGTGGTTTAGTGTAGTTGACTGGAGAGTTTATTTAATGAGTGCCTGCTCAATTCGTGCGAGTCATAATTTCATGTGACACCCCCTTCTCGGCCACCTGTTCAAAGAACACATATAAGCCACATCAGCCAAGCAGAGACTTACAAATTTGGTGTCAGAAGTGGGATAGGCGAGAAGTTTTGAAGTATGTGTTTATACAAAAGCGTGGAGAAGCGACGCAACTGACACAATGCTTGTTACTTCGGGTCGGGAAAAATTCGTAAAACTTAGCGAGCGCGAAACCCTGTAAAGTAGTGACAAACCGCGGGCTTTCCGAAACCGCCTTGAGAGAAGCTAAAGCGTACGATTTCCACCAGGCCAGCCACCCCGAGATGTGCCGATCTGTTCCAAATATACCCGAGACACTACCTGCGTTGTTGACCTACCGCTTTTCCACAACCGCGTGAAAACATGTGGTTCCGATATACAATTTAACTTAAGGTGTCCACTAATTATTCGTGACAAGTGACTTCAAGCTCCAACTACACACAGACGAAGATGCATACACCAGGTTTGCCACTTAAGGTAACTCTGCGTACATCAGCCACATCAGCACTAACATATCTGCCTTGGTTATTAAATTAAGGAATGTGCTGTTAATTGTTTATCATCATGGAAGCTAGCATTTAAGGTAAAGAAATTGACCATTAAATGCTTTCAATGGTTTATTTGGCCCAAGTTAAGGAATTGTGCAAAATATAGACTTGCAACAACAGTAAAAAAACTCTGACTGAAATTTCAACACCCAGTCATAATGAAATTTTCTTGAAAAATTATTTTTAGATTTCTAAACTATTCCTTACTTCCAAGCAATCCAGCGTTAAAAAATTGTGCTGAAGATAAAGTGCTAGTGTTCATTACTCAATTGGAGCCACTTTCTGAGCTGTGTAACTGGACAGATCAGGAGACATTGACATATGCTAAATTACATATTATGGGAGAAGCTTTGAGATTAACTTTATCTGGCACTGCTTGCAAGAAAGCTTGTAGTTATTGATTCCTAAAGACATTTCTTCAGATCGTTTCAAGTGTAAGCATGCCAGCCGTGTCTACTGGGATCAGTTAAACATAATTTGCATGAAAACCGAGGAAGGTGTTTAATTTGCATACAGTATTAGCATGATAAGTGTCAATAAATTTTGATCTTGAATTTATGCCACTGTGAATGAAGCAATAGAATATGGTGTCAATCAGTGTGTGTTGGATGCATATTCAGTGATATGGTGGTATAGCTTGGCAAATTAATATGCTTGGCCAAACCTAGAACATTTTGCGAAGAAGCGGAGTCAATTGTTAGTATCACAGAAGCTGGACGACGAATGCTGGATGAAAAGAAACAGTTATGCAAATAATTTTTCCATGTTGTTAAATACCAGTCACTTGTTACTGTTTTATTTAAAAAAAGGTCATAAGGAGAGACAGTGTAGAAAGGAGCAATGTGCATGTTTCACTCGTGGCAGCAAGCAGCATTTAGAAAAGGACTGCCAGATAAGTGGTAGTAAAAATTTGTCGACCAATTAAACAAGAATGTGGTTGCAGTGCCAAGAACACCAACCCCGATAAGAGACGTGCCTGTTATATCGGCTGACATTTCTGATAGCCAGACTAAATACATGTTTCTCTCAGTTTCTTTTAAGAGTATTATGTGTTAGGAAGATCATCTGATATGGAGTCAATAAATATGAAAGTGTGAGCTTGAGAGAAGCTAACCTACCTCAACCTACTGAACTCACACAGGAAACTGTACATCTGAAAGCTGCTGAGGACTTTAAGCCAAGCACAGGAAAGAGATTCCAGGTAAATTATGTTCTCCCAGTGCTGATAGTTATGTTCAGGTCTAGACTGTCTTGGAAAATTATTTCCTCAGTGTTAAGCATTGTTTGTTTTTGGGAGAAGCTTCAGCCATATAACTATCAATTGTAACATAATGAGGCCATTGGACATTGCCAACGTGAGTCAAGCAGTGGCAAAATTTCCTTCAGGTGCTAAGTTAGAAACGGCGCTAGTGTTGAAGCATGAGAATATCATCTTTGTGATGAGGTTATTCCTCTAGCAGCCACAGAATTTCAAAATAATCCTGAGAAAATCAGTGTATCAGTATATCTGTATCAGTGTATCTGAGTATATCAGTACTTCTAGACAAATTCCTCACAGTGACAAGTAAATTTGAAGGCAACTGCGAAATCAACTTTATAGCTAAGTTGAGTCACTTATCAGTTTACAATAGCAAATTCTTGAGCCAATTCGGTATGCATTTGCATATATGTTCAGAAAACGAGATTTTTTCTATTCACCCCATTTGTGCAGCCTTGGCGTCATACAGGAGATTCTCTAGCAATATCCAACCAATCATACAGAGTAACATGTCATTAGCAACAACTAGTTCATGGCATGCTCAATTAACAGTTTCATCGGGTTTTATAGCACCTCCAGATCCTAGCTACCCTCCATGGTCCTTCATACTGTTATTATAAAGAAGATGTCGCAATCTGGAAAGAATTGTTTTAGATATTTCGAAGACTTAGTCTTTAAGTAAGATGAGAGTGCAAAACATTTATCCTCTCTCTTATATAGTAGAAACAATTGATAACCTTGGGAGTTGCACTGTTTTTTCAGCGGTTGACCTTATTTATAGGTACCTTAAAATAGCCTGATGACAGGGCTAAAACATATTTTAAAACCACAAAATATTCTACACATATTTCTTATTACAATATGGGTTCATCAGTGGACCAGCAACATACAAATTTATGATGGATAGTATACTTAGGAGGCCGATACCTTCATAAACAAAGGTATACCATGTGAGGCACCTAAGGCAGGCTACCTAAATAACACTACCAATTTCAGTGGTAGAAGAAAATGTTTCAGACAAGAGTTGCTAGGGTCCAAGGTGCTAATAACTCGATAGTGATAATTTCCCCATACATGGAAGGGTAAGGAATATATAAAAGTCAAATTCGTTAATTTAAAAGGAATGATGTCGTATTAACACCCCTGAAAAGTGCATATGATGTAATACATGGAATTGTAACATTTATTTACACCACTCGACAGTGCATATGAAGATGTACTAAATTTGATGACATTTGACGGCCATTCACGATCGCTGAAGGACAATGACGAAGCAAGCTGCACCACTGCATCGAATAATACGCCATTAATCTGTGCTGTGCTGCTGTAGCAATCAGGCAACTTCTTTGTGACGTTAGTCGAATGGCACAATGTACACGACAGCCGAAAGAGTCGATATGGTTTTCATTTACGGCGAATGTCACCACAGAATTAGAGTGGTAGTTCGATTCTATGCTGAAAGATATCCTTATCATGCACACCGGCACGATCTGTCTTTGCGAACATAATAAAAACATTTCAAGAAACTGGAAGCGTGGATAAGAAAATATGCCAAAAATGGAAAACAGTAACTGATGAGGGAAATACATTAACATCTTAGCTGTAGTAGCACGCAATCCACATGTCAGCATGAGGTAGATTTAAAGTGATAGTGGGATAAATCAACAGAGTATTATGCGAATATTACATAGCAATACATTTCATATTTTCCACATTTCACTTCATCAACAGTTACATAGAAATTACTTTCGACATCGGGTACAGTTCACCGAATAGTGTCTACGAAAACTACAAACCGATGACACGTTTCTATACAAGATTTTGTTTACTGATTAAGCATCAATCACCAACCATGGGCAGATTAACCTTCGCAACATGCACAACTGGTCTGCTGACAACCCAAACTGGCTGAGAGAAGTGGATAAAGATAGACCACCGTTTGTAAACATGTGGCGCAATGTTGTACATGATTGCCTAATTGGTTCCTATTTTACTGATAGGACATTAAGTAGTACCAAATATTTACAGTTCCTAAAAACGCGCTTTCGGAATTATTGGAAGACATCCCACTGGGCATAAGGCAATCCATGTGGTACCAGCATGACAGATGTCTAGTTCATTCTACACAGGAAAACTACAACGGTTCTTAACATAACTTTCGGGAATCATTGGATCGGCAGGTCTGGAAACCGAAATGTCTTGCCCTTTCCCCAGACTTAATGCCTATGGACTTTTATCTATGGGAAGCATTAAATCAACAGGTCTATATGGACCCACCGACGACTCCCGAAGACAAGAAGTGGCCGTATAACATGAGCATGTTCTGCAATAAGTCCAGATGACATTCGACACACGGTATTGTCCACTCAGAATCGCTTTTCAGTATGTATCAATGCACAAATGCACCACTTTGAACACCTGATACTATAGTAAAATAACAAAGGAAACATAGTCTGAGGCTGGTGTTTGTTTAAACAAACACCAGCATCAGGACAGCTACAGTCGCTACAGGAGGGCGCTACGTCGGCCCATTTTTCCATGCGGCGGCATAGTTTGTTTCGCCATTGACCTTCAGCGATCTTCAATGACCAGCAAATGTCATCCTATTTATTACATCGTCATCGCACTGTCTAGAGGTGTTAGTAAATATTATCATTTAATTTATTTCATCATCATACACACTGTCGAAGGGTATTATTAAATTTTTTCATTCCATATAAAGTAACGAAGTTTACCTTTTTATCTTCTCTACTCTCCCATGTACAGGGAAATTATCACTATAAAGTTATTAGTTCCTTGGGCCCAAGCAAATTTTAACAAAAATATTTTCTTCTACCACTGAAATTGGCAATGTTATTCAGCTAGGCTGCCTTAGGTGCCTCACTCGGTTTACATTGATGATGATATTGCCTTTGCCTAAGATGTACACGAACATGCCGATCGACACACAGCTGTTTTCAAAGGTAACCATTTTTCCATTTTAAGAATTGGCAATTTGCAGTTTCATAAGACCAGTACTTAGGTCACATTACCTTAACAGAAGAGGTAAAACCTGATCACAAAATGACAGAAGTCATAGTCATAGTCAAATGGCATGGTCTCCAGTAATTTTTCGGCGTTGCCAACTTTTAGTCACTATATCAACAATCATACTTTCCATGCAAAGCGACAAAGTTGACTTTTGAGTAAAGACATTAAGTTTTTTTTTGGGCTCATGGATGTAAGAAGGCATTGGAGACATTGAAAAGTTTACTCACTTCATCATCCTGGAAAGTTGCGTGAAAATGGAGATGCATTAAGTAGTTTGATTCGTGTTGCTGATATTGATGTCGAAGAAAACATGCAGGCAACTCAATAGCAAGACCCTGCATTCCAAGAATTGGTGCTACAGCCCCAGTTTGCAAGTATTGATGGTGTGTTGTACAGAAAACGAAACATGGCATGAGAAATGTTGTGCCAGAGTCCAAGCATGCTGTAGTGTTTAAGGAGTGTCGTAACTCGTTCTGCACATGCCACTGTGTCAGGAAGGCAACAAATCAAAGTATCACACAGAAATACTGGTTGCATTAATCACAAGAATACATTGGCAATTACCTATGTGTTATGTTTCATAAAAAAAACACAATGCACTAGAAAAACATGAGCACCACTGATTGAACTATCTGAAACAACACTTAAACAGGATTGGAATGGATATTGTTGGGCCACTAGCAAAAACCTGGAAAAAAGTATCTCGTAACAATTACTGACCATTTACCAAGACATGTTGCCGTGCACCCAAATAGAGATCAAACTGCCAAGACTGTAGCTAGATTATTTGTTTTTAAATGGTTTTGATGTATGGTTTTCCAGATGCCATCATTTTGGTTCGATGAACTAACTTCATGTCCGAGCTTATGGATCAAGTGTGCAAGTTGTTGACGATCACAAAATTACTCACATCATCAAGAAATCCAAAAGGAATTGTACGAACAGACAGTGTTCATAATATTATGGCTGTAATGATAGGTTATTATTTTAGTAACCACCATAAGAAATGTGATATGTACATGCCATATGATGTGTCTGGATACAACAATTATGTTGAGACCAGCACAACATTCTGTCCCTACAAAGAGGTTTATGGGAAAGCGATGCCAAAGCCCTTTGACCCCCAGCAGATATCAGTAACAGTCATGTGCTAGAACTAGCAATTAAGCTATAAGAAGTGTGTAAAAACCACAAGGCATTCTTCAGGTAGGTTACACAACAGGAAGTAAAACAGTTGAAACTAAGTACCGAGCAGAGGAATATGTCTACTTGAGCAACCCAGTGTTATAGAAGAGCTAGGCAAAACAATTTGTTTAAAGTAATAGTAAGTGAGGTGGAAGGGTCCGTAATGATAAATATACCTGGGCGATGGGTTCCTTATGCCCCCATGAACACAAGTTATTACATTTTATACTTCATTACTTTCATACAAGATGTTTTCGTCGGGGGGTTGGTTAGTCATAAACAACAACACTAGACTATCATTCATTAACAAGAGGATTTCTTAAATCATAAAATTATGTAACAGTTTATATCTCCATAATAAAATTCTGGTTATTTGCATAAGGCTTTCTGTAACACATTTGCTATATTTCTCACATTATACATTAGCAGATTATTAGCACAATCACCTATTAACGAGACATACAAAACATTTTTAACAGATGGCTCGAATTTAAACATGAGTACAATTAAATCTGAGTTCCAATAAAACTGAGTGCTGTTGCCAGAGAAGACCATGTAGAATAATTTAAAGCATTATAACTTATGCTGGTCTTCTACTTCAAGGGGTATTACATTAAATTTTTAATTGCCAGCTACTACATTACTGTTCTCTCCTCCATTGCTAACCTCGAATGACACTATCGTCACTCAGTCAGGGCGCAACACCTTCGATGGCTGTACCGACTACACATTTCACAATTCACTACACCGCACCGATTTTCACGTATTACCCGCGGTGCACAAATCAATCATTTTATTAATGACGCCCTAGGCTTGGCCCAGAAGCTCACCTAGGCTTAGAGCATGTTCGATATTTAATCCAGCACCAAAGGAGCCCACTCTGGTTAGTGTCTGGTCAATGAATTTTCTCGACCTCGTATTAATGCACTCCCTCTCGCCCCGCATCGGAGAATGCTGATTTACGAGATATCAGCCAGGGAAAACAATGGCCTGGCCAGTACCCTGAGCCTGGGCCTGGCCAGTACCCCGAGCACATGCATTTCACAATAAGTGGGGCTGTATCGGGCCAGCGAACCTGCAGCCTTCGCGAAAGTGCAACACTGGACTCCTGGGAGCCAAGCCCTTTGCGAGACCCGCAACTTCTTCAGTCACAGCAAAGATAACCGATCACAGAACAAAGCCCTGTCTAGATATTCAAAACTTCATCTTGACAATATGCTACCTAGCAATCAATGTAGTTCCATGATTGTAGTAAGATTTTAATTGGTTGTACTCTGTAGATGATGGGTTTTGTATGTATTTATCCAGTTTAGTCAGTGAAATATGTGAAAGTGTTGATTACGTGAGATTCAATTTTTTTTGTCTGGTTGTGTGATCGCTTCATATTGTATATTTATAAAGTTAATGCTGTCTGAATGTTCCCATTACTGTTAGCATTTCGCAAACTACCTTATTATGTTGCTGATAACACAATAACTGAAGCTGATACACACTTAAGACATCTAGTATACTCACAGATTTATCATTGCTCTCTATTTATCGTATAAATATATGATTAGGATACTGTAAAATATGTATTGTTGCAAGACTCAAATTATTTATTTGTAAGGGTGGATGAATGTAAGGCCCAAAAGTGTGGCGTAATGTGGGCTTCCTGGCCAATGTAGTGTGTGAACATGTAGCACAGAATTATGCTCAGAATAATAGAGGGTACCAACTTTTGTTTCCACAGGGGTGCACTGTGGAGAAAGTAACCTCCCAGTGTTTTGACCTGCTGGTAGGCAGAGTGTGTCGGGCAGAACCCGAAAGCAATCTTGTTCGCAGATAGAATACTTGAGTAGTGATAAGCAGAAAATTTCCTTAGTGCAGCGTCATATTTTAAAAAAACTAAGACATAGTGTAACACGATATAGATTGAATTGAGGACTATTGGAACATACCCTCATTTCAAGTTGCTGCCCATAACGAAATGTGGTAAATGTTTGACCACATAAACGGCGTACAGGCTTTATTACCGTTCGAACACTGTTTGTACATACTGCTGAATGCTTTGCTAATGTGGAATTTCTCGTAAAGCTACGACCTCACTTTGCCCAACGATACCTAATACACTCAGGGTTCTTTGCACTACTACCCCTTTTATGATGATGCATGCTACGACTACCCTTGAATTTTTTGTAACAATGCTAGCATTGAAATCGAGGCGATGATCAACCTGTTGGTGGAGTAAAACCACAACATCACACACCATGTAGATATAAATCACCACTAGTATCAAACAAACGCTGACATTTCAAACAGTGATGAAGATTGCGAGTATGTTTACTACGATAATACCTTTCATGATGTAACTTCATCGAGAAACTCTTAACACAATAACAACACTTTTGTTTCGAATCCAGTGATTGCTTTGAAGTATCCACCGAAGAACGCATATACGACATCATTACTTCTGACAGAGCAATCTGAGAAGGTGTATCTAGTACCACAATGTTACTGTTTCGCATAGAAAACACAATTAGGTGATGTGATTTTGACGTAACAATATTAACCTAAAAACCACTAATATCATCATTACATGTAAACACTCACAAACAGAAAGAAGTAAATATCTATACGCATCGACTTTTTATACTTTTCATGAAGTCATTAACACATGGCGATAAAATGACACAATAAAATCATCCCCTGGGAAATGATATTATTTTTTTAGGATCTATTTTGTAAGACGAGAAAAATAATTTGTGCAAAAGTCTTTCAAAATGTTTTCCATGGCCAATTTACTTACTAGAAATAAGCAATGTTTGTGTCTTACTCGCTTACCACGCGATTTGATGCAGTGGCAAATACTGTATTTGAACTCGTATTTGGGAGGACCTAGATTCGATATCCAACCCAAACATTTAGATTTTTCCCCCAGTGTTTTTTTTTTTATATTTCCCTCTTATTTGACATCCAAGATGGTGGGAGATTAATTAAATATTATTAGTGCTTTAAATTCAGTCAGCATCCAGGCTCCGAGCTGTTTGGAATTTTACTTGCTCCCTATATGTAACTAGGTATCTACTCTCGATATGCAATTACTTTGAATAAGTTTTGTGTCATAACTCTGTTTTGGGTTTCATTATGGTACTAGCTCTCATAGAGGTTGAATGTGTAATTAGAAGTACTTGCTCGAATATAATTATCCTGTGCAATTATGTTTTAGTAACCCTCTATGGTATTTGTATAACTTGATTTCGATTTACTTACCCTCGACAGGAGTCGAACCAAGGGCTAACTTACACATGTAATTACCTTCACCAGGTTTTGATCCAAGAACATGGTCAGTATAAATGCATTAATGCTTGCATTACCCTTGATGGGGATCGAACCAATGTCTATCTCAGTATATACATAATTATATTTCAACCTCGACGGAAATTGAAACAAGAATTAGGTATATATAAATATGTTTATTTTCCTTGCCCTCGATGGGATTCGAACTGGTCCAGTACAAGTGTATTTACGGTTTCATTATCCTCAACGGGAATCGGATCAGGTTATAGACCGGTATAAATGCAATTATGCTTCACTTACCTTTGGTGGGAATCGAAAAAATAAAGATGGTGGACATATAAAACAAACATAGTGGTGATTCACGCCTCAGTTGCGAAATACCTGTGGCCAGGGTAGGATGTGTACTTAGTGTGTAATTACTGTGTAATTACTATCGGTACATTTATTACTTTTGGTGTGTGCACCTTTTCCTCGCACAATCCTTCATTATGCAAATACTTGTTACACTATTGTTCATTATGTTTTAATTACTCCTATTTCCCTTTGATGGATCTCGAACTGAAAAGCACATCACCACCATCGTGAGTTGTGTTTCGGCAGCCGATTGGTAAACATGTGTGCTTAGTGTTAAATTACCCTCTTGGTACATATACTTATTCTCGGGACATGTTTTTAGTCATGGTACATGTACTTTGTCTCTGTGCATGCATTAGTCTCGGTATGCATGACTGTGCATTATTCCTAATTACCCTCTAAGAGTCTCGAACCAAGGAATGAACGTCTCCTCAATCCTCTTGGTCCAACCCTACACCCCTTACCACACCTCCAGACTTCCAAGGAAAATTTCAAAGAACCATTAATGTCACTTGGGCACTTTATCCGCCGAAATGTTTCCCCTACAAGCAAAAGGCTAATCACATCACACCTCAGAATGGGTGAGAGGACCCATCAGCCAACCACAACCCACTGCCCAAATGGTCGGGGGAGGGGATGATCATTTTTCCAGATTAACTGATGGCACCAAAAAGTTCATCTCTCCAACACCCCTTTACATGTTAATCAAATGGCATTTAGGCCACTAATGACTCCCTAGCGTCGTACAATATAGATACTCTTATACTTATACCTCATGATATTTTATTCTGAACAAGCAGAAAGTTATTTTGATAACTTGCCGCACTTACAGCACTCTTTTAATAACATAACCTGTGATATCCGAGTGTAATTTGTTACTCTAAAAGGAAACAACATGATCTACTCAGTAACTACTAGCTTTTAAGAATAATTTACAGAGACAACCATGGGACATACTAAACTGTTGTTCTCTTGTATAATCAGAAAAAAAGAATTACCTAAAATTCTCTTATTATCCGTTTACTATAGTGCTTTTCAAACCAAAAACACACGGTATAAATAACATGTTTTTTTACGATTGACTAGAAAGCATAAACATGGCAGAATACTGGCCTTCTATATTACCAAGTAATTGTCCCACATCTTTCTTGCTTGTTATCGTGTTTTTATATAAAATATTAAAAATTTTTCTCTGTAATATGAGTTGCGCAATTTGAGCTCTGTTTTCAAAGTATACATTTCTTAATGAATAATATTATTTAGGTAAGGATCGTCACACAAATTTGTTACAAGTATAGTAATACATTTTCAAACATTAAAATCATGTTTTCTCCATACCATAGTTGTTTGGCCCTCAGCCTTTTCTTCCTGTACTCTTCAAGTGTCGGTGCTTGCTACACTCCAGACATGGCCATTATTCGAACGGTAATCCTTCAACACGTCGATTTATGAATTCAACACATACAAAATGCGGCATTAATGCAAGATTAATTCCATCATAGGGTGATGCTGCTCGAGCGGGTCTGCTGAAAGTTACTATATAATTGTAATGCTAACCATTTTTGCGCTATAAAAATATCAGTCCTAATTTTTTAAATTCTTGGTTTGTGAACATTTGTAAGTATATAGTCGTATCTTTTGGAATATCTAATAGGACATGATGCAAATGGTCAAGGTAACTTTCTAGTTCTGTATAACCACAATTACAACAATTGTTTGAAACACATATTATATAAAATACTTATAATCTGCATAAATAACTCCTATTATTGTATTTATCATCAAAAATGGAATTAGTTCTTTCAGAAAGAAAAAAACTTTTTGGCACACCACACACACACACACACACACACACACACACACACACACACAATATATATATATATATATATATATATATATATATATATATATATATATATATACACACACACAGAGCCACTGCTGCTAGCGCACTCGTTCAGTATACGTCGGGACGAAGATAACACAGAAACAAAAAGCGTTTTTCAGTCTCTGTTTCAACAAGTGTGCGTCAGTAGTATGTCAAAAGTATGGCACTGCACCTCCTACTGTGCAGAGCATCAGACCGGTGGCACGAGCAGTTTCAAGGGACCAGTGATTTATGTAAGGAGAAGTCAGAAGGTCGTCTCCATGTGCCTGAACAAGATGTAGAGTGCATCCAGCAGAGTTTTGTACTGAGTCCACATTAAGTCCACTTGTCGTGGCAGCCGAGAGATAGCCGTCTCCCATATAACTTTGCGGCGACAATTGTTTTTCAAACATACATTATTCAACTGCTACAAGTCCTTAATGATCGTTACAGATAACGACGTTTCGAGTTTTGTGAATTCATCGTGGGCATGAACATGGACAATAAAAACTTTTGTTCACGTTTGGTGGTCAGCGATGGGGCCACATACCATCCAATTGGAAAAGTGCACCATCACAACGTACGAATATGGGGAACACAGTAGCCAGATACCATAGTCGCCCATGAGAGCGACTCTCCAAAGCTGAATGTGTTTTGCGGCGTTTCCCGAGAGCCGGTGTACAGTCCGTTGTTTTTTGTGGAAGACACCAATAATGGTAATGTCATATCTGTATATGTTGGAGATCTGGCTGTTTCCAAAATTATGACAACATTCCGATAATTACATTATTCAACAGAATGGAGCACCACCGCACTGGCACCTGCATATCAGAGAATTTCTCAACAATGAGCTTTCTGAACGGTGGATCCGCCGTAAGGGGTTTACGGATTGCGCATTTCACCACTGGCCTACAAGGTCGCCTGATATTAGCGGTTGTGATTTTTTCTTGTGGGGTTTTGTGAAAAACGCTGGGCGGATTGCGACGCCCCATAGAAATAGCAGTGGCTGTTTTAACACCGGAGATGATCGCACGAGAATGGGACAAGTTTGACTACCGTTTAGAAGTATGCCGTGCGTCCAGTGGACGGCATATTGAACATTTGTGAAAATGTAAATTAAAACTTTGTATACTTATATGTCTTTAATAATTTACCCGAGGGTTTTATTGTGAGCATGCATATAAATGTTATAGCTTTGTGAAATCGTATGAAACTTTTGGATGCGCGCTGTATAAAGCTTCAGAATAGCAACGAAATAAAAAATGAAAATATTTATATAACCTTCGCTCAAAAATAATTCCTGAGAATGGAAGATCCTTATTGAAGGTTCATAAGAAATATTAATCCATTGGAAATGTTATCGAAAATATTATATGTCGGATAATGTATTACTGGAATGTTTTTAGTTGAAATGTTGCTCTCAAAGGAATTCTTAACGCCACAAGATGAAAAGCGCAGCAGTTCAGCTGATCTTGAGCATAAAATTCTGTGGCGACTATAGTTTCTTCACAGACTTATAAAACTCTTCACATCTTTTAATTATTCCATTGAATGAAGTGAGGCTGGAACTCGGCTGTCGAATGAAATTTTGTAACGCAGGAACATCGATAATTTACCAAAATAATATTTCTTAACGTAACAGATTAAAATTTATAATCACTATAATACAGCAATTAGAGAAGAGCTCATAAATAAATTTCAAAACCATGAAATACAATGTCTGATAGATGCGCAACTCTAAAAATAATCAGTATGATAAAAATTCTGTATCACAGAGGAACTTTATAACCATATGCTGCAAGGAAACATATTCGTGTATTCCAAAATAAATTACAAATTACATTTAGTCTAGGTTTAAGTCAAACGTTATCAATGTTACTATGTAGGGATAATTAGCATGACAGTCCAAAGACACTGAAAAACTCGTATTTCAATCCTCGCTTGTAAGCTTGGTGTGTTCGCACACGGGGCATCAGTAAATAAAATAATTCACTAATATAAGTGTAATTTAAAACATTTCCAGAAGTTAGAAAAGTACAAAATCATATATAAATATGATTGGAAAATCATTCACTAAAGAAATATTTGTGATAATTTTTACAAAACAGTAAATTTTACTTCTTTTTTTTTTTTTTTTAGTAATCTTACCTCCACTAGAACCACATACACATATAATCACAGTTAAATAATTTCCATATTTTCTGTTTTTTGCTAGTAACCATGCCACACTTTACTAGAGCAATTTTCCAATATTGGCGTTTGCTAAACAAGAAACACAAATTATTAATAGACAATACTCACTTGTACACATTATTAGTGAAATGATTGTAACTTCCCAAGGCGACCAGTGTTCCTAATCCAAGGCCATATGAGAAGAAAATTTGCGTAACAGCGTCAATCCATACCTAAAAATATGAAAAGTGCAATACATTAATTACCTCTATCAAATAATTTTTAAGTAAATTATTATGTAATTTTCTTATGTAATTAATTTTAAAAATCCGAACAGCTTCAGTGGCTTTATGCTCCAACACATAATATATTAATTAACTCTTGTTAGCTGATCTCGCAATTTCCAATTACCTCGTACAAGAGCACAACTGGTAATAAAAAGGTAGTAGTGTTAAATATTTTGATGTACGATTTACTTAAGAAAATCTTAAATCTTATTTTTAAACATGCTTTTGAAATAGTATTTGAAACCTGAAACTTTTTTAGATAATAATAAATAACGCTTAATTATATTAGTGTTGCCTTGATTATGTACCTCTAAATCGGAATGTTGTAAAGTGGTGTATAAGGGACCACAATCATTAAAAGAGTTGCTAAATAAAACATAAATATAGAGAATGAATTACAAATTCTGAAAAAAACGTATTTTACATATTTCGCATTCTTATTTATTATATTATGTTTTGAAGTTTATTTACATATTTTAATTAATTCCTGGAATTAAGTGAGGTTGGAACTCGGATGTTGAATGAAATGTTGTGATACAGAAACACCGATAACTTAATAATGGCTCCCTAGCCGCCAATTTGATAGCAACACTTGGATCTGCATGAGATCACCACAGACAAGTTTCAGGCATGCGCTGACGTCATCGATAGTAGTGGTTGTCGCCCGAGTGTTTGACTGCGCATACAAGTGGCAGCAAAGTGTTCTTTGCCTGTGAAATTCTGCTGGTGTAAAAATTGTTGATGTAAGGAAATAATAATATTAAGAAGGGAGTAGCTATGTTCCTCTGTTGTAACATCCAGTTATTTTCATGTGGTTACCCTGTCAGTTATGGGAGGTGCAATGGCGGAATTAAGTAACAGTGGAAGTGTGCAATATGCCCCGGTATATTGTGAACCATACACAATTAATTTGAAAATGTAAAGTATATTTAAAAAAATATTATTATTTCAGAGTTCTGATGAAAGTACCATTTTGTTTAACTTAAGATGGTTCCAGTGACCAAAACAAGAGACAGGAGAGGCAAATGGGAAAGGGAAATCGTTCGAAAAGCTCTAAATGCAATTCAACAAGGTGAGATCTCTGTTAGGAAAGTAAATACAGAATACTGTATTCCTCAAAGAACACTGAAAAGGCAAATAAAAGAAAACAAACAGGAGAGGTGTAAATTAAGTGGTAAGACTACTCTAATTGAGGGGCAAAAATAAGACTGTGCACCACGGGTAGTAATGTTGCCATCATTGGGTTAACCGATGACTTCAGAAGAGATCTTCCTTTTTGTTAACAAATTTTGCAGCACTAATACAATTCAGGACCAGTTTTCAAATCTTCAGATTTCAGTTTATGGCGCGTTTTTGTTTCTCGGGAAGCACAAATAACGATCAGAATGGTTCGTATTAATATTATAAACAGGGCAGGAAGTTCAACAACATTGGTCAGAAAGGCTGTCGTCTAAGTACGCTCTACAACATCGTATCTGTCTCGCTTCATAACTACCTTAGCTGCTAATACAACTTACTTCGGTCCTGGCTTGAAACACAGCGATATTCACTTCTCGGCCTCTCGGTAAGTAAAATCCTCGGGCAGACACTATCTCCGGTGTGCCCCTGCGGGAACAAAATCCCGCTTTCTCCACAAGCCTGGGCATAATTCCATGCCACAGGTTCGCACATTGCCCCGACCAAAAAGCTAGTATTTCAAACCACTTTTAGCCCTTAAAATAGTTTGGCTGTAGTGTACCTACAATAAGCAACAATCTTTGGATGAAGGCATTTGTCGGCGAGCATTCAAGACTGCGAATATAGCTTTGAATGTTGATGAAGCGAGCATGCTGATGTAAATGCATTACATTAATGCATGAAAACTATAAAGATTATGTTTTGTTATGATTGTTGTATGAAGTAAGTAAGTGTATATACATATATATGTATATGATTCCAATGGAAAAATGTTTTATTTCTTACTGGTGTTGTACCTTGTCATAGTATGCCTACTTCCTTGATATAGGTAATATATAATACCTTTGGTTTTCATATCTGTCACTACATGATGGTACTGTAAGTGGGCATGATAAAATAAATATATGAAATGTTGTGTCAAAATATGATTTGAAAGTTAGTACTTCACTATTTGCTGTGTAGGCCCATAACTGGATGTGCACCATCAATGATATGATAGTAAAATTATGATATTGAAATTAGCTGAGCAGAAACTAAGAATGGCTTGCAATCATAATACATTTTATGCAGGCTGGATGCAACAGACATGAAAACATGCTGTGAAGGGGTGGAGATTTGACCCTCAGACTTGAATGGAGAGGCGGAAGAAGGTTGAGTTGGGTCTGGCCAGACCTGCTTCAGTGTAGTGTATGGCGAGGAGAGGTCCTACATTAATTGCTGCATGACAGGCGTATGCCACAGTTATTTTTCTTGTAAACACAAATGACGAAATAAATTTACGATTTCAAATGTTAAAGGTCAAGCCCATATGGCATAATCAAATATTGCGGAAGTAATGTAACCTAAGACGTCGGTTCAAGGGGACCGAGTAATCAGCAAGCTAATTAACCGAGGGAGAATGTCGGAGCATGTATACAATTTAAGATGGCGGGTGGAGCAAAGGTGATTTAATAGTGTTGACAAAATAAAGAAGGAATGATAGAAAATTAAAAGCAGGTAATTAAGAAAAACGAAATCAAAGGCAGAGAAAATCTCATGAGAGAGCATTAAATAATATTGTTTCGTCAGCTCGCCTTGTGGCTAAATCGAGAAATTAGCCCTATTTAAATTATGAAAATAGAATCCAATATAGCAGTTGCAGACAGCACCGCCTATACAGTAAAAACAAATACGGTTCCGCCTGGTGGCTAAATCGACAGCTTGCTTGGTGACGAAATCGAAAATTAATACACAAAATCTACTTGTACATTGAACATATAATTGAATATTCCTGCAGCACGGTAGCTAAATAGATTAATAATGCACTAACGCCACCAATGCTTTAAAATATAATCAAAATGCCTTACTACAGAGATGCAAACAAATGACAAACGAAAAATAATAAGATGGCAGTCGAATGAAGGTAAGAGAGAAACTCCAGCAGTGTAAATAAATGACAAAAATCGAGATGGAATGAGGAACTTGGGCGAGAGATAATGGCAGTTCCTCTGGTAACGAAATCGATAGTTAATACACTAGCACGCCCTAGTCGATTAAAAAGTAAACATATAAAATTCAAGATGGCATGTCGAACATAGGCGAGAGGCAAAATGATGTAAACAAATGGCAAACGAAAAAACGAATATGGTGGGAGAGTGCAGACAATGGAATGAAAATTGATGAGGGGTTGGGGGAAAGGTATGCTAAGACAATGAGAAACATTGGTTGTGGGTCTAATGAGCATAAGTAATAAACTAATAAGGAATCGGTTAATTAGTTACGGAGTTGTGACATAATAACTTTAATTGTTCATATTGTGCTTTCTCCAAAAAATAGCGGACAAATGTGGTAATTTGTATACAAAATGTGGTCGAAATTGGTTGAATGGTATGGCAGATACACTAAATAAATATAAACCTTTGCATAGCCGCCATTTTGAAAATAAATAACTAATAAAGTTCAATCACTTACATTTACATGGCCTACAATATTATTACTAAAATGCTAAATAATAATGTAAAACATAATTTTTTTTTAGTTGGTGCTATTTTACAAAACAGCGGACCAACAACAACATATATCTCGAGATTTAATGCTTACGCAATGGCCTGCCAGTATAAAAAATTCGTTTTAAAATGGTTGAATGATTCCCGAGATACGACATATATCCTAAAATTTATAATGGCCACCGTTTTGAAAGTAAGCGCCCAGAGTGATTGAAAATGATAAAGTTCACTGTCCTTACAAAGTACTATATATGTAACAAGTTTAGTGTAAATAGGCTGAAGCGTTCAAAATTGAAAGGGGGGACACACATGCATTGACACACACCAAGTCACATACATACTTACACATACACACACAGACAGGAAAGTGATCCCAGTCTTTTTTTTTTTGGGGAGAAGTAGGCTAAAAAGTGTTAATAAAATGTGAATAGATTTTGTCGCATGGATAAGATTTGAAAGCTCTCACAATATTTGGGTCATTAAAAATTAAGTTGTTATGGAAAAATAAAATTCTAATGTAATTTTTTATTTATAAGTGATTCCAGTATATAAAAAATGACATACCCTTTTTTTATCTAGCTATACTTCAACTTGCTGATAGTAATGTAATGAAATATGTAGATAAATTAATAAATAATTCAGTTAAGTTTTTATTTGATCTGGGTGGCGATATAATATTAATGTCATCTATATGGAACGATATGCATTTAGAGATGACTAGAACTTAAAATTAATGTTAGGATTTATATTTTTGATACGTTTGAGACATTGCTCCAAACATATATTTTCTTAACTATGTTATACATCTTTTCATTTAATTTCCCTCAAATAATTATCCTTTGTGCAATATATTTATCTTAATTTTCATCTAATTCTCCCAATTATTCTAGTAACACATTATTGACTACAATATTATTAACTTTATCATTAATTCGAGTAATGGTTTAATGTGTTAATGGTAAAGCCTTCAATTATTCTGGTTCTAATAAAACGTTCTCATGTAATTTACTTGAAATTTCTTCGCCCTTTAATTATGTATTTTCTAAAAATAAATAACTTCCCTTTTCTATGAAATCACATAATATTTTATGTAATTTTGTATTCATATTATATTGTTCTTTATTTTTTCTCCTGTAAAGACTTCAAAAGCAGATTAAAAATTTTTTCCCTTGTTTTACAATTACTACTTGGATCACACTAAATATTAAAAAATATTTTCTAGTTGTCCGTCAGTGTTATTGTTGAAAATATCTATTATCTATTTTCGATTGTTTTGTTTTCATCGTTCTTAGTTTTATATATTTTTCTTTATTTAGTTGTTCTTGAAGTCTTAATGTATTTTTGTATTGGATTGCAAGTAGTTCTTTTTCAGTTTGTAATTTATTTTCACCAGTTTTTATTACTTGTGGAAGAAATTATTCGTGAAACATCTTTTGAAATTTTCAAGCTAAAGACATATTTGATTTCATAATTAATTGAAATAAACCTGGTTCGTTAGTAAATAAAGTATCTGGTTTAATAATCTCAAATGTTCCCAATTTGGCAACACGAATTATTCCACTATATTGTTTAATATATATATATATATTATAGGTTTAACATGCATTCAAACAACTTTTATCACATTTGTATGTATTTAATGTTTTACTGCTTCATTTCCTATATATAAAGGTTTAGTATTTCTACCTAAAACAAACGAAGCATTTTCATTATTAAAAATAAGTAATTTTTTAAGTGTATAACCTCGACCATTTATATAAAAAATTTTTAGTAAAAATTAAAAACACAATATTGAATATTGTTAAGCGGCCTTATAATTGTTTTTATGAATTACTATAAGAGATTATGCTTTTTCAATTTTATAGTCAAGATTCTAAAAAATTAGTTGCTTTATTATTGATATACTATTTCTATAAAATATATAAAATAATTATTATATTTTAAAACATAAATTATTTAGATATTTTACAAATTATATATATATAGTTTTTAAAAAATATCAAGAGATGAAGATTTACTGCCTGGCATATTATATCAAATTGTAATATATCATAAGTTATAAAAATTGTTTTTTAACTAGATGTAATAAAAACATTGCTAATATTTTATTAATATTTAAGGTCATCTGTGAGAGACCCCTTTCATTAGCATTGAACCCTGACAAATTCTCAGGGTTTATAAAATTTTCAAGCAGTCTGTTATAGAACTGTTCATAAAACAGTTCATATATCTGGTCATACAACAGTTCATGTGACTGCTCACACCACCGTTCATACTAATGTTCCTTCACACTATTATGAAGTAATTGATGTTATTTATGTATTTACCTTCTTTACATGTTATACACATATTTATATGAGTGAAACTAAATAATTTAGTCTTATCACCTGGAACACTGAATTTCTCATGAGATGTTTCACGACTAACATAATTATTGTATATAAGCTTTAAATAAGTGTCCTCCTGTTGAAAATACATAATAGTTTTGTATTGTCTCTTACTAACTGTCTTTGGTGATTTTGAGTAGATTTTAGGTAAATAAAAACAATTGATATTTGTTTGCCTCTACCCAAATACTCTTTTGTGATATCCTGGATATCTTAAATTACATCATCAAAAATAATAATGGATTTTTTCAAACTCATCTAACGAGATAATTTCTTTATTGTTATTTTAAAAAGTAACCAATTTATTATATTAATTTGTGTAGACATTTTGAAAAGCACTTGTAATATAATACAATTCCTCTTGATTTTTATTTTTTTGTAATATTGGTGCTTGAAGAGGGCGGATGTGAATAAAGCTGTGTATGACAGGACGAGAAGAAAAAAAAATTATAACGAATGAAAGTATATGTTCAAGGAATATAATAAAAAACTTGTTTAACAGGGAAATCTTACATAAACCACAGAAACAAAGATGTTCCCGCATGGAAAATTTGGAAATAAGTAGGGATGTGTGAAAATGTGGTTATATCACATTAATGTTATGTCATGTTACTACCGTGCATGTAAAATGAACGATTTTGCAATGAACATAAGAAGAAATAATTTTTAAATATAATACAAATATCATTCTTGTTTCAGCACTTGAATGTGACTTGAGTGTTATAAAAATACAATGTAGGGATGTTAACATTGAGTTGTGAGCGAAAATAATGTTTTTATGTAAAAAAATAACTTTATTTATAAATAGCAGATCCTTCCTTCTATACACGACATTTAATACAGATGAATTGTTCGAATTTTGTAAGTCTGTTAAATTAACTCCTCAATATAGATTGAAAAGTACAGCTGCATTATTCTTTTTATATTATATAAGTAAAAAATTAACATTTGAAGCAGAAACAATGGCTTTGGTTCATCACACACTCATTTGCTGGGGGGTAAACAGTTTTTTTTTTATTTATCAGAAATATAGTTAATGGACTTACAACCTTTTACATTTTTCGATTCATTTCTAAAACAGAGATCGATACATATACTGGTTTGTAAAATTTTAATTTAGTTTTATTTACATGAATGGTAGCTAAATTTTCAGTTAAAATAGTGGCTGTAAAATATTTGGTTTTTCAAATTCAATTTTTTAAATTACTCAGTGATTCAGTTTTATTAAGACAAAGATAATAAAATTGCATTATTTTTATCACCCCTTGTTTTAAAAATGTTAACTTTTATTTATCGTTTATAACTTTTAAAATATGCCAGTTCATAATTATTTTAAAAATTAGAAATTTTAATAATTTTGTTGAGTAGTTTACCAAGTATTCTTTTTTAAGTACTTTTCAAATTGTTGATATTGTAACTATATCACCAATTATGTTCGTCACTTTAAATATCCGAATAATCATTATAACAGGTTTTATTTATATTTTTAATTATTTATTGAATTATCTTATTTTCAGCCGAAAACTTTAGTGTTTCATATTAACTATTTTATCTAATCATCTAAAATTTCAACACATTTCAAATTTCCATTTCTAAAATAATTTTTCCCTTGATTAATTCTTTAAAGTTTTATCAACTCTTTGAACGAACATTGCTTTAAGATAACAATAGTAGACTAATAATAATTCTAATATTTTTTAATTAATTCTCAACATTTTATTTAAAAATATATACCATTATATGTTTATCTATTTGGCTTTTGCTTTGTAAAAATGTATTCAAATGCATAGAAAAAAATTTCACCTGATATATTTTTAACTGGAATAGCGAAAACATTTTTGAGAGAGATTAAAATAACCTTTAAACCTTATTTATATAATTTATTAATTTTTGGATTATTTTTTAAATTTCCATAAATCATTTCAAGGTTATCAGCTTTCCAAAAATCAACAATTCTGTATGAAATAACTTTTCCTTATACCTTATATAATCCACTAACTATAACATTGCGAACATATTTTTTCTAATATAATGTTTTTTTTCGATCCACATATGCAATAAATATTTTTTTTTAATTTTCTCATTTCTCAATTTTTTTATGTCCATTTACAATATAATTTTTGCACTTCAAATGCCAAGTATGCTCTCCGGAGACTGCTTTGGCTGTTGCTTTATCCATTTCAATAATTATATATAGGTAGGAGCACCTGTTTTTCGCGAAAATATTTCAGGACAAGTTGTTTTCCAATGCACTTTAGTTCAGAACAACTTTCGTGATTGGATTATTTAGATTGTTACGCGTCTTATCTGTCTACTCGCAAATAACGAACGGTCAGTATCGGAGAAAATTAATTCTGATTGACTCACACATGTAACAGACTGTCTTCACACGAAGACAAGCAGTCAATAGTAAAATGACGACTGCAAGTGTGCACAAAGGATATTGAAGTCTAGCCTCCACGTAAATCTTTTCGCGAAAAACAGGTGGCCTTATATATAGGTATATAAAAATATTAATTGTACCGATATTTATTTCAAATACTTTTCCAATTTGCAACATATCAACTAATTAAAGTTATTTGACCCACGTTTTGCACCAAACAGTTTTGAAAAATCTTTATTTTGAGCATTTTCTCTACTAATTTTAAAAGAGTAGGGTCATATAACAGTATTCTTTCTAAAACTTGTGAAACAAAATGGAAAAGTAAATGCCTCATTCCAGTACGTCATGCAATATAATGATTAGATTTCCAGGTGAAATGTTCTATTTACACATCGAAATTGTATTCAATATCATTTATAATAACTTAAATTTATTGGATTAATAGGAGCAACTGGATTAGCAATATTCGATGCTATTAATTTTTATATTTGTATTTATTAGAAATTTATATAATTAGATTACCACCAACATACATTTATGGTAAACAATTTAGTTATATGTTTGATTATATGTATTATTTAAATATCAGATAGTGTTTTGATGCATTGTGCTTTCATATATTCAAATTTTAGATGATCACCTAATTCAGATTTTCACATAATCTCTTAATTCACATTTTAAAACAGTGTCTTTTGTGTTTAATTGAAATGGTGAGATTTTTATTTCTAATTATTTCAGTCTCTTAGTGCAATTATATTTTAATGTAAACAAATACGAATTACAATTTTGTGTACATTTATGTTGATTATTAATTTCTCAAAGTACATTATAATTTTTTTATTTGAAATATTAAATTTTATAATTTAACAAGGTAATTTAATTTATTGTTAAGGCAATATTTTTTTTTTTTTTTTTAGCATTTTAATTAAACCTGTGTATTTTAGCATCAAATTTATAGAAAAATGTACCTTTTATAAAATTATGATCATATCTGAGTTGTCCTTCTAATTTATAGGACTCGCAATTTTTAATACTATAAAATAACTGCTTTTTAAGCCAACATACGATGCATCGAAATTATTTTATTCATATCCAAACCACCGTCTTGTTTTATATTTTCACTAGGGACCTGCCCGGGCTTCGCACGGGTGCAATTAAGATAAAAAAACTGCTTAACCCGCTATTAATTAGGTTGGGTAAACTCTCCTAAAGCATTAAATAAAGTACATTATAATTTTATAATTAATTAAATAATTTATAATTTAAAGTTTTTTTTGCTATTTTTATTGATATTTTTTTACTTTTTTATAATTTTTCATATTAATATACATTATATTACAATGCAATTTATCTGAGATAGAAGTATTTAATATGTTATTGGCTAAGACATTCTCTGTAGACAATGTTTGACGTCCTGTTATTGTTTGGTAGCAAAATGTACTGTTTCTCGGGACTTCCAACTCGTGATAAACCAACTTATAGTTGGCCATGGGAAAAACACTCTTTTCGTAGGTCGATTCCAACCAAAGAGAGAGTTTGACCCTGGGACATATTAATAGTAATCGCGAACGATGTTTTTACGGGAAATTGCAACCGTTTGAAAGATATTGGCAAATCCGTGGGAATCATGGGAATCCTCGGGATGTTTGCCAGTTGGCCGGCTGCTGGACAGGTGAGGATGGTCGCGACAATCAAATTTTCTTTCAAGTCTTTAATGAGCAATCTTGTGCCATTACACATGTTAGGATGGCTTATATTCCTTAAAAGCATGATAGGAGTACCGACTTTTAATGATAGTTCGTGAGGTGGCAAGCCAGAAGGATTAAGCGAATTTAGAAAATCTTGAGGAAAGTGGACGACATCGTCAACATTGGTGACTGTGTCAATCGACTTATAGGTTTTGACTTGGCCGGGAACTCTTTGTATAATGAGATTGTTGATTTCATTGACAGTGTCGTTCCTAGGCGATACTATTGCCCTGCAACACAACCAGTGAAAGTCTCTTTCCATCAAATTTTCGAGGCCCGGACATACTGCTTCTATAAGATGCTGCAGACTGTGGACTATCTGACCTAATGTCTCATTTAAAATGATTTCAGCAGAATTAGTGCCCAAATTTAGAGAAGGAAAAACTCCTCCAAGTCTGAGCAATTGTTGTGGGAAATCTTTATGAGTGTCTCCACCAAGATAGGCGCTCATTTTCGTTCGCAAATTTAGGTGTTGAATAGAACTCCATAAGGGAGATGATTTAAGACATGCTTTGATGATATCTGCACGCGTCCCTTTTGTAACTACAGGGAGTGTCTGCCGAAAATCCCCAGCAAACACAAAATTAACTCCCCCCATAATGGCAGTAGAGCTTCTAAGGTCCTTTAACGTTCGATCCACAGCTTCAACATGGGCTCTGTGACTCATCGTACATTCATCCCACATTATCAGTGCCGCGTCCTGTAACAATTTGCCAAGAGGGCCGTTTTTGCCTATAGAACATACGGATTGTTGGTCCAGAGACACTGATAATGGGAGTTTGAACGTGGAATGTGCAGGTTCTTACATTTTGGCTAGTAAACCGTTGCGAGCGTTCTGTACTGGACTCCCTAGCACGCGCTTGTGAGATGTACTCTCTATGACTCGCAAGACGATGCGTAGTTTCAGAGGAAGACTCTTCCGCTCGACGTATTTTAGCTGCTCTTGTCTGAGTTGATTGACGTGAAAGCTGAGATATTTTTTTTTAGGCATGGCGTTGTGATTTTAGAGTAATTAAGTTAAAAACAACGAAATAGAAGTGATGTACGATTCTAAAAAAATACTTTAAAATATAACAAATTGCATGCGAATGTATGAGCGGATAGATATTAGTATTAAGTTAATACAATAAATGAAATGCGGACGGACAGATTCGGAAAATAAAACGTGCTGTGTGCTGCGTACGGTGCCAACCACGTGACTGCGACGCGCGGGTACCTGCCAGTGCAGCCAGATCGTGGGTAAAACGTACCCCCACTTTGTGGGACAGTCTCGTCTAAGCACATTGAAAACGGCACAAAGTGGGGGCATTTTTTACCCACGATCTGGCTGCACTACCTGCCTCGCAGTCGTACGCGTTGAGAACGTAGACCTTGCGCTTCACCGGTAGCTTCACGGCGTGGCCTTGCTGCGCGGCGTGCATTATTGATATCGTATTATCTCTTTAACGATAAGTCCAAATAATATGCAGTGAAAAGCAAAAATCACATGTATTTAGTGATGGTGCCGATAAACGTGGTTTTTTTTTATAAGGATTAATAATTGTTGATAATATGACCTGTTAAACATCATCTAAAGATTTTAATTATTTTTATTAAATGACACATTTTTTAACTCATGACACCTTTTGAATGGAATGTCCGAATTGAATAATTCAAAAAGTAATATACAGGTACTGAACCAGTCTTGAATGTGAAGTAATTTATTTTGATAAGGATTAATACCAAGGTACAAATAAAGTGCCTTTTCTAGAGGCGGCGTTTTAATTCAGTTTTTAAAATAAAAAAATTGTTATTGTGACATAACTATAATAGTTAGACATATGGTGTCGCGACACTTTTTGTAGATAATGATGTGTTCTGCAAAGCCGTAGTACATTATTTTGTTCTATCATCCATAGTTTTCGCAGCGCACGCAATGTAAGGAATTTTATAGGTCACTTATGTACACTTTGGGTTACATTATTGGAGTTTTAGTAGGTATCCCTATTGATTTTTAAAATAAAATATAGCCTATGACACTCAGTGATAACATAGCATTCTACTGGTGAAAGAATTTTTTAAATCGGATGAGTAGTTTCGAAGATTACCTCCTACATCCAAACACACAAACACACAAAGTTACAAACACTACCTCTTTATATATTAGTATAGATTAAATTCAGATACTATCCATTATTTTAGTAATAATTTAAAGCATTGTTTCTTCTTGAAGCTTTCATTACATTTTCTCTAATAAACCAATTTTTTTCATATATGACATATTCATTAAATTTATTTTTAAATATATCTTTTTGCAAATCCATTAAAATTTGTATTTTTAGTATAGTAATTTATAATATACTTATATCGCATGATAATTATTAAGTGTTGCCATAATTATTGGTGCCATGAGATATCGAATCAATTTTGCATGATAGTGCCTTTTCCTTTTAGGCAAATCATCAAGTTTTTAATTGCTATTTAATCACATAATTCGTTTTCCAAAGCAAAACAATTTTAGCACCCAAGAAAAATCGCGGTAGGACATCTATCAAAATAGGATTTTTTCCAACTTTCTTAATGCAAAGTGAAAACATGTGGATCCTTAAAGTACCTCTATCAGCATTTTCTGCTCCTTCAGTTTAACAGGGAAGTCCTGATGGAGTACCTTTCAAATGAGGACTCTATTTAGTTTTTTTTATAGCGCATTTACAGGCGATGCAAAACCATGGATGGGATCCTTCCCAGACATTTCCACTGAACAAGTTACCGAAAATAACCTGATTGGCCTCACTTCTAGATCAGGCTCTCTTTCATATTTTACAGCTCAAAAATCCGGAAGAGTATCCTATCCTGAAAGGTTCCCTTTCAGGATTTTTTTTAAACCCAGTAAAAACGAAAAGTGCTAATAGGGCCCCTATCAGGATAGTTTAATTTCCAGATTTATTTTGCTCGAAAATAAGAAAGAGCGAGAAATCTGGAATTGGGGCCCTAGCAAGCTGCTGGCAAGTGTACACACTTGTTAGAAATCCGAAAGCGGCTCTTTCAGATAGGAGCTTTTTCAGTATTTCCGTTGTCACAGGAAGTAACTTGAGCACTACTCGATTTACATAAGAAGGTATGCTCAAAATTGTGATAAAACGGCATATATATTAATGTCGTACGCATAATGCGAGCCCGAAAGTAATTATTTAACATTCTATGTCATTGGGGTTACCAACTTATTTGTCATTACAGAGTATAATTTATGTGTTAAAATTTAATTTTAGAGGAAACATTAAACACATTTTATAATAAATTTTGTTTAAAAGATAAAATGTGTAAATGCGAATATTGCATAAACGAAATTTGCTAGCAAACGTCATCGCCACGAGCATGTACGCCAAACAGAGTTCAGAACATTTCTGTTCTCTATAACAAAGGGAAGTAGGAAATAGGTATTTGTAAAGATACATTTGAATGAATGGTATCGTGCAAACAACTAAAACAGTGACGATCCCTTGGGGTCTAAGTTCAATGGCTGTAATGAGTAAACATCGTTTATACAATTTTAAATTATGGCAAAATACTAAGTTTTGAATCAAAATTGTATTATAATTGGTCAAGCAAGATGATAATTGTAGTGGGCCCGTGCGAGCGCGCGCGCGCACACACACACACACACACACACACACATATATATATATATATATATATATATATATATATATATATATACACACATATGTGTGTGTGTGTGTGTGGTTACTCTTTCAAACAGACATGAAGTCGCAGACATATATGCCTATTTTCCTATTTCGAGGCAATTTGCGAAATTCATTTCATTCTTCTATGGTACCAACTTCATTATCAGCTATCCTGATGAATCAAATATTAAGTCGAAAACTAGACACCTTCGTAATTAAAAAAAAATTACTTATCAACATTGATAAACTACACAGTGAAAATAATTTGTGTTGTGTGGCATGTGGGCAATCTAAGAGAAACTGATTGTTTTATTACTTTTTAAACGTCTCCCTATAATAAGAATAAATCTTTTAGTAAATAGTTAACAACTAACTTAAACGAAGATGCAAGTAGCTGCCACGCATAAATTAGCACTCAGGAAACAACCACAGGGAAATATTTTATATTGATTATTTTTAACTTCGTAAATATCGACAGGATTATTTGATGTAACTTAAATTAGTAAATGTTATACACACAATGTAAATACCTCAGATTCCTGTAGTTTTGAAAGATTAGGACTGATGTAGAAACGAATACCCTCTGCGGCTCCCGGCAAAGTCACTCCTCTTATCAGCAGGACGGTCAGCAAAACATATGGGAATAATGCTGTAAAATATACAACCTGGAAACAACAATCTACATTAATTTCGCATGGTAAACTGCATGCAAAATATATATTATCCTACACATCAACAAAAAAATAAACAAAATACAATAATAAATTACTACTTGCACACAATTAAAAATCCAAGTGTTTCTCTAAGGTCAAAACTACCTTAAATTTAAACACTTTTTCTCCCATCTGAGAACACACATCATTTAAACTTAGTACGCCCATCAAGAAAGTAATAATACAGCTCACATAGAAATACAGTATATTTGGATGACTTTTTAAAAATAAAATCAATATTCTTTTGACTTTAAAATCATGATTTTTGATAAGTGAAATACATACATTGGCTATGTATATATTTGTATATTAGATCTGTGGTTACTGAATTGTAAATCAGTTTGCGAAATTTTGTTTATTTGTGCTGCAGATCACCTCGCCCGAAGGGATAACACATGAAGCAGACCCTGATATTAGAAACATTCGTTTTCACACCTGCAAGGTTACTGCCGGGATAGTCATAAATTAAAATAAATTACATTCATATAAAAGGGTTTATGAAAATAAAAAGTTCAACAGAAAGTGGAATGATAACGATTATGATAATTTTTGGAAATAACAAATCATGAAACACAAACTTTAATATCACAAGCAAAATTAAAAACATTATGACGAAATAACTGAAATAATATTTATATTCTTTTCTGTACTGAAAATATTGGCGAATGTTCAATAGAGATTTCACCTCCCAAACCACTGGCGAGACATTCACATCTTCAACCTTAGCGACCTTTTGTATGCTCTAAATATTAGTATCTTGTGTAGATATGCACTAAAACGATATATTTCTCTACTGGGCTATTATATATCGACTATTTTCCACTTTATTGTTCGATGATGAGATACCAATATATTTACTATAGTGTAACTTGACTTCGGTTGAAATGCTAATGATTAAAAATAATTACTCTCACTTCAGACTCATCGACTGTAAAATGTTGATCAAATCATATCAAGAATAAAGTGTTTATGAAGTTAGTGTGTAAGTCATCCACATCCAGGTTCTGTGATTCGTATTTTGAATCAACAATTTTCACCCTACATCCATGTTGGAAAACGAGTCATTACATAGGTCTTTGGTACTGTCGTGTTTCCTGGTAGTCTACAGCCTAATGTGTTTTCTGGCAGGTTTTCAGACTGTTGTTGGAAACGTGAAATGTTAAGGGATACAGTAGCTCACCGAATATCATGATCGACTGTTAGAAAAACAACATTTGGCAGAGAAATATGGTGCTATTCGAATTGGTAGTCGACAGACAGCTGTTTTATGCTTCAAATTAGTGAGGAAAGCAGATCGTCAATGCAGCTGAGAGGTACGTAAGCGAAAGGCAGCTCTATGGCAATATATCTGACAGAGGCAGCTTTTCAGCACACCACTAGTAAGACAGGATGCTGATCGATATGAGAGCTGGCCGAGAGGCAGCTGTTCCACATTCCAGCTGAAGGGCAGGAAGTTGTCCGACATGACGGGGGAATTTGGGTCATGTATTTCCATGGTGAGTTCTCCCTGGATGAGTAAGGCATCTGAGCTATTGAGGTATTGGGATAGTACTATGTCATAGTTATCCAAGCCCAGCAACACACTCCATTATGGTCACCCAAGTCTCAAGTGGTACTTTGGCAACTGCCACCCCTGGGTTTAAGGAAATTTGGCTCCACTGGGAATTTATTTGTCCTTCCTAGCTTCCTCGAATGTTTGATGGACCAACATATTTTACCAAGGACAATCCACTAGGTAGGGTGTTGGACTACCTCTAGTGCTCATGTCATTAGGGCATAGGGAATAAACTCTGAATTTCAGCATGAAGAAATTTAAGTAGATGGAAAGGACCTGCGGACGAAAACAACTTATGCCATAAAAAATTAGCTAGTACCTCAGAAATTTAGTTACAATCTCAGATAATCAGAGAGGCAACACCTGAGATTCTTCTCAGGTATCCAAGCCAGTGAGGTTGGGCTCACAGTGGCAGTCTTTTAAAATCATCATCCTCAGGGATAACAGAAGGTCTCCCAACTCAGAGATGGATCGACAATGTGAGCAGAGATACAACTACAATCCTCTCCTGGGCAGCCAGTAAACCTTTGGATAGTACATCGACCGGACCATGAATGCCTCTGAGTGTGAGGGTCTCATAGGATGTGGGAAATGAGTGGATGGCAAGCTGCACTATGAGATTGGGACTATGAACTGGTCCGCTGTGACAATAACTGAATGCTCTCTCGTGCTGATTGAGCATAGAGCAATAATTGTCATGGTGGGGACATGCCAGTACGGTACTGATATACTCCAAAAGGAGAACATGTGCGGCCATCCAGTTGGTATCCATGAGGTGGTCTCGGAATAGCTTTTGACGAGTATCGAAAGAGTCTGACATGCCAACTGACAGACAGGCAGCTGTTCGAAGAGATAGATAACCAAAATTTGGCTATCAGGAAAGGCAGTTTGGCGTTGTAGAGAGCATGATCCACTGTCTCCCATCGGAAGCACTTTTACAATTCATGTGTGCCAATGTCTGAGAATTGTCGTAGTCTAGGTCTTTCGCAAATTGCCTCCTTCAACTGCACCTGTGTGTGACAATAACTTGTAGCATTCACTGTCACTCCTGTGGTGAGGAAATCACCAGATGTGTGCCACTATGGTCACAAAAGACCATCGCAATAAATTTATTTGTGGATGGAGGTGTTCTGAATTTCTTGGAAGGTGAGCACGATTTATGTTCGAAGACAAGGGTGCTTGCTTTGTTTCTGGGGTCATGTGATACACCCACATTTCATCTTCTGTTGCAATAAAGTGCAGGAACTGCAATTATTTCCTGAAGTAACTGCATCGAGAGCATGAGAGACAATCCCATGCAATTGACTTTGTGACCTTCTTTGGATTTCATTAGTACACAACATGAACATGTCTTTCAGAAGCTAAGATGCTCATTACCGATATTTTGCACACTACCCACCGAAATTCTGAGTTACTTAGCAATATCGCTGCATCGAATGCGACGATCTTCCTGAACCATACCTTCAATATGGCACACATTGCCATCTGTGGTGGATGTGCTTGGCCAACCAGATCTTTGCTAATCGTGCATGAGTGTCCTGCAATCGAACTTTGTGCATTAAATGCAAGCCTTTTTCCATGACATAAAATAAGCACCATACATCTTAAAAATTTTACTATGAATTTCGCCTGGTGAGGTGCCCTCTAGATGCAAAATATAATTACACTATGAGCTTCCAAGTTCTAAATGTTTTTTTTTTCATTAGTGCAGCCATCTTACAACAGATTTTTCATGTGTCTGACACAACATATGCACTATTCAATCATATGTGGCAAACTGTGCTCTTCTACTGCGGCCTGGTAAAAATTCTAACAAGAAAAAGAATAAGACATGTGAGTGTTCTTGCTACCCTGCTTTTCAAATCATCCCCATGACATTTTACTACTATTGGCTTATATGGAAACAATGCTCGACTAATGTTTAGGATGTTTCGTTAGTTAACTACATATATTCGTCTCCTCGAGCTGACGACTGTTATGGAATCGATCTTTAAAATACACAAATGGCTAAGAAATCAAAAATGTTCTTATTATTGGATTTATACTAACATTATACACTGATTTACAGAACAAATTTAACAAAAAAGAATGAACTGTCTAAATTTGCTGTATTATTATGTACGTGCAACGTGATTGCTGGTTTTATAAATAATGAAAGTTGTGATGATCTGTGATGTTCAGATCAACCACCGGAGTGTAGCAATTGTTCAACCACAATTAGAGCTATATAGTCGTATAAGGGAAGTGCGAAGCGTCAGACCGTCAACACAGTGAACGAACATCACAGAATTCAGAGTATGCATTAGCAGTAATTGAGAGAGTGTGATTAGGGCCACATTGTTAATGTGCATTTTACAGGGTGGCATATCATGCAGTTGCCAAGCATTTGGGCATTCCAAATTCAAAGTAGCCCGATTAAGGAACCAATGTGTATTTGAGGGCACCGACGCACATTGAAAAGGTTTCAGTCGACCAAGACCGACCACACTAATGGGTCGATTCTTGAATTGTCATAAAATTATTTTGAAACGTCTAATCTCACCGCTTGAATTTTGAAATCACAATTTTACTTCGAAAGGTAGCTATACTTGAATTCAAATGTCGACATGCCGAGTCTTTGCGTCCTTAATATTGTGGTTACTTAAATTCAATTATTTTTTCGTGAAAATGGGGAAGCCAAAAAGAAGGTAATGTTTTTCGTGTGTCTGCATGTATTGTTATTCATTAGTACAACATTAAGGCCCAAACAGCTGAACCGAATCTATAAAATTAGATATCGTTCGATTTGTCTTAACACCGCTGGTGACATAGGCTAGGTAACATCACCAAATTTTCACTATGGCGGATACTAGCCGTCGTTATTTTGGACTCAGGCTTTTTTTTTAACCTAGTAATATAGTTATCAAATGAATACCTTCAAAATATTCCATATACAAATTAATTATTTAACAGCAATAAAATAACTGTATATATAATATAATTTCCGTTTAATATTGGCTTCATAGGCATCAAATGGAGGCTTCTGGCAAGAGGATATTTTAAAACATGAGTTACAAATAAAATAAGAAAATAACAATTTTTAATACGAAATAGTTCCTTCTGGGACACTTGAGCATTAAGTGGCGTGTGAAGCTAGTAAATTACTTCGCGCAGCGGCCATTATGTTACATTACAACCATTATCATATCCTATTTTAACACCAACATTACATTAGAAATCGATGGTTTTACAGCAAAATCAACATTTTCGCCACAAAATTTGTAAAGAAAGGAAAACGTGTTTTAACCGAATTGTTTATATTTTTTATTTTCTGCTCGAGTCCTCAAATCAGCTAGGTGGATGGGTGAGCCAAAAAAGTCCTCAAAGCAGTAAAGTGAACTAAAAGGCTCCGAGTCAAGCCTAGTGGAGGAGAGACAGCAGGCAAGATTGTTTACAATATTGACCCCGATGGCCATCTTGAATTAACATAACCTTGATCTTGATCAGCAATGACCCTGGGATGACCTTAAACTTGAAAAATTGATAACATCATTATAGTTGGCAAAAAAAAGTAATATTCAAGGAGAAAAATATTATTTACTCCGACCACCATCTCGAGTACCCATGACTTTGACCCCAGGCGATTTTGAAAGCGAAAAATCGTTTCTTATTTCAGGTGAAGTATGTTTTATCTGGCCGGTCTTATAATTTGCCAATCGTTGCACAGACTTAATTTTTCGATAACCGATGATAATATAGCCTTTAATTTGGTGTTGTGCACTCTAAATTCGAATTAGTGCACACCAGTGATTCGCAGTGAAATTCAATGACTCGAATAAGTGAAACTGGCTCCACTTAGAAACAGTGGAAAACCATTGGTTTTTTCATTGGAACAATTTCACTTGTTGAATAAAGGACATGAAACAATTTCACTAATTTAATAAGTGACGTGAAACAATATTTCTGATTGAATACGCGAGGACAGATGCGGGCGGATAATTAAATACCTTTTTTATTGAATTATGCTAAAAATTAAGGAAATAACTATATTTGCGATAGCTACTATTTATATTGCGCAATTTACCGTAATTAAAATTGTAAAAAAGAAAAATTGGAAATGCTTGAGATTGAACCCACAAAATTCCCATTCCGTTTTATTAAAGCATCACCTTGCCATCTGAGCTACGAAGTCAATATTGATGACAAAGGGGAAAATATATGTTTTAGCTACTGATCAAAATGTGTAGTTTTAAACTGTACACCCCTTATTTTTGATTTTAGTATAATTTGAGTAGATAGATAATGTTCCTTCCAGCACACTGGCTTCTGGCAGAGGTGCGAGGTGCCAAGGTCACCAGCAATCATGTTGAATTTTTCCCCATTTCCCCCCTCCAAAATCGTATATTTTCACTGAAAATCGTACGTTTTAGCCCTAATAATGCCTTAAAATTTCCCATTTTCCTTAAAAATTTCCCGATATTCCCTAAAAAAAATTTTTTCTCCTTCTTGTGGCTGTAGCACCTCCTCAATGTGTGTAAGATACCCTAAAGTCAGCCGCATAATGAGGCGTTAAAAAAATATATTATTTTAATAAATATTTTTAAAAATTTTAATTTATTATTGTAATTAGAAATTTTAAATACGTGAGTATTAAACAATATATATCACCTGACTCGTATTTTCAAGGCGCATAAGATCATGATGTCATACCACCTTTCTAACTCGATTTTCCATGCTCTATCTTTCCATGCTTTTGCTCTCTCTCTCTCTCTTGTCTCTCTCTTCCTCTCTTGTCTCGCTCATTCAATCTCTCTCTTTAATTTTTATTTATCTCTCTTTGGTTATATAGGTTTTCTCGGAGTTCTCCCACTTTTTTCTCTTTCACTTATTACATACTTCTCTCTTGCCTCTCACATGCACTTTCTCTCTTTCTTTTCTCTCTTGTCTCTCTCATTCATTCGACCAATTAGTCACACTTGTTCGATCAGTTACAATTGCTCCACTCCACAATCTACATGGTTCCTTCATTGCTTGCTAGAGCGCGCGAATAATCGGTGTGTGTATATTTATTTACGAATTTAAATATGTAATTTTCCATACACGAGAAGGTAAATATAACTATTGTAAAGTACATTCATTGCAGGACTTTTTAAAATATACTTGATTTTCAATACTTTGTTTTTTATTTTAATCAATATTTTTCTTATTTTAACTTATTCAATTTTTTACTTTTGTACGAAAATTAAGTCGCCTAGCCTTGTAACCATGCATGCACGCACACGTTGACACGTTTGCGAGCCAGCTGTGACATGCGTGTGCAGTGACATGGGCAGGCACCATGTGTGTTTGTGGAGCGGGGGGGGGGGGGGGGGGGGGGGGGGGGGGGGAGTGGCCGAACATAAATGACCCCAAGACAAGTGCATGCGAACTTAAGCGATCACTCTTGCTGCTGTATGGCCCTGCCAATCAGTCATCTATGAAGCAATGTATTTATAAATAAGTAGAGATATTTCACTTAATATTATTTATCATTTTAAAAATGCTAAAAAGTGTCTTTGAAAATAAAGTGAAATGTATTTTTAATGTATTTTAATGCAAAATTGGTTTAATTAATTTAAACTATGAATTTCACAATTTCCCATGACAGCTGGTAACATTAAAAATACGAAAAATCTCTCATGCTCGCACAGGATTTAAAATCGGGACCTCTCGATTACGAGTCAGCATGCTAACCACTGGACCACAACAAAATCACAGCAAAGTAAGTGCTTAAAATTTTTATATAAGATCCAAATGTAGAAATAACATTCCCTTTGTAAAATCTCATTAATGTATTAAACATTGTGTTATACTTTTTTTCGATCTGTATATAAAACTTACGAATACTAATATTTTCAATTTTTTTTGTCTATTTATTTAAAGGCAAGTAAATTACTGTATTAAAATCGTCTCCTTATATTTCAGTTAGGGTCTGAATAATTACATTATATGCAAATACCCACATTGAAAGTTTTTATATGCTTTTTACATAATTATTTAGTAAGCCGTGATGTACAGAGATTTAGGTTCTCAAAATGTTTAGTTTCAAAGTAACAGTTCTGGCTCCAGGATATATGTTTAAGACCTTTATAAGCATAGTGGTTAGCTTAAATTATAATTGCTTCTTAGTGCTTTTTTAAACATGAACTGTTTATAACAGACTGGTTACAATACTCGATTAAAATAAGAGAATAAAAATATTCAAGTATTTATATTTTTTAAGTTAATTTAATTTTTTTTAAGTTGTACTGAAAGTGTACATTGGGTATAGCAACAAAGATCTTTTAACCTAATTTCAGGTCTCCTCTGTTCAAGACTAAATACTAGAGTATGTCAATTATTAATTATCTCGACTTTTTTTGTAGACATGACTATTCCATTCGAATTTTGTTCAATGTATGTATATATGATTAAACCAAGTACCAAAATATTCTCTATATAACAGGTGAAGTAGGCAGCGTACAACACCAGTGAGAAATTAAAATAATTTGTTTTATTTATATCTTTACATACTTCAGACTACAAACACAAAAACAGGAATCTAAAAATGTCCCACCTTTCACATAGTATCTTTACAGCAGAACATAGTAAACATAATCTGCTTATACACAGCTCAAGACAGTCCATTATAGCAAGCGAAACAGAACCCTTGGCCATATATTCTTCTCGAAATAGTTTCACGACTGCCACTGTCAAACAGCCCCATAAAATGAATCCGATGGCTTATATACTTATATACTCGCAAGCAGGCATCTTAACATTCAATGTTTAACCCACTATATAACTATATGTATACTCCTATCTTATATATAATTATGTATATTCCTATTTTATAGATATATATATAGATTATATATAAGTATATATTATCATATCACATATATACCTATCTTAAATATATTATTAACTTATATATTGATACATTCCTATGGGTTTTATTCTGGGCGAATGTGTCTTTGAGTTTTCTCAGAATGCTCCCATTTGCGAAGGTTTTGTAACTTTTTCTGCATATTAAGAATTTTGGAAAAAAATTATGTTTTTTTGTTAGGAACGGTACATTTTGCATACATGGTAAGTAAGTTTAAGATCCTATGACATCAGCCAAGGATAAGATTACTTTTCTGAACTTGTCATGTTGTCGAGCGGTCTAAGATGTTCATTTAAGCTTTAGTTTCTTGTAAGAGTAGCGTGGGTTCGAATTCTAGACAATGCAAATAATTTTCAGACATATATTGAGACAGTCGTGATGGTCTCATTCGCAGTTTGTCTGTCGTTGGAGTAAGAGTTCTCTTTCTCTGAATGAGTTCGAGTGACCTAAGATTTAGGTACATAATTTTTAGACATAAAATCAGAGAGTGTGCCGTTGCAACAAATAATCCATAACCTCTTGCTCTCCTCGTGAAGTTATAGTGAAAATGATGGTATGTTGATCTAGCTGTTTCAGATAATTTTTATCAGCTAATTTGACATATGGAAAGCTTAAATCACTTGCAGCACTCGACAGAGTTACTGAACTCGCATACGTACCTTTAAAACAATTCCTTCTTATGTATACATGACATGAAATAAAATGAGTTTACAAGAGAAAAAGAGAAAGTTTATCCAATACTGAAAGATGTATAAGTGTAAAAACGAATGGTAGTTTGATGGATGAATTCGCAGGTTAGATAATAAACAGGTTGATTATAATTCGCATAACACTACATTAAGCATATTGCTTTTACATATTCATACTCGGCAGACCTCCAGTGAGATAGTTTAAATGGATAACACATACTAATTGTTCTGTTGCGAAAACAGTATATAAACATGTATCATGTAAGAAGGGATGTAATTTTGCCAATGACCATGGTGGAAGGGATCGTCACGAGTGGAATAATCTACTATGACTGTGTACACTGCTAAAGATGGCATCAATGGTTGAAGACTTATCATCTGTAACACCGAAAGCATCGACGACAGCAAGGGTTCCTGAAGAGTCGCTACAACCATTATGGTATCAATGTTGTTATTATGGAAATACTTTTAGCCAAAGTTGTAATGCACACCGACATGAAAGTAATCATTACTTCTTCATTCCAGCATATAAGTTATTCCACTGTGATAAGTGCGATGCTGAGTTTACTGGTAGTGATACCCTATTTAGACATAAGAATAAGTGTAAAGGTACTGTTTGTCGATCATTGTGAAGCGAGTGCAAGTACTGCAGCAAGACATTCCTAACTAGTTTAGAACCAGACAATATGCAGATAGTAACTGTCCATTTGCCATCAGCTACAAGATCTACATAGATGGTAATTGGACTGCTATATATGCGAATAAGTGTACCTTTACTGCCCACAAAAATATTTGTAGTATAAATTTAACGTAAAGTATAAATACTCAGTTTCAATGGAGAATATGTTGAGTGTATGAAAGCAATACTCTTTATTTTTTATAAGTGTATGAAACAAAGATAAAGTGCATGGAAAACTATTAGTTTTAATAATTTTATCATCAACTATACATTTTCTCCTTCCTGTTGTATGCAATGTCTAGATAGATACAAAACAAGGGTAAGCTCTGAGGATAAAAGAACATTACGTGTTTGGTGTAGCTATTGAAATGGTCTTCTCTTGCAATTTAAATGGTAATTAGATGAGACATACAATACTTTTTGGTGAGATAATTTTTCTAGTAAAGAGTCATCTGTGAATAAATGAAGGGAAGCCTCCATTAATTAATGTGAAATGGGATATGTTTTCCACCTTCAGTGGCAATTGCTTTGAGACTATATTGGATGTTTGAGATTGTTTCTGACTGAAGATGAAGTATAGGTCTGCATGATGATAATGATGATGATGATACTATGGTTTATCTGAGTAATTCGATGGAGTATTTCATAGGAAAGCTTATATGGTTGTTTTGTTGAAATTGATGGTATGAAGGAGAGTGCTTGGTATTACTGATATGGTCTAATGGAATGGATTGTAAATATTGAATGTTGTTATTTTCTGTTCAGTTATTTTAGGTATTTCAAGTTATAATGTTTGTCTGGTAGAATATTTAGAAATGAATGTTTGGCATTCTTTTTAGCAATGAGTATGATATAAACTCAAATATTATGAGTTTAACAATATTTTGATGGGTGGTTGTCGTAATGAATGTATCGAAGTTTAATGTATCTTGGCTGTATGGTATGTTAGTTTTGCTGATAATGAGTCTTTGCAAATGGATGATATGGTCTAATAGCATGGCTTGTCAGAATTTGGTATATTTGGTTGGGTAATTTGTATGTCCTGACAGTATTATATTGTAGTTTTTTTTGTTATTATTTGCTGTTAAGGCCTGTCTAAAAGGGCTGTGTGGCATGGTACAGTTTGCGAGTATTGATGGTTAGAATGTTTTTTTCTACTGGAACAATTTAATTGCTGATTTGGTGATATGCTCTATTGGAATGAGATTTTGTTTAGGTTGAATAGTGTACTATGATAAACTGTATGGCTGTTGGTATTATTTTATTGTGTTTGTGTTTTGCTATTACATGATGAAATGTTTTATTAGAGAAATTCGCTGGACTATTTCATACGCATGCTTATATGATTGTTTTGTTGTCCTGGGTGGCATTAATGGAAATGTTTTGGTATAACCGATATGATATAATGGAATGTATTTTAGATAGTTAAGGTATTTTGGAGTATTACAAATTAGAATATTTTGTCTGCAAGAATATGTATAAATGGATTTTTGGCCAGTTATTTTTAACAGCGACAATGACATGACATCAAAATATTATGAGATATTTTAAACATTTTAAACAATTTTCGATGGGCATATGGAAGTTTGGGCTACTATATAGTTGTTGGATATGATATTAACTTGGGATTGGGCATTTGAGAAAGCTATTCGAAATATAGAATTAATAATAATATTGTGATAGGGATGAGATCTCCATTTCTGTAAATAAAGCATTGCCATATCAATATGTGTAAAAAAATTATTATATATAAGCCTGAAAAATAAATGTATCCATTAAAGAATTGCAATATATCATGGATTTTTAAAGTTATGTTTATAAGCGAGTGATTTGTAGTAGTTGAGATCAGTCTAACATAACTATTTCTTATAGTAAATGCTCTCTAGTTAATAGAATATCATGGTATGGCGGTAACATGTTTGCGAGGAGAGTTCAAAATGTTTTTCTATAGGAGAGATGAAATGGAATACTGATAGAGAATATTCTTTAATGAATGGAATATCTTGGATGTGTATTGTTAAATGCTGGTAGAATGTTCGAACCTATGTCCTTCCGAATATACGTATATATATATATATATATTGTTTGCCTTTGCATGATACATTACTAAAGTATATATGTTTTTTTTAAATGTAAGATGTATGTGAAAATAGTTATATTTTAAAGAGTTCTAATAAATATTGTTTCAAAGGTAATGCATTAGAACCTTTATGATCTGTTTAATTACCCATGGCTGGATTTTAGATTTGATATATTCTTCCATTGTATGTTACTACATTCATGAAAGTTATAAATGTTGGGTGTGTTTAGATAAACCTGACTGATAGCAAGCAAGGAAGGTTTAGGTATTTAATTCATTCTGTTAGTGTGCAGTGTGTGTGTGTGTGTGTGTTTGTCGAAAGTATAGTAAGAATGGATATTTACTTTTTACCCTAGAAATCCTAGTTCGTATGAGTCGTTGACAAAACAATAAGTGACAGTCATTCATCTGCTGAGACGTTTGCATAGTGTTGCATGTGATGGACGAGATTTATGTATCTTTTATGTAATGCGATAGTTTAGTAGATATGTTCTGAAGCGGTAAAGTTGATATTAGTAAGGGTTGTATGGATACCCTCGCAGGCTGTCATATTAGGTGAATGTGATCTCGTCAGATGGTGGGGAACAAATGTCTTGTTGTCGACACGCCTCCCCTAGCGGTAATGTTTGAACTAGTCTCGTCCTCCCCTACACTTTGTATTTATCTCCTTTGCAAGTTGGTCGGCCATACTCGTGTGTACCTTTCGAGAGATCTAACCTCTTGAGAGATTTGTTAGAGATGTGAGTGCAGTCTCTCTTGTTTCTAAACTATTCTATATGATGACCTGGGTATACTCATTGGTTGACTGGTTTGGTGGTGTGTCTTGCTTGTATGGTCTATCAGTATGGTAGTAGCGATATCTGAAATGTGTGATTGGGACTTTGTAGTAGTTTGGATTGACGATAGGAGGGAGTAAATTATTATGGAATATTATGGAATAGTCTCTGAGTGTGAGGTGCCTGTATGGCTATTCAACAGGAGGGCAGGAGGTAAGATGACTGGTGTGATGGTCAGTATAGAAGGTCGAATTTAATGGCTTGAATATTATGTCGGCCAGCCTGATAATAATACGAATTATATGTACGCTTATCTTTGGTAGAGGCCTTTTAGAATATTTATACCGTATGTCCTCTCTGCATGGTTGTTATAGGTAGCTTGTTTTGGTAATATTTTTTTGGTTAATATGTCTGACAAGTATGTTTTTGGTTGGTATGATATCTTGGAAAAGCTGAAATTGATAGAACAACATGATGGTATTGTCTACCAGTGTTGGCTATGTTGTATGGTTTGGATTTTGTTATAGCTAGTACATCTTGATGTTATAACATATCGGTATGACTTGATTGTACAGTTAGTTTCTTGTATGGTTGGTATATCCATTATGTTGATTAGCATGATATGGTATCTGGGAATTAAGACTGTATGGATGCCATAGATGTTTAAATTATTAGTATTGACATTATGATAGCATGGCTGGAGCTTATGATTTGAATATTTGACTGGCTGGGATGCTGGTATGTTTTGTTTATATGTGTAACTGGTGAAGTTCGATGGGGTGAAATGGTAGTCAATATAGTTGACTGTTGTTATTGATCAGTAAGCCTGAGGTATGGAAGTTAATATGGTCTGTATTGTTAATATCATGACTGAGGCATGCTTGCATTAGAGCGAATGATATGGTTTCTGCAGAATGTTTTGGTTGGCATGGCTATCTGCTGTGGTGGTGCGTTTATATATTCAGATGGTATAGTATATGGGTACGCCAGGTTGTATGGCTTTCGACACTGAATTGCTGAGGCAAGCTAATGGCATGGTGAAAGTTATTATGTATCTGTTTTAGCACTCAGTACCTTTAGGTTATCAATATGGTTTTTACGTAAGCTGGTGGTATGTTTCTTGGTAGGTTTCGTAAGAGCAGCTATTAATATGTATGGCTGGCATAATTAAATGGTTTATTGGTTGATAGAGTGATTTATATTATTGTCCGGTATGATGGAAGGTTGCCACCTAGAACGTTTTGGTTGGGGGTGGTATATAATGAGAAGTTGTGTTATGTTTCATATACAATGAGATCTGTGGGGTATAACTGATGTATACTGAGGTTATGCTTGGTATAGTACCCAATACTCCCGGTCTGCATGAGTTACTCACATTTTTGTTTTGTATGACTGAGGTGTGGTGGTCAGCATTTTTATAGGTATGGATAGTTGATTTAATCAGGTAATTTTTTTATGGATGGTATGATAATTGGCTGGTGTCTGATGGTATGACAAACAATTTGGACCTGTGATTATTTATTTAAGGTCAGTGTAAGCTGAGGTCTACTTGAATCCTATGAGGTATGCATGTATTTAGACTTGTGTTGTTAGGTAGAGCATATATTCTGCAAAAATGTGGTTATCTATCTATCAACATTTATGCGAGTACATGCCATAGGAGGGCAATAGTACTTGTAACATCGACTGAGTTCTACATGGCCAATGGTAGCTGCTAACTAATAATCATTGCTGTGCAAGTGAATAAGGTTTTTTTAATGTGAAAATATATATCTGCCTCGTGTCATCTTTACTCAGCTTGAACTCATGGTTATACTTAAAGTAGACAACTATCTCCTGTCAGACCGTCCACTCACAAGACTGAATCTTTGACTCTTAATGTTTGGCTCTTTGACTCAAAAATACTCCAAAATGACTCTAAATGATTCCAAAATTATTCAAAAATGACTCCAAATGACTCCAAGATGACTCCAAACGACTCTAAATGACTCAAAAATTAATATAAATGGCTCTAAATGTCTCCAAAATGACTACAAATTACTCCGAACTGACTTTAAATGACTCCATAATGACTACAGGTGACTCCAAACCTAATCCAAATTACTCCAAATGACTCTAAATAACTCAAAAACTCCAAAATGACTCTAATTGACTCTAAATGAGCAATGATTTCAGTGGAGGAGGTGGAGGTGGTGGTGGATTCACTAATATCATAATTCCATCAGTTAAAATTTGTTTTTACTATTTTTTTGTGTGCCTGAATCTGACATACCTGAATCTGTTAAGGTGCTAAGTGCAGTGTCTTCAGTGCTAATTGTGGTGTCTTGGAAATGTTAGGTTGGGTGAATTTAGGTTAGGTGATGTTAAATAAGGTGAAGTTAGGTAAATTTGATACTGAAGTAGAGTTAGGTTAAGCAGATGTTTAGATAAACTGAATAAAATATAATCATAGTTCTTACAATGTGCTTAGATTCTTCGGTTAGGTGAAATAAGGTTAGGGGTAGGGAATATTCCACGTTTAACATAGAGTACAAAGTCCCTACATGTAAATACTTAAGTCTGGGCTAGAAAAAAATATATTACATGTAAGTTAAAATATATAGTTAAAATATTAAATTTAAAAAACGTTTTTGCAGGCCTATGTTAGTCTGGTGTTAGTCGGTAGAACAGATGGTATGCAAGAGTTACAGTGGATGGAACATTAAACGTTAATATGCCTGCTTGCGAGTGTATTAATCGGCGGGTTCATATTATAGAGCTTTTTGACAGTGGCAGTAGTAAAACTTTGTCGAAAATAATATATGGCCAAGGGTTCTGGTTCGCTTGTTAGAAAGGACTGTCTTGAGCTGCGTATAAGCTGATTATGTTCACTACTACGTGATTGGTGTGGAAAACTTAAGATTTTTGTTATGTTTGTAGTCTGAAGTATGGAAAAATATAAATAAAAATACATTAATTTCTCGCTGGTGTTGTACACTGCCTACTTCCCCTGATATATAGAGCATGTGTTGGTGCTTGGTTTAGTCATTTATACATACATAGCATAAAATCCGCGTAGGATAGTTGTGTCTAAAAAAATTGTCGAGATAATAAATAATTAACATCGTGCAGTATTTAGTCTTGGAGAGAGGAGACCTGAAATGAAGTTGAAAGAACTTTTTCTATGCCCTATGTACATTTTCGGTACAGCTTAAAATTAAATAAATTTATAAATCAAAATATTTGAATATTTTTATTCCCTTATTTTAATACTGTATCGTAACCAGTCTGTTATAAACATATCATGATAAAAACACTACGAAATGATTATAATTTTAGCTACCCACTATGCTTATAAAGTTCATCATACACCATGTAGCCAGAAATTTTACTTGTAAGCTAAAAATTTCGTGTGCCTAGCCCTAAGAGATCGTAAAATATATTTGTCTACATAAATGTGTGTCCATATTCACTTGCTTACATCACGAATTGCTACATATCTACTTAAAAAGAATATAAAAATCTTTCAATGTAATTTAATAGTCAGACGCTGAATGAAAAATAACGAGATGATTTTAATACAGTAAATCGCTTGCTTTTAAATAAATTAAACAAAAAATTTTCAAAATATGAGTATTCATTAGCTATATATAGAGATTGAAAATAAGTATAACACAATATTTAATACATTAATAAAATGTGATCAGGGAATGTAGCTACATACCGGTGAGTCTCACATCAAGTATGGGAAAATAATGGAGAGGTTGGTGGTTCAGTATGTGGTTAGGGTTTTGAACAATAGGAATTGGTTGCAGGAGTCCCAACATGGTTTCAGGAGGGGATACTCATGTGAGACTCAGCTGTCTGGGTTATTAGAGGAAGCAGGTGGATGCCTGCTTCATAGATTTTGAGAAGGCATTTGATAAGGTGCCCCATGGGACATTGATGAGGAAAGTGGAGGCGCTGATACCGGACAGGAGGTTAGTGGAATGGATAGGGAACTTCCTCAGGGGGCGAAGGCAGAGGGTGAAAGTGGGAGAGGCAATATCGGAGGAAGAGGAGGTTATGTCAGGGGTACAACAGGGAAACGTGCTGGGTCCTTTGTTATTTACCATAATGGTAAATGACAAGGGTTTGGGGATTAGGGGAAAAATAAGATTGTTTGCAGACGAGTGTGTTGTGTATGCATAAGTGGAAGGGGGGGCGTAAATTTGCAGGCGAACGTTGACAAGATATGGTTGTGGTCCAGGAAAAATAAAATGAAGATAAATGTTAGAAGAACTAAGCTGGTGAGGTTTACAAGGAAGAAGGTGATAAGCAGGGAAATTTACAGATGGGAGGGACAAGAGATAGAAGAAGCAGCAGACTATAAGTATCTAGGGATTGTACTGCAGGGAGACCTCAGATGGAAAAAACAGGTAGAGAGGGTGGTTTCAAAGGGAACAAGGGCTCTGGGTATGCTGGGAAGGGTTCTGAAGGGAGTCAGCTGTGAGGTGAAGGTGTATGGCATAATGGTACGGCCAATGTTAGAATATGCTGCCGCAGTATGGAACCCGTATGTGGAGGTGGAGGTGCGAGAACTGGAAAAGGTGCAGAGAAGGGCAGCAAGATGGGTGAAAGGTAGGTGGAGAAGGCAGGGGCAGTATGATGAGGAAGAAGGGAACTATAGGCCATCAGTGATGATGAAAGAAATGGGGTGGAGCTCATTGAGGGGCAGGAGGAAAGTTGAACGGCTAGTCAGGATGTACAGGATGGTGAATGAAGAGGGAGGAGGGGGAGGGCTACACTGCAGGCTAAGTAAGGGGGTGTTTAGAACAACGGTGAGAAGCTTCAGAGGGTGTGGAGGACGGAGCGAGGTAGGTATTCTATGCTTGTGAGGCCTGTGAGGGAGTGGAATGTGTTGAGGGAGGAATTTGTATCTGTGATAGGGGTTGGTAAGTTCAGGAAGGGAGTGGAAGAGGAGTTGGGTGGGTGAAGGAGAGGTGAGAGAGCTCGCCACTGGGCGGTAGCCTAATTGTGAGTGTATATGTAAGCTTCTACATTTTGACTATACACATTTTAAGCACTGACCTTAATGTGAGCTTGTAATAGTCTAGAGGTTAGCATGTCTGACTTAAAGACGAAAGGGCCCCAGTTCGACCCCTGTGCTAGCAAATTATATATTTCTTTTTAAATGTTACCAGCTGTCATGGGAAAGAGTGAAATTTACTTATTTAAATTAATTAAACCTATTTTGCATTAAAAATACATTTCAAATATATTTTAATGTACTTTCAAATATATTTTTTTCGCCTTTTTCGAAGTATTTCTACTTATTTATACATGCATTTCTTCATCTATGAAAAAATGCATGTATAAATGGCAGGCAGGGCCGCACAGCAGTGCGAGTGATCGCTTAAGAGGGAGTGGGACATGAGGCTGCGAGCCGCGAAATTGACGTTCGTGGCTCTAGAGATACTGTGAAAACCGTTACATATTTGGAAATCAGGGTAATATTAATATACTGTTTAAGGTTGGATTTTAGATTTCCATTACCGAAATTTCAAAATTTGTTTTATTTTACATATTACATATCCGTCAATATGACGAACTTCAATAGGCGAATACTAATAAATTTTAATTTCAAATGGAAAACTGAAAAGTGTCAACCCCCAACACATTTGTGTACATAGCGTTGAAAATTGCAGGATGCATATAGAAGCAACACAAGCTGTAAAATTTATTGCTCCTCGAGTCTTGAAAACGGCAGTTGACACGGGATTTAGCACTGATTTAATACGTCGTAGTTCACACGTCCAACCATAGGTGACAGGCTATCCGCGCGCAGTGATTCATTACAGTAACGCAACCCAGGTGTCGCGCATGCTGGAGGCCGTCATTGGTTACTTTACAGTATCGCGTAACCACTCTTTTGAATTTGGTGGGAGACACCACAATGAGTGGTAAAAAGACACTTTTTAAAAAGAACAGGGATAGAGCACACATGCTTATTTCTGCATGGCGGGAAAGTAGCCAAGGGAAATCACCTAACTAATTAATAAATTTTTTTATTTACCCGCATCCCGTATTCCAATACACTTTGGAAAGAACTTGTCAATTTTTTTTTTTAATATTTGTTATGCAGTATGGATATTTGCACACAATTACATTAACATAAACATATATAACAGATAAATAATATGCTTTACATTCTTCTTAATTCCAGCAGCTCTACAAACATATAAAGTCTACATTTTGGTTGCAGTACAAGTTATTACAATTCATATACAGAGATATATTAAAGTATTTATATGTAAAGTCTACATTACATTGAAACACAAGGTATTACATGAAGTCTTCTTATATCAGTCTTGTTTTGCATTATATAAATTCATCTTTATTTAAATATTCATCTACGGAATAGAAGGCCTTATTTAAAAAGTAGGTTATAACAGTTATTTTTAATTACTGCAAAATAATTAATTTACTTCAAAGTACTGGGTAGGTTATTTATTAGTTTTGCCCCAGCATAGTATGGATTTGATGTAAATTTTGAGGTACTGTAGAAGAATAGGTGAAGATGATTAGCTTGTCTGATGTAGTAATGGTGTATATAACTATTTTTTTAAACTTTTTTTTAGTGTTTTCTACGTTAAAAAGAATACTACGGTACATATACATGCCTTGGAAGAGTGATAATTTTGATATTTATAAACTAGGAGTTATCCCGTGTCAGTGTCTTTAGTATTGTCACGTGCCTAGAACAGTTACGATGTTACAAAATTTTATCATCATACAAAGACTGAAAATTTTTTTTTAAATTAACTCAACATTGGATACAGTTATATCCATTAAGCCACTGTGGCACCACTTGGAATCGATCTATCCACTGAGTCATTAGGGCCCCACTTGCAATCGCTCTAGTCACTTTGCCACTGAGGCCCCACATGGAATATCTCTATCCACTGAGCTACTAAGTTCCTATTTGATATATATCTATCAACTTGGCCACTGCGGCACCACTTCATTAACTCAAAATTGACGCGAGACATTTAAAGTAAACAAAAATGATATGCCATCATCTTCATATCTCTATGCAATATTCTCTATGCATTAATACAAAACTTTTCATAGGGAAAAAGTAATAAAATATTAGTTTTTTGGGTAAAAGGTAATGATTGCGTAATCTGATCTTGCTGAAATTTGAACTTGACCTGTATTTTACCCTGAGGATTCACTCTACAAAATTTGAAGAACTTCTGTTGAGTTTCTAGGCCTTAGAGGTATTGAAGACGTACAGACAGACAGAGATCGTCTACTTATTCTATAGGATAGCGGCCTACAATGGCTTCTTTTTTCCTTATTGCTTATTAATCTCACTATATTCTTCTGTAATCTAAAAACCTTTTTCGATTTTGTCGATTTACCCCAAAATATGATTCCATAATTTACTGTGGACTGAATATTTGAGAAATAGTATGCAAGTATTGTATTATTATTACAAATATTTTTTAAGGTATGTACCGCAAAACACACTGAACTAAATTTTTTATAGAAACTATCAACATGCTCAGTCCATGTTAAATTACTGTCTACAATGAGCCCTAGAAATTCTGTACTATTTATTGTTTGTAACCCGTATTTTTCTATTGTTGTGCATCTTTCATCCTGCATTGTATGTTTATTTCTTTGCGTGAAACTCATGAGCACAGATTAGTTTACATTTAATAGGTATTAATTTATTAAACTGGAACCAAATGGACATCTCAATCAATGATTGTTTTATATTTCCTTCATGAACAGCGTTATTTGAACTAGTTACCAAAATGTTTGTGTCATCCACAAATATTATAGCTGAGCCGTTGGTTATTTGTTCTGGAAAATCATTAATAAATATTAAGAATAAAATTGGTCCCAGTATTGATCCCTGTAGCACTTTTACTCGAGTAGTTCTGGTATTGGACATAACATTTGTAATGTGATTTTTGTCATTATGTCTTATGGAGGTGATCTGTTTTCTGTCTTCAAGATATGATTTAATCAGATTATTGGTTACGCCTCTTATTCCACAATGTTCAAGTTTTTGCAATAACATATTGTGGTCGGCACAATCAAAAGCTTTTGAAAGGTCTGCGAATATACCAGTTGAGAATTGTCTTTTATAAAAAGAAGTTAATATTTTTTCAGTAAAACTCTAAATAGCTTGTTCTGTGGATCTGCCCGCTACAAAGCCATACTGATACAATGAAATAACCTTGTTTTTTAAAATTGAGAATTGGGTACGTTTATTTGCTATCAATTTCTCTAAATTTGTTTTAAAAGGACATAAGGAGGGCAATAGGCTTATAGCTATCCATTAATGCCTTGTCACCTTTATTTTGTATTGGTATTACTTTTGCATATTTGAGTCTCTATCAGAAAAAATTCCCTGGCCAAGACATTCATTGGAAATGTAAGTCAAAGGCAGTTTTATTAAATAAGAACACTTTTTTTTTAGCAGAATCATAGGAACCTCATCTATTCCACAGGAACTCTTACTTTTGAAATTTTTAATTACATTTATGATGTCTTCATAGATAGGTGTGAAAAACAGCGTGGTGGATGAAAAAGGCAAGTAAAAATAATATTTAATAACAGAAATATGCAGTCCTTATGATGATTTTCGAAATTTATTAAAGGTATGTCAGTACTGTTGCTTAAGCCTGATTAATCATAGATTTCAGAGGTTTGAATTTTACGCAAATACAGTAGTATTCCAAAGTAAAAAGAAATCAATTATACCTGAGAGCTTATAAATTAAGTATTGCGAAATTTTTGCACCATTAAAAGACGAAATGTAATAAACTTAAAATTATTAGAAACTATGCTTATAAGTAGTATTTAATTTTTTTCTGGATTGAATACGTGGATGGACAAATTGCTAGTCACAATTATTTGATGTATAAACATAATATTTGATGGTTGTGCATGTAGGTTATAGTTTTCATACACCTTTATTGAAACATGTGTAAAACATCAATGATAATGTGACTAATGCATTTAAAACTAATATCACTAGCTCGAGGTGTGTATGTCTATATGTGTGGCCTATGTGTATCTAATGACAACACTGATAAATACCGTTATTTGACATTCACATTCCAACTAAATTCTTCGTTAACTGGCTAAGCTTGATTAGTTGTTTATGTCCTAATGAAAGCTGAACAAGTAAAATCAAACTGACCGAGCAAATAGTAATAGTAGTAAACACTGAGATATCATTCTGCAGGACCGGGGTTTGAATCCCTGTCCGGGCATCCTCATTTCAGCTTTCCATGGTTTCCTGACATAACTCCAGGCGAATTCCGAGATTGTACCTTACTGAAGACTAATGACGGTTCCTTTTTCAGTTCCCTTAAACTATGTTGTAGTCGGGGGCTACGGTAGCGTAGAGACTATAGTTCTCGCCGCCCACCAAAGCTTTCGATTTCGATTTCCAGCCGGGTTACACTAGAATTTTCACATGTCAAAAATGCGGCAGACTTTACCATTGGTGGATGGGGTGGCTTTTCTCGGGCTACTGTACTATCGTTCCAAACGCAGATGTTTTCTATCACTGTTCCATCTTCACCTCACTTCACCCTGATATGCTGCTAAAGTGCCATATATATATATATATCACCCATGTTCTTAATGACCTCGCCAAGGAGGACTGTGAAGCCATAGAAAATTACAGTTAAAAAAATGAGTGTTTCTTGCGTACAGGTTGTAAGATTTTACTAAGTTTCTTAGTGGTAGGTGATTCTACTTTTTGGTTCCCATTATCGTAAAATCACCCGTTTTATTTCAGTACTTACTCAGATTTTGTTCACAGTGTTTCGAACAACAGATAAGAGAAGCTAAATTTATAAGTCTAGATTTAGAGCTACAATCTTATGTAACTAACTCAGGACCGTTTACATTGGGAACACAGTTTAGGATGAGAGAAGGTGTCAATAAAGTGTATTTATAGAAAATCGGAGGCCACACTTAGTTGATGGTATGTCGCAATCACATTCCAGCAGTACTAATATTTCATGCGGTGAAAGATACAGAGCAGAGATACTGAGCAGTATTCATTAATTGCGAATTTTACTTGCGGGGTCACTCCCGGATTTTCGCATGTAGGAATCGTGCCTAGAGGATACAGTAGGTTGACGGGTTTTCTCGGAGATCTTCGGTTCCCCCTCTTCCGCGTCATTGCATTCCAAGACGCTTCTCCGTATCCGCTCATTCATCTCTCATCGGCTCTAAAGACCTAAGCTTAGATGATAAGAGCCCCCCAAACCTCTTATTAACTTATTCTGTAATATTAACGTAATTATTTATGATATCAGTGACTGATCTGCAATGTCAGAATTTAACATGATCAAGTTTTATTTAATAACATATCATAGAGATATAATACACTAGAAGGGGTGTGACGTCTTAAAAGTGTGTTCGAGATGGAACAATTTGTTGTTAAAGTCATGTGGCAGATTCCGAACACACAATTCGCTCCCTGGAGCATGACGTCACGAAGGTCCCTCCAACAAGTTCGCCATTGAGCAATCTTCCTAAAAACATGTGACCCATCTTGAATACACCCTTTCTTTCAGTCTCTTATAGCAGACTATCTTTTATTCCTCTATAGGTATAGTAGACCTCAATGATTATATAACATATTCCGAAGACAGTGTTATACGCTTTAACATTTACATGTTTATGAGAAACGTTTTCTTTGTGTTTGTAGCTAACAAAGGAAAAATTAAATAACGTTTAGGAACAGCCCGCGGTTATGGAACATTTCGAGATCGCTGCGGCCCGAATTTTCATATTAGAATTCGTCAGTGTATTCACTTATATATTTGGACGTTGAAGACATGTATTTGTGTACAAATTACTCTGGGAACAGTCTAGGAAGAGGCCCTAAAATATTATCACTGAAATGGCGTGTTAATTAATCTTGTTTTCTATAGCGACGTTTGTAGGGGCATATAACGCAAATTGTAAAATAATGACTTTTCGTTTGATTAAACCCCCGAATAACCTAGATATCCAGAAGTCAACATATCGAAACAAAATTTAGAGACGAAAGAAATATTTAAGTAACTTTTTTGGCGTCCAAGTCATAGTTTGGGACAGTAACGTAGTTTTATGTCCGTGACCGCAAAACAGACAACAATGCATTAACCGTGACATAAAGTTTCTCATGCATCCGAAGCTGGCCGCGCTGAAAGAATATTATTTTGAAACTCAGTTTAAGGCTTCTGAAATAATATTAATTATTGTTTTAATTTACTGACTTTTACGATAAATCTAAGAATATTTTCAGTGGCAGAATTAACATTTTCAACTACATTTTATCACGTTATCATTTCTTATAACCATACTTTTCAAGTGTATTCTATTAGAATGTGAGTTAAAATTTTTGATTTTTCTGAATATCTGAGTCAATAAAACAATGTATAATATAATAATACATTATATTAAATAAGATACAGCAAAAAAAGTTTTGGTCTATTTATTTTTCGAAGTAAGACATTTTTCTGACGTTTTTGCTAACGTTAAGTGTACTGCATACGAATTCTACAGTCCAAATAATTTCAAACATTGAGATCAATTATCTTACTCACCATTTCATACTTTTATTCATAATTATATTATGCACAACTCACACTAGTGATATAAATATAAAACCAATTTCTTAGCACACAACAGAGTATAGTGCTTGTTATGTGAGGACAATATCTGTACGTCTAAGTTATCTAGTAAGAATTAATTGATAAACTACAGAAGCAGGCCTATATCGTAAACGTGTTTGCCTGCCTAGTGTCGCTTCTCCTTCATACACTTCCTATTATAAATGTTTTGAAAAATAGTTCCTTAAATTGCAATTATAATGATCATAGTGCGCAACTGTGAAAAAAGTATGCCTCACTTGCGTATTCAATCACAATTTGGGATGTTCTGTAAAACGAGCGTTATCTTCCGTTTATTGTCATTTGTAATCTACTCTACATTCATTACTAAATATAATATGGTCAACATATAAAACGTAGCTTCTCGAGAGGACTGAACACGGAATATTAATGTTCTAATCTATTCCACCATTATTTTTTATTCAGTAACTTAGAGTAGTATGTCCGTTAGGTAAGTAATCTTTGGAGAGTATTGATCCAACATAACGTAATATGAACTAAAAGAAACTTTACAGTACGATTAACTAACCTGAATAAATAACATTAATTTGAATACGTGGATCACAAATATGCCAACACTTGAAAAAAATGGCATTGACGATTTTAAATATAAAATTTCATGTAACTTAACATTTCACCAAGATGGGATTACGTAAAAAAATAACTTTAATTTTATGATAATCGGTTATCTTGCCCTCGTAACCGTATCTAATTATTGTTTCCTGACTAGCCGTTTATATCACATCTAACTTTCCATCTGCCGTGATTCGAGAAACCATAGACAAGCCTAATTAGGATAGCCTGACCGAGATTCAAACCCAGGTCCTCCCGATAGTGAGTTCAGTGTTTTACACCTGCGCCACCTTGTTAGGTCCAAGTGTACAGTAAGTAGAAATAAGTTTCTCCAAAAAGTGTCCTGGGCATGTTTATAGACATAGATATGAATGATGTTTATTAGCAGTGTAACAGAAAAACCTTTTCACATTTATTCAGATAAGACAATACAGTTTTGGCGGAAACCTATTAAATATATCAATCTACTTGTTAAAGAGTGTTAAATGCCTTAAAATGTTATGCTAACGCATGGCAAAAGAGTTGCACGAATAAGTGGTTGTTTAAAAATTTCGCAGAAGGAGCAGGCATTTTCTTCGAAGTAGCATATAATGTACTGTTTAATCGGACACATACGCAAAGTGTTTACAGTTATTAGTATGTCTAAAAGCGCAATGCTCAATATATGTATTTTAAGGCCATCCAGTATTTCTTTTTATACTATTGATCGATATCAAATACCCAGAGAAAGTCTACTAGCTAACAGCAACATCCGTCTCTTTTAAAAAAAATGCGAAAAATTCAGATTTGACTTCGCCTGGATTTGAACCTGTGAGAGTACTGCTAGCCGCTACACAACCGCGGCACTTCCTGGATGAATAAAACTCGATTTGCTAGTAGGGTATAAATATATTACTTTACATAAAAATCAGTACATTAACAGGCTAACTGGCCTTAGTTGCCATTGATAGAGCAGTTCTACCGTTGGTTGGTTTAGTTGAATGAAAGTGAGCTGCTCATTGCAAAGCCGTTCGCTGACTCACATCACAAGCATGCAACCTGCCTACAGATATCCTTATCTGCCTATCATCTTTCTCCGCTCTTATTCCCTTCTACCTCTCACAACAAACCTCATACACATTGTGTTGCTAGTTCAAGGTAGCTCCGCATGGATCGCGCTGCGTACGTTTCATCCGTATGTGGCGCTATCCTACGAGTAACTAAAAAACTGCACCAACAGCCCGTGTACGGTAAAACTTTTTCTCACACGCAGTCTTAAGTTCGCATTCCCTTGTCTCGGGGTCTTTTACACTCGGCCCCTTCCCCCGCATGGTGCCTGTCTACGTCACTGCATGCACATGTCACAGCCACAGCTGGCTCGCAAACCTGTCGATGCGTGCGTGCATGCCTGCGTGGTTACAAGGCTAGGCGACTTAATTTTCATACAAATGAAAAAAAAATTGAATAAAGTAAAATATCAAGAAAAATATTGATTATAAAAATAAAATATTTAAAATCGGGTATGTTTTACAAAGTCATGCATGGAATGTACTTTACGATAATTTTTTATATACCTTCTCGTGTATGGAAAATTACATTTTTAAATTCGTAAATAAATATACTCACCGACGATTCGCGCGCTCTAGCAGGCGATGAATGAACTATGTAGAGGGTGGAGTGGAGCAAATGTGACTAATCGAACAAATGTGAGTAATTGGTCGAACGAACGAGAGAGAAAAAAGAGAAAGGAAAGAGAGAAAGCGAATGTGAGAGACAAAAGAGCAATAGATGGAATGAGAGAAAGAGAAAATGGGAGGATTCCGAGAAAACCTATGGAATGAGAGAAAGATACAAAGATAAAGGAAATAGAGATAGAGCGAGTGAGAGAAAGAGAGATTGAATGAGTGAGACAATAGAAAGAGAGAAAACACAGAATGATAGAGCATGAAATATCGAGACAGAGTGGTGGTGTGACATCACAAACGCATGATCCTTCGAAAGAAGAGCCTTGTGATATATAACACTTAATACTTATGTCTTAAATTTTTTAATTATATAAATATATTTTAATTAGAAAAAAATAGTTTTTAAAATATTTTTATTGTGGCTTTACGATCGTATGCGCCTTGAAAAGACGAGGCCGGTGATACATAACACTTAATTACTTACATCTTTACATTGTTTGATTAGAAAAATATATTTAAATAAAAAAACATGATTTAAATAATTTTAGTTTAAGAACTCCTAATTATGTGACTGAGTTTTGGGTATCTCGCCCACATTGAGAAGGTTTGTCAGCTGCAACAAGGAGAAATTCACTTTTTAGGGATAGACGGGAAATTTTTAAGGAAAAACTGGAAATTTTAAAGGGAAAGTTGGAAATTTTTAAGCAAAAAAGGGAAATAAGGCATTTTTGGGCAAAAACGTAAGATTTTGTGTAAATAAGTGGTTTTGGAAAAAAAAAAAACAGGAAAAATTTAACCTTGGTGCCTCACGCCTCTGCCAGAAGCCGGTGTTCCCGAAGGAACATTATATATCTACTAATCGGTAATGTTAGGATCGTTAAAACAAATAGTACGTATGAATGCACTCTCTTCACCACATTAAATGCAGTTCAATCCTTCAAACAGAGCACCGTAACGATTACGTGAAAATGAGGTGAAAGACATAAAAACGAATGAAAGACTGAAAATTCTCGTTATCTCGGAAAATTGTGTTATGAAAGACGAAACTCACATTTTAGAAAGTATTTAGTTATTGGATTTATTTGTTTATGCGTAGTTTTTTCATTTGATACACATTCTTTAACGGTCTTTTTATAAACGTTGTTCAACTGATCCATCAGCCATAATAATACAAATCACTGAAAAATAGTGAAAAAATATGGTTTATGAATTAGTGGAAAACGTCATAGAATCAATAAGGGAAGGAAAACAGTCATTTTTTTCACAAATTCATCAATTAAATTCAATGAAGTGACTGTTGAATGAGTCTGGTATTGTTAACTGACTGAAAAAGTTAATTATTACTGATTCAGATTTAGATTGTAGTAAAATATAGCTGTGAAGACAAGTTGGCGTACCTTATGAAGGAAAGAATGTAGATATTTGGTTTAGTCACAGTTCATAATCATAAATTTAAACAATTTATGCATTCTCTGGCATTGTTATTAAAGCGATGAAATGTGCTTAAATCTCTTTATGTTAATGCAGGGTTAATCATCTACACAATTTACACTCAGATATCAATTCTGTCTAAATGTGACAAAGAATAAAAGTTTAAGTTACATATTTATGCATTATTCATATTCATTGTGATGGCGAAAAGAGGATTACTTATATGCCTATTGTAGTTATTCAATATTAGTCATAATTTAAAGTAAATATTTGATTTATACCAAGGTCAAGAAAACTGTTATATTCTGCCGATGAATACTTCTATCAAAATGTACGGAGTAAGATATACATGTCTGAAAGGTGATCTATATTTGCTAATTCCACTTCTTTTCACCCCTTACTCCAATAACATTTCCCTTAATTTTCCGTCGTTTTGTATTTATCGCTTACATTTATCGTCAGTACGTTATTTCATGAAGTGTGTTTATTAATTTTCAAGAAGTTATAATTTCACTACATCCTGATCAACACTTTTACCCACTGATTATTTACGAGTGTATATTGTTGTCACAGGAAAATTACCAAAATTATTAATTAAAATACCTACAAACTACAACTATTACTTATTCGTGTGTGTGTGTATATATATATATATATATATATATATATATATATATATATATATATATATATATATATATATATATATATAACATGTTTAGAAAACATGTCTACAAACTTGGGCATGTGATTCGTGACCTGAAAGGAGAAAGATTGATATAGTACACCCATTATCCATAGCAAATAATAAGGGCGTTAAGAAGTTCTTGCAAGCGGAGGCGAACAAGTATATTACATGGAATATTATGCAAAATACATGCTTTAGAGGAATACAAATGGGTATATGGATTTATTAAACCAATATTTTGAATAGACGGAAGGTATGGTACATCGTACACACTCCTATTCATGTAAATGATAGGAGTTGGTACCCTTTAATTTCATGCAACATTTACACAGTGAGGTTAAATTGATTGTGGATACCATTGGATGAATGAGAACGTCGTAATTATCAAAAAAGGATCCCTAGTTACCACTCTCTAGGACCCACCATTTCTAGTTAAATCGCAAACTACAGGTTCAATGGTAGTAATACCATGGCTTGGTGAGTAGTGATAATGACGTAATATGTCCGGTAGGTGGTACTAATTTGTACTAATTTGTGTAAACACATGTACATTACGTGAGGTAGCAATGCGTTATCGGTACTGAAGACACTAACTGACAGCACAACGGATCAGACACTGCAATCATATGAGAATATGCAAGTAGCAGTATCACAACAAATTTTATAATAATTTTTAGAAATATGCCCCTCCAATACTATTGCAGTGGTTCATACTGCGTATTAGAGATTGGTGGATGCTCTGAATATCACCCGGTGTGACTCGCACTTGATCGCAGGCAGCCATTACCCTCGGTAACAGGTCATATTCAGATGCCACGGGTGTCTTGTACACACACGCATTAAGAAATCACCACAGCCAGAAGTATAATGGATCGGGGAGCATGGTGGCCAAGCACGAGGCCCACCCCGTCCTATCCAGCGAGAGGGATACGCTGTGTTGAGGTGGTCACGGCCAATCCTGGTGAAATGGGGAGGTACACCGTCATATTGCTGTCACATCTATTTTCTGATGGCGAGCGGAACATCCTCCAGTAACTGTGGAAATCTGAGCCGTAGGAAATACTAATATTGAAATCCTGACACACGGTTTGGCAGCAATTTCCCCCATTTATTCCAGCCCAAAAGTTGATGGAAAAGTGGTACTGGTAGCCTCTCGCTACAGTTGCATGTAGGTTGGAGTCATCCCACATGTGGACATTTCTAGTGTTGCAAAAGCCGTCCTGTGCGACCGCAGCTTCGTCTGTAAACATTACAATTGCCAGGAAATCAGGAATAATTTCACACTGCTGCATGAACCACCGGCAAAATTTTATCCGAGAGGTATAATATGCTGGCCCTATTGCACGTACCCTACGCACATGGTATATTCGCAGCAGCTGTTTATGGAGAACACAAAATACTGTGCAATTAGATGCATCCATTCTGCGCACTATTATACGGGTGCCCATCGAAGCGTTTTCCACTATATTTTCTAAGACCACCTCTTCAAACTGTGGAGTGTGGACGGTTCTTGTTCGGCCAGGTCCACATCGATGCTGAAACATGCCTCTTTCCCGTAGTCTCTGTGTAAGGTTTGCCAATATCTGGTGGTTCGGCTGACATCGCGTAGGGTATCTTTGTTTGTGCACACGTGCTGCTGCCCTGTCGTTGCCCCTCACTTCACAATACACCAAGAGCATGTCTGTTGTTTGGGAATTTGTGTACACGTCCATGTTCACATCTGCAGTACCTAGTGGATCGCGACAGTGACAGACTGAAAATAATAGGCCGCTCTGGCTGACGGAGTGAAAAACTACACCGCTCAGGAGGAGGAAAGGAGAAATGTATGTGACATGTAACAACGTGCAATAAACCACCAACATGTGTTTACCACCGGGTGCAGGACGTGTTGCCTACACAGGGCCATGGCCTTGCAACCACTGTACCTTTTTGTTGCATTTTACATGTAAATCGTGGTTCGTTAGAGTTGCCACTAGGGGACCTTTTTTGCTGATTACCAACACCTGCTTCATCCTATGGTATCAAACATCAGTTTAACCTCACAGTGTAAATATTGCATGCACTCAAAGGGTGCCAGCTCTTATTATTTACACGATAGGGGTGTGAATGACGTACAATACCTTCCTATTATCCAAGATCTTGGTTAAATGAATCCTTGTGTCAATTTGTGTTCCTCTAAAGCAAGTACTTTGCTTAATATCCCACATTATATGATTGTCACCCACAGCATGTAAGGATTCTACAGTCCGTATTACTTGCGATGGACCATGGTGTCTGGTTTCAATGCCCCTCTTTTCCAGTCACGAATCCCATCCCCGAGTTTGTACACATGTTTCTTAAATGCATTATATACAAATAAACGAATAAATGAGTAAATAAATTTATATATATATCTGGAATGGGGAAAAGTAATTTGCCGCAAAGTAACTATTCGTAACACGTGTATAGACCAAAATAATTAAACAGCATATCATTTCCTCTCCCTGGAAATATGCATTTATTTCAATGGCATCTGAAAGTTTATACAAAGATGAATTCAGTGATATAGTATATGCAATGAAGTAAACACAGAAACACCAAGAAATAATGTGCAAATACGATTAAGTTGAGTGGGTTAGTAACATGTGGCAGTGGACCTGTACTCACAGATGTAAGAAAGCAACACCTGCCCCGTGACTCATCCTGGCATGAACACTTTGTTATATCAGCATAGTGCCTACCTTAATGGGGCAAGTCACGGGATGCGATGTTGGATAAAGGAGAGTACTGCAGCAGTTGGAAAACGGGTAATGTGAGTGAAAGTCTGATATCAATACATTACATTTTATTCAGATACCACCGTAATTCGGGAGAAAAGTTCCCTATTCATTAACACTACCGAGTAAGTGCTTACAGTTGCCCAATAATAATAGAACAAACCAACCTAAGGAGAAGTGAAATCGCATCCACATGCATAGTACAAAAGAGTCCAGTTATGGTTGAAACCCTTCGCATTGGGTCTTTTCACAGCATGTGCCACATGTGTTTACCATCGACAGCAATACACCTGTAAATGCAAATATAGCGAACATCGAGTGGCCTGAAGTGCTTCTGGTGTAATGCCTCTGCAAGCTGTCACAGTGCATTCCTGCATGTTTTCTGGCGTCGTAGGAACCGTGTTGCACACCCTAAATATCAGTGTTACCCACAGGAAAAATGAGAGAGGAGTGAAGTCGGGATAGCAAGCTAGTCATATTAAAACACCTCGCCTTAACCACCGGTTTGGAAACGTTTCTTTTAACACTAGCCTCGCCACCAAGGAAAAGTGCACAGGACAACTGTCATGCCGAAACCACATACACGACGTATGTCGAGCGATTTGTCTTTCAAAGAGACGGCAAGGTATCTCTGAGGAAATGGGCGTACGTACAGCCGGTTATTGACCCTGGAATTAAGTATGGCCCTGTTATGTAGTCTGCAACGATTCCACAACACACGTTCACGTTTCACTGTCGCTGGTGCTCCACATGTCGAACCCAACACACATTCTCTATCACCCAGTAGTACATATTTACGTAAATTTACGCTCCCATCGCTTGTGAAGGTCACTTGATCGGTAAATAGTATGATCTTCAGACAATTGCTGTCATTCCTTACAGATATCAGAGCAAACCTACAAAACTGAACACGCTGCTGGAAATCACCTTCATGTAATGCCTGGTGAAGAGCCACTTGATGTGGATGGAATTGCCGTTGGCACAGTATCCGTAACACATTTGTTTTACTTATTCCTACGAACCTGTAAAGTTCTCGCATACCCACGCGGGGGGGGGGGGGGGGGTTGCATCGACATTTACAAACACATCATGTTTATGAGTCTCGCCAGTAGCAGTCTTTCGTCGCACTCGTTGTGGAATTTCAATCATCTCGTTACAAGAGACATGTGCAAATTCTTCGTATCGTTTCCCATGTAATGGGCGTCCGATTAAGATACATTTTACCATGCATGTGGACTGCTTGCTTGGAATTTCTGCCACACTCACCGTACATAAGTTGATCATCCAGTTTTTCCTAATATTCGTGAACTTCAATTAGTACGTACAGCTACACACTGCAATACCGCATACCATAACAGATTACAGGGCTGGTTCTGCTCTGCCATTAGGAAGCAGTCCTGTCAGGATGAGTCAAAGCACATGTTGCTTTCTTACAGCTGTGAGTACAGCTCTACTGCCCCATGCTACTAGACCACATAACTTAATCATATTTGCACATTATTACTATTACACGAAAACGGTGTTAGTTTTTTTTCGACTGCCCCACAAAACTACAATTGAACTGCTGTCCAACTAAAGTGTGATTTCTGCTTTAATGGCGGGGATTAGCAGATACTGCCAAATATACCTTTTTCATTGCTTTTTGCGTGCTGGTTACTAACATGTAATGTAAAATTGCTTCACGCATGGGGTTACAAAGTTCTTAGCAATTACAGGGAGCCAACCCCTATTTAATGAATGTATGAAGGGATGTACGCTCCGTAATGCCGTTTTGTAAGGTAACCTGCGTAGTAAACATTTGCCTGCATGCCAATATTCGTTGCTAAATCAAAATATCGTTGTGTATCACATTTCCAATCGTAAATTTCCAGGGCTTCTTCCGCCCTCAGAAATCACTTTATGCCCTATGTATGTTTCCTTATTTATTTGTCATAAGGATTCCGCTCACATCGGGTTTGCATATATTAAAGACTCATCCTTTATATATATGTGCATACACTGAAAAACAAGAATTGTTTCAGTATACCAAATATATTTGTTTGCGTGGCGTTTATTTCAACTAAACGATATTTTGTTGGTACAACCAAGCCCCAGTTCCTCCAAATGAAAGGAATATGTTTCCAAAGTAAATAATTTATGTAATCAATTTTGTATGTACCAAACAGATATTTCGTTGTTCGAGAATGTTAAACAAATATTTAGTGTAACCAAAATGTCGTTACAATTTGTCAACAAAGTAATATGTTAGTTATGTGCGATATGTTTTGAACAAATAATTTATTTGCAGAGACCAAAGATTTTGTTGGTTACACCAATACATTCGGTTTATTTTCACCTTCTTTGTTAACTGCGCGCTTTCAAAGAAATCCTATATTTTTAAATTAGAAGTCCGTGCACGAGGTTGCTTTGAAAACGAATTATGAAATAACCAATGCAAATTTTGGAATATCGGTACTTAACTGACCTTACAGAAGTATTTGCCGATCATTAAAATTAACTATTATTCAATTGCGAAATCTGTACGTAAGTGCTGTGTAGTGGTTTTGGTTTGCGTTAGTCATAGACACATATTTTAAACATTGATATGTATCTAATTTACGTGTTGATTTCTTTATAATAATTGCGAAGCGTTTAGCTGAATAATTAGTGACTGTGAAAGTATTGAAATACAGATAAGTTCTTTATACACGCATCGTTCCTGTCACCACATGTTCAAACAAATATAAACATCAAAATCTTATAAGTACGGAAAATCACAAAACTATGGTTGTGTTATTAATACTGGAACATTTTACGCTAAGTATATAGCAGTTTCGTAGTGATATTCGTACGAAATATGTTCTGTCAAAAGTCTGTGGCACGTAGATAACTCGACACCAAAGGCCAACTAACCCATAACCGTGTTCACATAAACTTAAAATACTGCAGTAAATAAGTTAACAAAAAATTTGGATGTGGAAACCATATATTTGGAAGGGGCAACAGAATAGTTCGTAGGGGTAGTAAAATATAAGGTCGAGGCAACAGAAGATTTGGTTGGGGCAACAAATAATTTGGTAAGAGGCAGCCAAATATTTGATAGAAGCAACAAAATATTCTACCAAAAAAGGCAAATAATTGCTACAAACAAATAAATCAACACATTAATTTGTCTTCTAAAATAACATATTTGATTGCCATATAAACATAAATTATTTAGTTGTGGCAAACCATCTTTGTTTGAACAAACAAAATGTTTTTCTCATTGTACTTGTAATTAAAATAAAGTGAAGAATGTAAATGTTTAAGGATTTGTAAAACGCATTATCATTAAATACATATAAGGTCGGCTTCACCAACAAGGAATAAACTAGGTTCCAGCAAAGCGACACTTAAGCTTAAGTGGCTCTTAAGGATTTGAAGACGTTTCACCATTATAAAACTCAGTTTTATTAGCGCGTGTTAGCTGGGCGTTGATTAAAGAAACAAGTTTCAAATATTCTCATGTTTGTAGTCGTGCATTGTGGTCATGTGACTAACTGAACCAATGAGAATTATTTCAACGAAAGGGAAAAATCCATTTTTTCCCCTGAAATGTTGTGTTTACTTTTGTTATGAGCATACGAATCCTAACCAAACATTGGTTTTATTAGAAGTAATTAAAGCTTTATCGTTTGCCTGACGATTAATAAGAATAAATTAAAACAGATGTTACAGCATATACGATATATATATATATATATATATATATATATATATATATATATATATATATATATATATATATATATATATATGTGCGTGTGTGTGTGTGTGTGTGTACTCGATTTGTTCAACTAACTACGCGTGCCGAAATTTATTTATTTTAAAATTGCGTTCGTGAATTAATACGTTTTTAATTTTTCGAAGTTAATTTATTATCGTGGAAGTGTTGTGTTGCAATTCTGTGAAGTTTCATGATCTCGTTCTTATTAATTATCAGTGCCAAGAAGTGTGATTTTTCGCAGCAATAGTTACAACGATCTATAGTAGGCCTGAGCTGTTTTTTACCAGTCAGAATGTTAATTGTTTTATATTTTACCTACTCGGGTAATGTTTTAAACTCGTTAAATATATTTAAGTAGCTTTCGTCAAGCATTTATATATTAAATGCTCTATAAAAATAATACGTTAGGTTAATGATAAATTTTAAAATGAAACTGTTGTCTTATTTTGGCACTGATTCCCTAAACGTAATGTATATTCCGTGTCAAAACCGTAATGCATTATATTATGTCCAGTCTCAAATTCAATCAAATAATCATATATTTTTAAATATCGTACATACAGGCATAATGTAGACACATTTTCGCTGTAAAAATTATGCAGTTTAGTGAAGGCAAACATTTTTTCCATTAACTTTAAATAGTGCGTACCCAAGAAAATCATATTTTAACAGTCAGCTACCTGCCTTTACACACAATTTTCTATCTATATATGATTTTGCCTCTTGAAAATACGTGGAAAATGAACATAACAAATATGTGCTGCCAAGAGTTTTGTTTTCGACCAACGTCATAGGTTATTTCAGCAAATAAGGACTTGCACCCGTGCCCAATAAATTTGATACACAATAATTTCTTATTTTATTATAAAAAATTGAATTTATAAAGCAAAATACTTTATAACACATTTTGGGTTATCTACACACATCTTTTTCATTAGCAGCCATTTTACTTTTAATTTGTATACAATCATTTAAGCAGAGCTTAAAGAGTTGGGCATCCAATTTCGGTTTCCTAAATTAAGAGCTGCGTAAAACATTTTAAGAAGAACTTAAAGTTGGTGAAACGGTACAAGGCGCTAGGGACAGCCTATTCGGCGTTTAGTAGCGCTTAAATTTAAAGATGTGTTGGTGAAACTGGCCCATAATGTAGTTTTCTAATTTAGACTAAGAAAATTAATTTCTAAACAATACACGTTTCAATTTTGACAGTTAGGGGGAATAATATCTTGCGAAACACGTTTCGAAAGCATTTCCAATACAAGTTGCTTTATTATTTATAAAATATTTTCACAAATTTTTTGAATAAATTTTTTCTTACCTGAGAGTTTTATATATATTAATTATTTTTAATGAATGATTGTAGCAATTAGTTCTTTGGCCTCCTAGTTTCTGAATATGGACGTACTCGATTTTTTAATCAAATTTAATTACAGATTAAACAACGAACAAACTGCCACAAAGATAATAATTTATAAACTGTATTTATTTTAATTCTTTCTGCTATGGATACATCAGAATTTTTATCTTACATAATTTTACAGAGTATACATATACATTATACACATGTTTAATTAAACTTGTTTTTTTTTTTCCTTCAAATCTGGTGCTTTGGTATGGTTTCAAAAATATGAACTGCGAAATTATTTGTAAATAAATCACGCTGTTTCATAATTTTATTTACATCTGACAGCTATTGAGAATCTGCTTCTTTATTAAATGTTTAGAGCATCTGAATGCTAATGAAAATATATCCAAACATATTATCTATACAGAGTTTCTATTCACTTACTACTAAATAAAATCTATCAGACGACTTCCTTAAGACAATCATATTATGCTGGAAATAAATGATAAACTTACTCTCTCAACACTTAAAAAAATGGCGGATTTCGACACTGGGATTCCGTTATAGAGAAATGAATACAGTAATGAAGTCCAACATGAATCTAGCATATGGCATTGCAGATACGGTGGCAAAACTTTAAACCACCATTATTAGAGTTGATGAGGAGATGCAACATAATGTAAAAAGTAGTATTCTGTAGCGTGCGGTCACATGCCAACGAAATGACAGTGAACACTTTGAACATCTGGTTTAAAACCCGCCTGTCATAATGTTTTGAAGGTTCTATGTCAGCATCACCCTTGGTCACTTATGCCCCAGTTTTTTTCCTCTCCCCACTCGTACTGAGGGGAGTTTACGGGAGGAGAAACAAGATATATGCCATGAGCTGAGTCGCTATATTTGGGATGAGAATGTCGCTGCTTGACCAATGGTAACGCTTTTGAGGTATTTTTTTCTCGGAATAAAGCTACTGCAATTACAGTATGAAGCACTTTTTGTTATTTTACATTTTTAGATGCATTTATCGCCATTTTTTTTTCGGTTCGTGGTATCCAGGCCGCAGTAGCGGCTGGAGGTGACATGTTTGAACATCTAGTGCGGCTGCCCAGGACATTTGCCGCCAAACGCGAGGGTTGGACCACAGTCTTCACTAAAGACCACCGTGGCTGGATTCCTTTGTCGTCGTTTACCCCTCGCTAAACCCCCCCCCCCCCCCCCCCCCCCCCTCCCAGGGTGGCATCGCGCCTCATCATCCACTTACTGCGGTAGGATGTACAGTTTGAACAACTTACTATGCGTTCTAAAAACATTACACAAACAGCTTCAAATGAAAGCATTCTAAAAGTACAACTTGAAGACGTCTTCAGGTATTTCTAGAATAGATAGGAAATCAATACAAATACATATGGGAGACTCTTCAATATTATATTAAATATTAATTAACATAAATTAAACTATCATCTCTCAATACGCACATTTTTATATGGTGGCAATTACTGTTGGAAATTATGTAAGTGTTTACTACTGTAATTAAATAAATTAAAATGTCCAAACAGCTTCACAATAACTGCATAGCTTCACTGAAAAAATTCTATTCACATGAATAGTGGGTAGTCCCTACCCACCACGAATAAAATTTAGTTAAGAAAAAAGTTCGCGAGGATCTAAGATACAAGCAGCAGACAAATTAAGCAAATACTTTCATTGGCATGTGCCAATAGGGAGCAGAAAATAAACAGGAAATGAAATTATATTAATTTCAACATGGAAAACATTTCCAACATAATAAACATTTGCAAGTAATATTTGCAGTTACGAAACCAGTCAACATATAAAAAAACATATATATTTTGTAAATTGTATGTGTAGTTCATACAATGGATAAATCGGATTTGTAATGTTTATATTTAAGAGCTTTTTAGGGGATACATACACGCAAAGCCACAGACATCTACACAGATACACACGTACATTCACACATAGGCTACATACACAAGCCCACAGACTGGAACAATTGTCAAATAAGCATTTTATTCCTTCGGAAAGTTGGCAGCAAAAAACGGCCTTTTCGCGTAGCGGAGTAAACACACGTGCCGATTATGCCGAGTTTCATTTGAAACACGTACACGTTACTATTTTAGTGAAATATTTATTTTGTTACACTAATAACTGTACTTTGTGACGACAGAAAATCATTTAAAGGCTATTCTCGGTAGACTAGGCACTTTTGAAAGCTCGTTTTGAGATCTACTTGTATGCATATTGTGTATTCTTCCAGCATATATAAAATTAACACTGCCACAGGTCTGCGCTAATTCTTACAGTTATATGTAGGGTCAGTGATATTTCGCGAAAAGATTTCGATACAAGATACAGACTACTATTGTTATGTGAGATGCAGACTACCTTTAACTTGACCCCATGACCTTGATTGATCTTGAAACAAAAACTCGAGGAAAAATCCATAAAAGTCAAAAATCCTAATACGTAACAGACTACCACCGACATATTATATGCATACTAACTCAACCTTGACACCATGACCTTGATTGACCTTGAAAACCAAAACTCAAAAATATTTCTGTTACAGGTGTGGTAAGCAGATCAGCCATAGCGACCATTTACTTAGACATTTTAAAGAAAATTGTAATTTTTTTGGGATAGCAACTGCAATAAATTAATTGAATAAAAGAGCCTGTTTTATTTCAGGTTTTCCATAGCTCCATAGTTCCATTCTCACCTCAATCACCCTCATCGGCTCTCAAGACTTCGATGTTAAGAGCCCAAATTTCTTCAGTCACTCCAAATGAAAGTGAATTCAAAAATGCTCAATTTACCGTGAATGGCCTATAAAGTATGGGCAACCACGGCATAGATAGCTGCATGCCCACTTACCAAATAAAAGCTCTTGGCAAGGGGGGTTGTGCAGTTAATCTGAATGCATTCGATCACTTCGCGTGTGATGTGGTAGGTAGAAAAGACATACAGTGCTCATTAATAGTTTACAAACACCACTCATTTTTGTATACATACCTCAGATATCTTGCAGGTAGTTATTTAATGTCATCGTAAATTCCGCAAAGTTGGATCAGAAATTTTCTCATTTAGTCACCTTCTTTCCACCTTATGTAGGACTTAGAATATATGTTCATTTTGTGCAGGACTCGGATATTTTTTTAACTAAGTTATGTACATTCTACCTCATGCTAGGACATGTAAATTTTGCCTCTGGTGTAGGACTCAACCATTCATGTAAGACCTGTTAACACTGCTCTTGCCATGCAAGTAGAGATATTTTGACAGATAGAGGTTTTTTCTAGGAAAACCAATAAAAATCAGAGGTATTGAGATGCATTTATTCATTTTTGTATATTATTTTTTTTAGTTTTTTAATAATAATATTTTTATAAATTTTTTTAGGGAAAAATGGGATTTTTTTTTAGCGAAAAAGTGAATATTTAGGGAAATTTCAAGGTGAAATTACCGATTTTTAGAGAGAAGGGTCAATTTAATCGATTTCGAAGGAAATAGGGAAATTAAAAATGGCGGTCAGAAACCCACGAAGGATTTTTTGGGGGAACCCTTTCTTGCATCTGGGCATAATGGGAAATTTTAAAGTGATTGTTGGGTAAAATTATCGATTTCTGAAGTGATGTTTGGGTAAAAACAAGTGATTTTGGGTAAAAATATGCGATTTTGAAAGAAAAATTCCAAAAAAGTGGAATACAAGTTGGCGGCCAAAATTCCGAATCCCGAATCCTGCCAAATGTATTCCTCATTTCCTACTACTCTTAACTAACGATTTTTATTTGACGTTAATCTATGGAACTACTTTCCATCCATCGTTACCAACTTTACTGTACGAATGTCACTCAGTGCGCTCATTAAAATATATGCATTCAGGGACAATGACTTTTTCTAGGGTTCATTTCTAAATTGCTCACTTTATCGTTAACAGCCTTTAAACCAGTGTAACATTTGTCAAATCTTATTTTACAGGTGATTCCACACTTATCGTTTGATATTTACATTATATCCTACTATACATTTTAGTACCTCTTAAGCACGAAAGCCCTTGTAGGAAGTATTATGAGTTTGGCTTAACTAAAACACACGCAATTTTATTATATTTACAATTTAACTAGACTATACAACTTCATTGCCTTTAATTTTAAGGAGCTTAAACTAATACATTCCAAAATCAACATTTAAAAGAGAGCTAATCACTTAAATATATCAACTGAAACTTTATATCACCCATCAGTTTTGCAACAGTATGTCCCAAACTGGTCCTTCTAATATTTCAAACACACAATATTACAGTGGATGGTCAGGAATAATCTTTTAAATACACATTAATTATATTCCTTATGAGATAGCTTCTTCGCCGTGGAAGAGAAGAAATGTTCTAGCAGGTAAAAGGAGAGATAATTTTAAGCCAAAAATGTTTAAATACATATGCACCCTATCCCAAATGGTTTCCAACACATTAAATATTACATTTTACAATGACGAGTGTGCAATAATTTTTAGTAAATTTTGAAAAATTCCTCCTTTCCACTGCAACGCACTTTCTTCTCTTGTATAACATTCTGTGTTCCTTTAGTTTGGCGAAAGCATCCATCGTGCGAGCTGGCAGTTCATTATGTAATTATATAGATCTTTTGTTTGTACACTTCACTCTTCATCCAACCACATAAACAAAGACTAATGTGGTTAGGTATGGAGATGGTTATGGCCTGTAAAAGGGACCACCGATTATGGAACGTTGCTTTGCAAGTATGGTATAATGCAGGAGAACACTGTCATGCTAAAATTACGTAACCATCCGTGTGGCTAAAGGGGTGAGGGGAGAGTTTTGGACGGCTGTTACCATCGAGGTTTTGAGAGCCGACGGCTAAAGGAATGTGCTCCAGTTGTTCCTGTTATGTATGCCGCAAACAAATTGCAAATAATATGGTCTTGTCATTAGTTGATCTAAACAGGTGACATACGGACGTTCCCTATCGTAATATCCGAAGTCTCGCTAGGCCAGTCAAACACGGAGTCGTTTCTCGGGTGAATAACATTGCAGACATGTCCCTAGGACACCGAAACCTAACAAGCACTAGTATATCTGCGCGAAATTTCACGACCTCTTAACTACCGCTGAATGTACATTTGAAGTGAAGCGTCAATAAATAATATGTCTACTATTTAAAAACTACTTTAGCACTTAGAATTCAATCAAGTTTTTCTTCTTGTTGATATAATCTTGGAAATAATATTGACGACTATTATTTAGTAATATAAGGCAGAAATTTTAGCCATGACAAAAATACACTACTCCAAAATGGAGCCATAAGGGTTTTTAACTAATCTTAGTATTTTAAAGTGTGAGGCAAGTGTTTGCAATAATTAAAATTAAAATATTACTACTGTAGCAATATGAATGTTCACGCTAATTAATATAACCAGGAAAGATAATATACATTTTTATTGCATACAGATGGCTATAAATCAGATAGAATTCTACACAGATATTCGATAATACCTATTCAGCACAATTTGAGTGTCAGTCGTCTACCAAGTATGTATTATAAATTTAAGTAAATGTTTATTTTTACAAAATAATATTTTAGTAGTTTTTGTTATAACTTAAGATAAAAATACACAGATTCGAAATTGGACACGTCCAGTGTCATCAAACATACGAAAGGTAAATTATGGAACTAAATTTAATCATAAGCAGTTATTTTCAGTTCAACTCCAAAAATACATTTATTTATTCATTTTATATAATTAATGACTCGGAGTCGGAGAAGGCAGGTGAGCGTTTGCAAGGTGTGCTGGTGTTTTCTTTCAGCTGAGCAATATGCGTGAATGAAGAAAAATATAAAACCATATTGGAACAGGACGTCGCTAGTGTTGGAACGCATATGCTAGTCCCAACACTAGGATGGGGGAAGGACAATGACAGCAGTGTGGCCATTTTATATCCAGTGGTGGATCAGGCGAATGTGTGCCCAAATTACGTACTTGGTTTAAATTTAGTTTAGGAATTTAGTTATATTGTATGGTGAAATGAAAAAGAAACCAATTGGTAAATTAAGAGCAAATAACAGCACACCTTGTAGTCGCTCATCCGCAGCAAATTAATGCTACAGAATGTGACAAAAAATCTTAGCATGCTGTTGGTGAGTATCTTACTTTTCCAGTCCATCGGACACCCTTCCATATGCAGAAGTAGCACATAATCCAAACAAGCAGCAAGGTGCCAGCTAGTTCCCATCTGATACTTCCGACATATTCCACTCCTTCTGAGATCTGCAGTGCCCGCCGTCTTCGTAGGAACGGAAAAAAAAAAAAAGTTTATTACAAACCATTTCAAAGCACATTTGTTTATCAGTTTTAAAATAAAATGGTAAGAGTTAGTAAAAATGTAATTTGTTGCATCTCCAAATGACCATCGTGAAACTGTAGTTACTGAATGTGACGAATAAAAAGTTTATTGTTAAATATTTATGCTTAAAGACGCCATCTTACTGTACGCCTGGATGAATTACAGAGTGTTCCAAAACCGCAGTTTATTCTATGAAACTACTTAACGTATTCCCATTATACACACATAAGAAAAGAAAAACACCTCAGACGAGGGACGATAATAACCCTCTAAAAACCCCACGCACACTAGAAGTACTATTTCCGAGCACTCCAACATAACTTAAAATGGCTTTATAACGCTCATGTATTTCAAAATATACTTTCGGAAACAAACAAAACAATAATGAGACCCCGCACTGATCTATGCTGCAGACTTTCCACCAATAAATGTATAGCGGCACCCTTTGAAGTCCTACAGATACACGAAGCAAGACGAGAACACTGCACGCCAGTTCAGATCATTGTGGATTGGAGCGATAGGGCACTAGGCGAGCGTGTCAGTTTTGCCCTAATCATTCTCGTGCTTCTGGACTTAAATGCGCAAAACATCTGCAGGTAGATGGCGCAATTAAAAAATGTATTCACCATAGTTACTGAATGCCGAGTACATCGCAGCTGACTGATTCCAATTTATGTAAAAATGATGGCTTACAAACTGGCTTATCATTATTATAACCCGGAACACGTTCGAGGTTTTTATATACTGACAATAAATAACACACTTCCATCAACAATGAGATATGACAAAGAACTTTTTTTTTTAACAACATACATAAACTGTGTTTATTTTAGTATAGATTTGCACATTTTGCATTCCTATACGATTTTCTTCGTACAATACAATTAACACGATCAAAAATAAGAAGACTTATTATAAAAACTAAGAACTAACTCAGTAGATATAAATAGTATGTCCGAGCACTATTTGCCAAAGTGCCCCGTCTGCCATATTGGCTAATGTTATAGTGGCCATCTTGGGCGGCCATTTCGTGGTGACGTTAATATTTTTTTGTCAATCCGCTGCCTTGGTTTCCATCATCTGCTACCTTGAGCACTTCATTCCTTTTTTGTATGCCATGTTAGTTTTCTTGTCAATAGCTAGAATGTGCCACTAGTGTCTGCCACGATAGTTCTCCCATTGACCGCTAGAGTGCACTAATGGTGTCCCAACATGTTGGTTCTCTTGTCATCCACTCGACTACGCCACTGGTGCCTTGACAACTACAATTCTCTCTCATCGTATGTCAGAGTGCACCGCTGGTGTTGACCATCTTAATTTATAACTTCTAGGCGGCGCTTCGTTCGTAAGGTTATCTCGTGATGTACTGTCGTCCTTACGTGCATAATTATGGCATGGGCACCGCAACTGATGGTGATGGAAAGGACGGGGACCCCCCCCCCCAATAATATAGGCAATTCATTTTGTCTTTTCAAATAATATATATGATAATTTTTGTTGTCTAATACACCTAGTTGAGCTGCTGTGGGATGAACATCACACTCGTAGTCGCTCACTCTCCGGGATCTACCCGCCCCTTGGATACAGCGAAGGCGAGGTGTGTCTGTGGGCGTGATGGGACTGTGGCAGTTTCTATGCGGTGCCTATCCGCAACTAGTCGCGTCCCCAGGTGGCGGATCATAGGTTCCCAGGTTCTGGGATGGCTGGGAATATTCAAATACTTTCCTGTGGACCAAGTTGACTGCTCGAAAGCGCCGTCGTCGTGGACGTCGGGAACCTAGGTGGCTTAGTTGAAGATGGCAGTAGCACATCGGCTGGAAGTGGCCCAATTTTCATGTCAGGGAGGGGGGGGGGGGGTCTTGAGGTGCTGAAACATGCAAACTGTGGCGAACCTCCCTTCTGCTGGATTCTGCGAGCTGTCTACTGCGGATCTGTGAGGATTGGAATTGAAAAGCATCAGTCCTTGGAAGCATCCCGAAGTCAGCCGGGCCAGTGGATTCGGCCTCCATCACTAGTGGGTCCTGGGAAGTCTAGCCGAGCGCAGCTCACCCACGACCGAAAGGACCATCTTGAGGGAGGGGGAGGGGTTGGCTCCCCGACAGCGATTTTCCCCGCCTCCACCCAAGGCGTGGAGTCCTGGCGTCGGCGCGGAAGAGAGAAAACGGCGTCTGTGCCACGACTGAGCTGCCGAGATTTTTGACGCACTCGACGAGAAGCAGGGTGGCCCTGCATCAAATACTGTTGTCAGTGTTGTTATGCAGGCAGCCTGTGCAGGAAAATGGACAGCAGTTTCCACTTCAAGGGCGCATCTGCCCCAAACATGCGCCCCCTCACTACTAGTTCTTCACCGTCGTATTAAACCGAATTGATCCCACACCTGTTATTTCCTGTAGTATTTTCATTAATGCTCCCAGAAGTTTTATTTGCTGTCGGAATGGGTTTTAAAGTGTATGGGCGGGTTTTACCATTCCCCTTGTTTCAGCTATAGTTACACTCAGGGAGGCAGTCATTCTTAAACTGTTGGTCATGGCTGCCCAATCCCTCTTGCCGAGAATGCACACCTCCTTGCATGAATTCATATCCTTTATACTAACTGAACCTTCACCCGAAGTACATCGGCACAAATACACAAAAAAAAAATTATGCGAATCCAAACGCTCGCACTACTAATAACTTATAAAATATTCGCGTCAAAATTTACATGGGAATGCGACTGACTTTTTTGTATCGTTTTGGTCTTCAAAGAATTACTGCTAAGACAGGTAGTGGCTAGTTGGAAATGTGTTTCTTCTGAAAGCCGCAGCATGAAAATGATCCTTCTCCTAAGGAAATTAGTGAAATCGATACTCGAGTTATATGTTACAAGGCTTTTTCAGTAGATGGGGAATGATAGAGCTGGCTCACCTCACTTAAAACGGTGATTCCCCTTAAAAGTACAGGAGAAAACTAACACAACTATTTCCTGCTGTTTTATCAAAAGTTCAAGAAAAATTAAAAAACTCAAATGCCAAAATCAAGTAAATTTCTCGATTTCAAGCAACTTTTTAATGTTATCTAGAAACGTAAATTTATCAAGCGAGCAATCTAAATCAATCAAATTTAATCCAAAATAATGGAAATATAAGTCAAATCAACAGAATGTATAGATTTTAAGAGAATTCTATATTATGCATGGTTTTTCCATTCTTCATTTCTTTAAAACCTTTATATGCCTTAAAAACTTGTTTCCCATTTATTAATTTTAAAGTATTTTTATCAAACATATTTACATAGCGATCTGGTAAAGTAATATTATACTTACCATCTATAATACAATTCATATTTTTTATCAAACTTAGATTCAACAATTTTAAATTCTGTAGCAGCATACCATTTATTAATTTCCAGGTCTGGTAGTTTAGTCAATTCATATTAATTATTTAACTTCTTGATAAGTGAATCCGTTTTGTTTTAATAATAAAGAAAGAAAAATTTATTAAAAGAAAAATAAAATAAAAATTAATTTTTTATTTTAATAAATTTCTTTCTTTATAAATAAAATTGAATCAATGCTCGAAATGTATAATAATACAATATGTAAGCAATCTAAAAAAAGTGGTGAAGTGTTAAACATAGAAAGTTTTCCATCGCATAAACACACAAAAATAGGCACATTAAACCTGTAAAAAATGTTCCGCCGAATATGCTAGAAATCATTATGATTTAAATAAAGGGAAAGGATTACGTGAATGTGGAAAATATGTTTCTAAAACATATATCAAAAACATAAAATTGTTAAATTACACAATACAAATGAAATTCGACATGGCGATTATTCAACTAAGATATGGGTAGCATGCAAAGAGAATAAATCTATTGATTCATTTTATCCTCAGAAAGCTACTATAGACAAACATACAACAAAATGTAAAACATGTTTTAGTTAATACACTGAGAAATATTATCAAAGCAAGATGTTAAATAATTAAACACATTGTTTTCAATATTTAACAATTAATGAAACAGCATTTTATTCCATTCAATTAGTTATTTTTCATATTATTCTTGGGTAAAAATCAATGTATCAAATTGCCGTAAAAAGAATAAAACTTAATTCAAAAATTTTATCTTCTAAATAAACAATCAAAATCGCCAGCGAACAATCTTACAGTTGTGTTGAGCGATAGGAGAGTGCGGCAGCTAAAATTTTTAGCTAAACAATTAGAAATTAGAAATTGGTACAATCTAAGGAAAGCTTATTTTATTACAGCTATTATACTATTTATTATAAATAAAGAAAAAAAATAAACCATAAAAATTTTACATTTTCATATGCCAATGTCAAAGAACAATATTCAAAAGATAGAAATGAATTAAAAGAAATATTTCCATTCTCTAATAATGTATTTGTAAAGCTTAGAAATAAAACTAAGCAGATGACAGAATGTTAAACAAAGAATAATTTTACAAATTTACATTCGGCTGATGTTAAATATCAATGAATTACATCCCAAAGATATAAAATAATTATTAAAACCTAGAAATAAAAGTAAGCAGATAAAATGATGGCTAACAAAGAATATTTTACAAATTTACCTTTGGCTGACGCTAATATCAATTAATAATATTCCAAAGATAAAAATAATTAAAAGAAATATTTCCATTCTATAATAATTTATTTGTTAACAGAAGAAATGAAGAACCAACAAAAGCTATAGAGTTATTACAGCTTTTAATGGTAGAATATCAACTTAAAACATTGAGAATTCCTTTAATTTCGTACAGCCTAATCACTTTTAACTTCAGTAAAAGATAAGGTTTTTGAGGTTATACGTGATCATCTTAGAACATTTAGAATGCTGAAAACGAACATTAAATTATATGCCAATTTTCGCAAGAGAGAAACTAACCAAGTAGAATTATTTACATTTCAATCACAAAACTATACATTATTGAACGAATGAGAAATTAAGAGGATTTACAAAATTATAAAACAAGAAAATCTTACACGATTATTTGAATTTAAAAAAAAAAACGGTTCAGATTTAAAATTAGATAGAATACTTGGAATAAAATTAGATATAAATAAGTATAATCCCTTGAATGGAGCATCAAATATTGAACTACCAGAAGAGATTAAGATTAAAAAAGCACGTATTTATGTGAAAAATTAAGATCAAGAATTTTTTTTTTTGGGCAATCGAGTCTGCATTGTTTCCAGGAGAAAAAAATTCGGATAGAGTAACTAAATCTAACAATGTGGGGCTTAATATTGATGAAGAAATAGATAAATATGAATATCCAAATTATAATTGATGATATACCAAAAATAGAAAATAATATTGATACATCTATAAATGTATACTCTGTTGAAGGTAAGAAGTCTGTGGTATATATATTCAAACTTACAAAACACAAAAAGGATAAACATATATATTTACTTTATTTCAAAAATTATAGAAACTAACATTACTGTTGGATAAAATATTTATCGAAGTTGCTTTCTGGACAATAAACTAAAAATAATGGTAAAACTTATATATATATATATATATATATATATATATATATATATATATAATATATATATATATAATGTGCGTCTTAAAGTTTTCACATCTCAAGGAATATTAAATTACCATACAGACGACTGCTCTAAAAATGAATCAGTATACCTTTGAAAGGAAAGAAAATATTTTTTTAAAGTTTATAAAAATACAATGAAGGTTCCTTTCACAAAACATTCAGATTTTGAATCAATTCTAAAGATAATATCAACAACTAGACCAAATCCAAAGGAAATCAATAAATTTAACTTAATCAAAAAATATCCAGTTTTCACAGAGGATGATATTGACAATGGCCTTTATAAGGAGGTGCTTAAAGAAAGATATTAACTTACTAATGAAAAAAGATATACCATTGATTTAAAGTTGTATGACGAATCATATACAATGAAATCTCAATTACATGAAGTTTCTGGTTTTTGCTATTATATTGTATCTAGTTATGGTGATTACAATTCACCAGTTGTATATCGAGGCCCAAATGTGCATAAGGTGTTTATACCATCAATGAAAAGGGAAGTAGAAGAGACTGGGGAGATATATTCGCGAAATTAAGCAATGCAGCCATTTACAAATGAAGAAAAGGTGTTATATAATAGATCTAAAAAATGTACTGTATGTGCATGTGACTATCCGAAGGAAAATAAAAAAGTACATTATCATGAACATATAACTGGAAAATTCATTATCCCAGTACGTAACGATTGTAATTTACAATTAAAAATTCCCATTTTTGTGCCAATTTATATTTATAACTTAGCTGGATATGATGCTCATTTATTAATTAAATCGCTAGGCTATGATAAAAAAAGATATAGATTTTATTTCAAATAATGAAGAAAAGTTTTTTACTTTTGGTAAAGAAACAGAAAATCTAAAGATGTAATTTATAGACACATAAAAATTTATGGCAAGTAGTTTAAATAAATTATCATCCAATTAAATACAGATAAAATGTGACACACAGAAAAGCATTTTCCAAAAGATCAAGTATATATAGTAATTAGAAAGGGGTTGGTCAGTATATGATTATATGGCCAGATGGAAAAAACTGAAGAAACAGAACTTTCACCAAAAAGGGAATTTTACAATAAATTAAATGTATCTGATATAACTGTTGATGATTATGATAATGCAAAATATGTATGGGATGAATTTAATATGAAGAATCTTGGCGAATATCGTGATTTATACTTAAAATTGATGTGTTACTATTAGCAGATATATCTGAAAACCTTAGAGAAACAGGTATAAATGCATATGATTTATATCCAGCATGCTATTTTACAGCACCAGGATTATCATGGGATGCAATGATAAAAAAACTAAACAACCATTAGATTTGCTAGATAATTATGAGATATGATTTTAATTGTAGTAAAAGGAATTAGAAGTGGAATTTCACAACGTTGTAACAGATATGTGAAAACGAATAATAGATATTTAGACGATTTTAATCATAATCAAGAGTCTAACTATTTAGCTTATCTTGATGCGAATAATTAATATGGTTCGGCAATGTCTCAATATATACCTTATGGTGGTTTGAGTGGGTTGATTGTACAGAATTAAAATTAGATTTTTGGCCAAATTATATATTAAAACTTAAGGATGATTCTGATCATGGTTACATTTTAGAAGTAGACTTAGAGTATTCACAAGATCTACACAAATTACATAAAGATCTTCAATTTTGTACAGAAAATAAGGTTGTTCCAGGAACAAATAAGTCTAAATTATTAACAACTTTATTTAATAAACAAACGTATGTAATATACTATCACAATTTGAAACGGTGTCTAAATAATGGGTTAAAGCTTACAAAAGGCATAGAATATTAAAGTTTAATTAGTCTGATTTGTTAACAAAGTACATAGATTAAAATACATCGATGAGGACTAATGCAAAATAATAATTTAGAGGAAGATTTTTATTAACTGATGAATAATTCTGTTTTTGGTAAAACTATGAAAAATATAAGAAATAGGGTGGATATAAGATTAATATCAGATGCAGAAAAATGCAGAAAATTAGTAGCAAAAGCAAATTTAAAAAAAGTACAATTTTTAATTAGAATCTTACAGCCTTACATGTGAACAAGTTGAATGTAAAATTTAATAAGCCTGTTTATGTTGGCATGTCATTTTTAGACATATCGAAACTACTAATATATGATTTCCATTATAAAATAAAGAAACCAAAATATGGTGATAGCATTGAATTATAATATCAGGATATCAATTCTACATTTACAACATCAAAACATAAGATTTTTATGAATATATGAAGTCGATGATAGAAAAACTTGATACAAGTGATTACCCAAAAGATAATATATGCAACATATCTCAAATAACTAAAAAAGTTTTAGGCAAGATGAAAGATGAATGAACTGTGAAAATAACGAAAGAATTTGTTGGTTTAAGGGCTAAAATGTATGCATTTAAAGTTGATGATGAACAAAACAAAAGATCGAAAGGTGTAAAATGTGTAGTAAATAATAGAATAACATTTGAGGACTATAAGAACTGTTTGTTTAAAGAAAAAATAAAATATGAATCAATGAATTTAATGAGTGAGAAACATTTAATATATACAGTCGGAATTAATGAAATTGCATTAAGTCATTGTGATGACAAAAGGATTATACAAGAAAATAAAATAGATACATTACCATATGGATATCAAAATTTACAGCTTTATTAACAAGAGTAGAATAATTCAGTGGTCGGTGTGCCAACCACTGAAATTACACTAATTATATTTTAAACATCTTTAATTTCAAAAACAACGCCAATATCAGCACCATCAAAATCCATTAGATCACCATTTTAATCTCTAATTTTTAAAACGATATGATTAAAACATTCATTGCATATTTTATAAAAATGAATATGTGTGCTCATAATCAATATAATCTCCAAAACCAAACATAGTTTTTGGTGCAAAACTAACTATTATATTCGTCTATAATTGATTAGATCAAAGGAAATACAGTGGGTAGAGCAGGAAATTTCAACAGAGGAACTGTCTGAGGAGCTAACTGAGGAGTTAACTAGGAGCTGTCTGAGGAGCCAATTGCAGTGCTAGTGTAGTGCCATGTGGTGCTAGTGTGGTGCCATGTGATGCTAGTGTGGGTCTATGTGGTGTTAGTGTGGTGTCATGTTGTGCTAGTGTGGTGCCATGTGATGGTGATGATGCTGTCTCAGGACATGGTGTTGATTGTGATGCAGTTTTGCATATTTATGGTGTCTCATTAAATCATCCCTCCAAGACAACTGCTTCTGACAGAATTTTTATTCAAAACTCACAGTCGAACTGTTAATCATGCACATCTATCTTTCATGTCGACGCATGCTGCACAGGGTTAATAACATTTTACAGCAAAAAACGACACAGCAAAGCCATCATTGCATCCATATTCTTCCAAGTCTAGAATGGAATAGAAATGTTCCAACCTTTTATTGGTAAATTCTAGGAATAAATTGGAGTACATTATTTGATTTAAATGTGCTTTTAAGAATTTAATTGCTTTAAAGCCTTTATTGCTGAATGTATGTAACTAATATAATGTAGTCAGAATATAAGAATATTACAATTAATGTATTCATAAAGTCAGCAAAACATAAAAAAGTAGTTAACCATTTATTTTGCTACAAAGTACGTTTTCATAACAATAGATGTTTACAAAAAGACACATTTACGTCATTTCTTCCCTTTGACAATATTTGTAGTATTTCTATCTGTTTGACTGTCTTGCACTTGTATTATACATTCTGGTAAACATGCGAATACATTTCTCTGATAATAGACTTGTATTCGCACATTTTGACAGATCTTAACAAGATATTAACTCAGTACAATTTTTCACCCTCTAATGTACATTGGATATTTTTTTTAAATTTCACATTTGAATTTCCAGAAACTCAAATAGCAGTTAAGTGGAAAAAAAGACTTGTTTACAAAACAACAAAACTGTTACTTTCCAAAACATTTTCTAAAATATTTACTCCAACATGGAATTAACTTGGTAATATTCAATTTACACTTTGATTTCTGTATGCACGAGTTCGTGACCTCGTTCTTGTCTTGATCCATCTTTACAAAATATTGGCTTGTACAAACCAAATACATTTATTAGCTAAATTCCACTCATCCCAAATAATTCAATATCACTCGTATAATATCTGCTGGTGACTCAGGGGCAAAATCATCATAATCTGTTTCACCACAGTCAGAGATCAATGACCATTTTAGCATTAATTTAGAGTTTTCCTCTGCAGAGAAAAACATTGAATTAGATCTGTATGTTTTTAGCATAATTGCTTGAACGAGGGATAATTTCATTCTTTATGAATATCTGTTACTTTCCCATTCCACACACTTCTTTGCAAAATGTGTTTTTTCTCAACTCCACCTATATATATATATATATATATATATATATATATATATATATATATATATATATATATATATATATATATATAATTATTCCAGTATTGCCTGCAAATCTCTTCAATATTCTGATACCAGTTGCCCAGTTTAAACTCTGGTGGTGTTTTTTTACCCATCTATTTGTTTTCTTGTATTTAGGAGTTAGATATTTCCAGTGGAATGGTGGTTTTGAAGCTGAATAGCATTGCGTGTTCCTCCATATCAGTAATAGCCAATTATTTAATTATAAATTTTTCTGGGGATTGAAATTCTTGCACATTGCATAACATATTGTTAATACTGTGTCACGCTGTCTACTGACTCAAGTCATTATCTTCATCAGCACATCTCTTACATTATAGCTGGCCAATCTATCATAAATTATCAACACAGAAGTGTGTGAATTTGCTAGAATTGGTGTATTTACAATTATTTCAATTCTTGAATAAATTATGCTATTTGTAATTGTGTCATATTGTTTGCTTACATTAAATACAAATAATGTGCCTCTGGTTTTAAATGAATTGGGTTCCATAATTGGTGATCTGATTTTGTTATAATACATTTTCCTGGAACTTTGAGTACATATTATAGCAAATAAGTAATTCAACATTTCCAAAGTTCACATTTAAATCGCATAGGGATAAGCTTGACTGTTTAGATACTGTTTAATATTTTCATATCACATTTATCGAATACTGATCTATCAGATTTTAAATTGTTTTGTCGATTTGTTTGAATACAAATTACAACCAATCGTGGTTTCTCAGAATGAAAAACATCAATTCACATTCCATACTATTTTTTGTGATGTTGATAGGGCTGGAAATGTCTTCAAAGTGCATGACCTGAATGCAATATCTACATTCTTCCTTTTTTCGATATATTAAAAAAACTTTTTCACATTCACGAGTGTTAATTTCAATATGTGGCATTAGCCATTCAACACTGTTTAATTAAAATGTTACACTTTCCTTGTTATTAGCGATGTCATATATAGCATTCAAATGCATGTTATCGAGTAGAATAACTAATTCTTGTTTAGCATTTAATATTACAGTTTATAGTCCTCAGCTAATCCAAGTACCATACTTAAGGGTATAACAACTTTGTATTTTCTGCCTGGGTTTATTTGTAGTTTGACATTATTAGCATTTATCCACCCAGCCATAAGACCTGTATAAAGATTGTTTATAGTTTCCAAGATATATTGCTTTATCATGGAAGTGATTCCAACATCCCGTGATTGGTCGATTTAAACACCATTGAGCAGATAGGCAATTCTATCAATGAAATGAAGTAACCTGTTTCTCACTATTATTGTAGTTGCTGGATTAGTTGTGTCGGCTGTCTTTTTAATTGTTCCTCTAAACTTTAAACTTGATTTCAATGAAGAAGATATTGTGGCTCCATGTTTATATTTGACGATGTTTGGTGCGAACCGCAGCGTGGAATACAATACTAGTGATGCACACATTCCAAAAGATAATTTGCACAATAATGCAAAAATGTTAATTGTGTTTAAAATGGACAATATGAATATACAACATACTTACAAAGATAAAATTTTAGGCGATATGACATTTACAAAGTTTAAAGATATGTGTTTTTACTGTTGGAAAAACAAAAACAGTTTTCTGGTAATTATACCACCTCTTACTATATATAACGGCAAATATAGGTCTGCATTTGACAGTTTTTTTCCCAACTAAGAATTATGAGAATTTCGAAGTTCGGGCATAGCGGTTTAAAATGCAATCATTGCAATATATGTTTAATGAGAAATAATTATGGGAATTTTGATTTGAATGGACATATATTACATTATGTGGGCAAGGCTGTGAAACATAGAAATGTAGCAAATAAACATTATGTGGAAGACTGAAACACCATTACACTAAATGTATTTAAATCACAATCAATCGATATACAAAATAAATTATTAAACATAATTGAAACTATTACAAAAGTTTCTACTAGTATTAGTTTGTTTTGGAAATATTGGCCAATGTGATGACTGCATTGCAAAATATAGAGACTAGAACAAAACAATGTTTGTAAGATTTAAAAAATGGCATTAATGAATTGTTAAGCATTACAATTACATAATAATTTGATACACAAATGGACAAAATGATGCAATATATAAGTATTGAATTGATCAATAAATCACCTGATTTATCTATGCAAATGAAAATGAAAAAGCAAATTGATGATTTGAAATCTTGAATAAACTATTTTAGTAACAATTTGAGGGTTAAAACTATGAGTAAATTATATACACTTATGAGTAAAGTCGATAAGATTGAAAAAGCGGAAACTAATTGATCTACTACACCAGCTAGAAAACCAATGACTTAATTCGTACATAGATACTGGAACATTAATGTAAACACAGAAAAATGTCTTACATACAAATGGAACGGGATGTTTCGAATGAAGAAATATTAAAACCTGTTATGAGTAGAATGGATACATTACATTATGTCCTAAATATTTTTTTATGAAACACGAATAGAAATTAAATCGGAAGAACCTACAAACAAGAAAAAGCTGACTCAATTAACACAACATTATTTAGCTATAAAACAATCTTCATCTATGAGGTATAAAGTATTTGGTGTTTATCGACATGGAAATATATGGTTTCTGGGAGATTCGGTAATTTACTTATTGCCTGAAAATAGAATTCAATTAGGTGATTATGTAACTGATGTCAGTTAAGCATTTTTTTATTTGTTATTTTAAAATGTTCCGAATGGTTATTCCGACATCGATTTGGAGAAGTATAGGAAACTTATTCGTCGAACAATTGCAAATAAACGTTTAGATGATAATGCAAATCATTCGAAACTACATTTATTAAGCGATATTGTTGAAAGTGGAATATATAAAGATGAAGTTGGGGATCAGGTTTCACCTGTATATTGGAACAATCCTTATGAATTCGTCGACAGATTGGAACTTCTCATTCTTTCGAGAGAGTCCGGGAATAATTCACATACAAATATCATTGTTTCAATAATTACAGAATATAGCGAAATCGGTTATATTACCAATGAATTTCCATAATATTGCTGATGAACTTCATGCTCCTGCAAGAATAGATATCCCAGAAGACCAGTTATTACTAAAGGCCGATTTGTGTGAAATTACATTGCTTTCCAAATACAATAAGGGATACACATATATTTTAACTGTAATAGATGTTTATATTCAAAGTATGGTTGTGGTATGCATTTGAAAAACAAGACAGGGAAACAGGTTACCGATGCAACGAAGATAATTTTGAAAGAGAGAAAGCCAAATTCTCTCCAAACTAATAGAGGATCTGAATTATTTTGTGCATCATTCTGGAAACTAATGACCGAATATGGTATTAGTCACTACACAATGTATTCGGAGCTTAAAACCAGTGCTGTGGAATGATTTAATAAATCGATTAAGCAATTAATATACAAGCATTTCACATCGATAGTGCCTTGGGTTGACATTTTACCTGAAATACTTCAGTTTTATAATTCCAGATATCATAGAACTATCAAGATGGCGCCCGAAAAAGTTATGGATAGTAGTTTGATGAAAACTGTGTATAATGATGTTAAAGTAATCGATGAAAGAAAATCAAAGTTCAAAGTAAATAATTTAATATGTATCTCAAAGTAGAAAGGAATCTTTGAGAAAAAATTTACGGTGAATCAGTCGTACGAAATATTTAAAATTTTACATTTAGAAACTAATTTCCCAGAGAGTATTACCTTGAAACCTATGATGGCCAGCCCATAAGAGGTGGTTTTTACGACCACAAATTGCAAAAAGTCAGTTCTCCAAATGAATATTTCATTGATAAAATCATTAAAAAGGAAAAAAAATATGTGTCCTTGGTTCGATGGATAGGTTTCTCAAAAGCACATGACTCATGGGTGAAAATCAAGAACTTATAAGATTGAATCACAATTTTTTGTAAATTGTTTTTATACTAAATAAAAATATTTTAAATAATATTTGATGCATTATTCATTTATTAAACCTATCGATATCGATGGGGAATAAATGCATAATTTATTGTGCAAACATTCCTTATGTTTGGGTAGTAATCTACTACATTTAACTATTGATGTAATTCTTTGTAATTGGTTAATATTTTCTGATTCATAAGGAGTGTAAATATTTGCATTGTTAATTCTCAGTGTTAATTTTCTTTTTCTTGGGTTAATGGTTGTAAAGTTGTTCTACACTTAATATGTAATCATTTCATATCCTGTGTAAATCGATGAAATATAATATTACGACTTGTGACTTATAACATCAATATTTGGGTTAAATTTATTTATTTTTTTGTTTTTCAACTACAATGTAGTATTCACATGTTTCAGAAGTATCATTTCTTCCAGATCGCATGCATTGGAGTTATGATATATTTTCTAGGTGTGTTTGAGTTAGAATTTGTTTTAATAAACACAAGGCTTAGCATTGAGGGTTTGGCTCTCAGACCGTTAGTATACAGTGCTGGGAGTCTTCAAACTAGCAATAGTTTTCTCGTCAGTGGGATAGGTGAGAGAAAGTAAGATTCATTATTATCAATGCGATTTGGAAATGGTTCCTCTGCCGTGGTGGACAGGGCTGGGACAAGAGTACAATCGTGGGGATGGGAGTGTGCAATTAGTATTGGTGACTGTGTGGTAAGTTAAATGACAGTTCGTGAAAGGGAAAATTGTTGGCTTGGTGTTTGGTTAGACTTTGTTTGACGTTCGAAGCAGTTAGTTGAATAATATATCACTTTCTTGGCATCATGAGAGCTTGAGTTAGTCCTTGCCGACAATGCGTTGGAGGAAGTAGGTGCGAATCGGCAAATATGTGTGGTCTCGAGCAGTCTGAGGCATAAGAATTTGGAGTATTTTATTTTTAACATATGGCAGGGGACAGTGAGTGTTGTATTATCGGTTGCACGATATGACTTGATGTGGCATGGAGTCCTTGAAGATGCGGGGGAGAGGGAAAGTGGTGGCCATAATTTTTCGGGATAGTGTATAGTGGAGGGAAACCGTCCGCACTGGGAAAGGGGGTAGGTTGGCGGAGGAATGTTCAGTAGAAGTTATAGGGAAACTTTGCTGGGCATGCGGGGAATGGAGGGTGGGAAGCTCGGAGGCGAAAGACTGGGCTGGGTCTATGGAAAGACGTTGTCTGGTGCTCGAAGCAGAATAATATATTGCTTTTTTGGAGGTGTGGCATGGGAGGTTTGTCCTTGTCTAGTAATATTTATTTTACAAGTCACGCACCAGAAATCATTATCAATTTGATAACACTTTACATGAAAAATATTTCTTACTAGTCATCAACATCACAGCATTTCACTCTCTGATGTTAACTCATATTGACTACAAAATTATAGGCTGTTCACGGTAAACTGCGAGAACTTTTGAAATTCCTTCCTATGGTTTACTTCTCTTCTCATTTTTTATCCTTCCCATATATGTGGCATTACCATTGACTTAGACAGCCTCTCTTTATTCGAAGTGAAAATCATGAAATTTTGAGAAAAGCAACATTTGATGATAGGCAAATTCACTCTCTTATGTTTATAAAGCAAACATATCTTAACTCCAGAAGCCATAAATTTACATATTACATTTTAAATACAATGTTATGCGTAAGAACAATTTCTATTAATTCATTGCCAACTTCACTGGGAGTATTCATGCTATTGTGTACGGTTGCATAAAGGGACTATGTAATTAAATCTAAAAACCCGGTTCGTTTATACTAACGATTGTATGAAATGCCTATTATATATCATTTTTAATTTATTTATTGGCGGCTTAAAGGCGCAGTTAAGGCATAGTTTCCATATCTTACACTGGACCCATAACATAATACACTCACAGCATCGAGTCCCAAAATTCCGACTACCCGCACTGCCTGGGTGGACTTAACTGGCGGCGAAAACATACAGTCGTCATTACGGCTTGAATTTCAGGATTGTAGAATTCTTGATCAAATCAGACTAAGTTTTCAGAGGTCCACTATTCCCCTATTACCTTAAACAATAGCCATTTCGGAAGCTACATCTTTACCATTCTTCGTTTTAACAGGTATGGTCAACACATATTTGCTGTAGCAATCGATTGTAGTCGCAGGCATTTTATGCCTTTATTCGCATGGGTGTAAGGTATACTATCGATTAAATCAGCCTGCGTTGTGTCTCCTGTACTAACACAGCTTCTTTTACCTTCAACAGTTTTGTCTTGCAGATCCATGAAGTTTACGCACTGCGCACAACACATTTTCATTCAATCCCTTGAGAATATAAGTAGTTTTGTTCATTTGGGAATTATTTCCTGCCCACTGTAAAGCAATGCAGCTGTAAGCACAGCACAAGTTAATTTATTTTATTCCATTAAATGTATTCCGGGAGTCTGTTGTATTCTAGTTTCTTCATCTGTAGACCAGAACCAACATATACTTCTACTTCTGTAAACAACTCAGAAGGAACGCTAGATTTTTGCTGAGTTTCATCTTTATAGTTATTACCGGCAGTGACGTTGTATGTGAAACGTGGATTCATATGTTTAAATAGTATTTTGTACAGTGCCAATGATTCATGTTAATACATTATAGGTTCAGATTTAAGTATGTATTACAGTAAATTAAAGGCCCAGTATGCTACAATGACTTTTTCACATATATGTGTAAAATCGTTCGGCAGAAAAAACTTTGATACAAAAACCACTTTTTATTTTATCTGTACATGCCAGAATTACTATCAGTTAAAGTGTGCTGTATACGAAGTCAAATAATCACGAAGGTATGTGCTTCGAGCATTTGTTGTCACCTTCGTGCATTTAAAATTGATAGGGCAATGGTTGTTTTTCTTGTTTCTTCTGTGGAAGCAGCTTTTGTTTTCTCTTGGTGTTAGGCTCGGTATTTGATTCCTTCTTCACTTCAACAGAAGGAACAAACTGCTGCATATTATCAAGTCTTACATTTTGTAAGGTAATTGCTTTTAAGCGTTTTTACATATTCCCATCTCACTCCATTTGAATTCCTTCAGCCTTTAAATATTTACCGCACATATTCTCAATCATGTATTGTATTAGTCCTAATACATCAGCCATCATACTAGATGGTAAAAAAAATTTGCCTTTGAAGACGACGTCCATTTCCATTTCGCTTCCACAAACATAATCAATGTATGTGGTGGCAGGATATAGACAAACATAATATTCGTGGGTGGCGATGGATTAACATTCGGAACTGGTTTCTGTAGAGCAGTAGGATGTATTTACACACAGTTTTGTTGTATCATGATAGGAGCCCAGGTATTCGGAGAAATGGTGGGACTAATGTTCTTTATGTCTTCGACCATTTTGGGAGGTAATCTATTAATTAGAGCATAATATTTGGCAGTGTAAAAATTCTCATGTTGAGACACAGTTTTTGCATATAAATTAGTCTTAGCCAAAATTCGATGTATCGCAACTTTAAGCATCACGAAATACATTCATACTGTCCCCGAACATGGCTCCAACATCTGTGCCAACTGTGGTCATATACATAGTTTTTTCATTGTCTGGCCAATTTTGATAAGTTTGCCAGCTATGCAGTCTTCAGTTATCATAAATATTGATTCGCAAAGCTACTGTGCCCATAGGGATACCTTGTGGTTTACAGAACATGATGTTTTTGGTACTCACGTCAGCACATTTTTCGGTTACCGGCTGCACTATCGTTTCAGAAATGTTTTATGGTCTGTAAGCCATGGTTGCCCATATCCAACAAGTTTCGGCACACCCACAATCTTAATGCATTTACCGCCAATACTATTCCATCACCGGCAGATGTAAAGCAGATAACTTATGCATTTATAGCCTCTGGGCCCGAACTTCGAAATGTATAGCTCATGTTTATGAACGATAATGAACTGGTCGAAACTGCGGCGATACTTGCCTTTAGTGCGACATCTTTAGACATATCCTGAAAATTGTGCAGGTATTTCCAACTTGACCATATAAACGTTAAGATTTCAGAATTAAATCCTGATTATATGTAACCCAAATTAACTTAACGTCGATTCAAATTGTCAATTTGGAATATAACAAAAAAAAATAGCTTTATCGGGCAGGATTAATTATGCTATGCTTGAAAAAGTTTGGCATATGTAAAACCAATACACCGACAAATGTCACCCCATGAAAAAGTATCGCTGCATATACAACTGCTTCTCAGATGCCATGTCGTCAAAAACAAATAGGGAGTTCTGATTTACCTTTTCGGGTAGAACAACTTTATTATTTTTGCTGAATGGGAAATACAGCATACCATCAATTTCTTGCAGAATTTTGGCCAAGCACTGGTACCGAAGCTGCTGTAGAGATTCTGAGTACAGGTTAAACCAAAACTGTTGGGTTCCTCCTAAACATGGACGATGCATGTTTTTTCCCACAATTAGATGGACTGGGCTAGTTGAACTGTATGGTGTTTGGAAAAAGTCCCCTTGTTACGATTCATATGAAACCATCATGTCTTCCACACTGATGTCGATGGGAAAAGTAATACCTTGCTTAAAGATCTGCATTTGATTCATATGAGAACAAACGAGTACTAGTACTTATGAAGTTTGCATTCACTTGTCCACATATAATAAATGTATAATTCACTATAAATTTGTAGTTTCAAGTCAGTTTGTCGTTGTGCATCGCGCATTGAAGTTAAAAAATGGACGTGGATTAGCAATTATTCTTATAAGTAACCTTCTGTACAGAGCTCACATTCCTGTTTGTTGGGTCTGTGGCCCCAGCACAAGATAGACTAGGAGGTTGGCCCACAGTAATATCCATATCAGTTCTGTGTACATAGCTTACAATGAACACAACATTGTTTATGGTCCAAGCAATAAAGTTGGAAAATCGTCATGCTGCTGACGCCACAAAACGCACAAAGTCAAGAAAATAGCCAAGTCATTACAGTAGAAGTTCGGCGAATGACTAACCCCGTGGGGATATTCAGAACTCATGTTACCTTAAATAATGGGATGGATGGGCTTGCGATTATATATATATATATATATGTCAAAGACCTCTCAGTCCCTGTTTTTATATTTTAATCCAGCACTCTTAGCCGCTAGGCCTTACCACACTTTGGCCTCCTACTAGGTGGGGAAGAGGGATCACGTCCTTTCAATACAGGAAATCCTGACTAATGCCTGTGTTGACTAGCGCCCAAAGCCCAAACACTTATATACAGTCACATAAGAAGTCTCCCTTCCTGGAAGTTCTGAGACCCTTACCCTCAAATACCAAGCGGGAGGTCTAGCTGGGGACTATCCAACCCCTTGTGCCTTTCCAGTACGCTGCCAGAGCAGCATGCCTGCTCACAGCCAGGTATGTCATCGAGAGTGGGAACTCTCCGAACCTCCCCGAGCATACGGGGTCAACCACTTCCAGCACGAGTACATCCCTGTGATAGGGCCCCAGAGGGAACTTCTGGTGGGGCCAACTAATTCTCCCATGCTCCCACTTATTTTCCATGGAACTTGTGGGTTATTCACGACCGAATGCTCCGCCGATGGTGTGTCGGGCGAACCGAGGCAGTCCCTTCCATTAAGTGGTCGAGAACACTTTAATGCCTCCCTGGGCCTAAACATTAGACCCAATACAGAATAGATTTCATCATCTAAAAGACATACCTCCAAAGTTTCATCACTCCAACCTGACCCTCGCTCTCCTAGACCCACCAGGCGCTTAGGTGGTTGCCCCAGTTCGAGGGAGCCGTCATCGGCCACACTCCTTTACCATACTACAGAATTTCTTCACATTGAAATCCATGGTTATTGAGCCCCAACGGCCTGAATGCCAAGTGGTCCAACACCCTGCCAAGTGATCGGGCCTAGGTACCAACTGTCGGCCCATGCCATCATGGCAGATACACCTCACCAGTCGCAAGAAAACTGACATCCCATAGGGAAACGGGTGGCAGAGTCAAATTTGCAAAATCAAGGGTGACATGAGAAGCCTTGGGTCGCCATGAGTGGAGAGAGGCTATAAGAGATGCTTCATCCACCCTTTGTAAGGTCTCAGACAGAAATTGGTCTCGGCTGCTATAGCATGGTTCTGCCACACCACCTCAAACGACCAGCAACATTCCTCCCGAAGGAGAAAGAACATGAAGTCTCATAGGACGACACATACAGGAAGAAAGTGTGGAGACTTCCTGCCATTCATTCTACCTGTACTAAGTGCTCTGTGCAGTTTAGTCGGCAGTGTTACCAGTCTTGCTAGAGCAGTGAACAATATGAAATACCAGGTAAACAGTTGGTCTAAATTTATCGCCACAATGGAAATTTGGAAGAACTCGCCAGTAGTAAAAATATTGGGAATAACTGTATTTGAGGACAATAATGTAGAGAGAAGGGGAAGAATGTGGAAGAAGAAGCGAAAAATACTACCATGAAGTTACAAACATAGGCATAATTACTTTTGCTCTCAATATGAGAATATCAAATTTTCGAGGGATTTTCATGTGTGCTGGAATGCTGTAATAGCCTTGCAAAAGCTCTCGAACTTTCGTCAATCCAAATACTGATAGCTCATGCTGAGGTCGATGTAAACACCATACAGGCAATTCGTACTTTACGTAGTGTGGAACTGACAACTTAATTTTCACAGAAATGCAGGATGAACAACGTTAGACTGACAAACTTCAGAAGTAGGTTATAAAAATAATTTGAATACTTATATATGGCCTACTGTCTGAGGTTAGTCGTAAGGGTGGTACGCATCTTTGAAGTTGTACCTGTAGCACTATAGTTTATTACAAAAACTAAATAAATTATATAAAACTGAACACGGAGTGTCTGTATAATGTGTAAATGTAATTGTGACATGTGTATTAATAATCCATAGTTAAAATCCAAAGCTTTCAATAGTATAAATGAGATAAAGTTGAAATAAAATAGTAGCCATAGTCATTAACATAAAATAATTTGATGACAGCGACAGATATATGATGTGGTGTTCACAGATCTTCGTTCTTTGAAATATTATCTACATATTCAGTGTTTCATCTTGAATATTTTCTCCAATATGTGTAGTACACTAGTACTCTTGCTCCAACTTCCAAGATGTGTAACACCATTACAATTCACTTCATACAATAGGTCGTAATATTTGTTTTCGGCTTTTCTTCGTGATTAACCTGTGGTTGAATTTCACCACTTGCATATTTGTCTGAGGACAAGCAATTTTATCATTTATGTCGAAATTGACATTAGTCGTTGTAATGGAGGAAACAATAATGTCTGCATGTAAAATATTCTAGTATATTTTGCAAAATTACCGAAATATTTGGCGAATATTGTACTATCGCAATTTAATACCCAGTGTACATTTAGTATCAGAATTAGAGAGTATCCTGATTACATTCTTTTACATTGTGTCGGTATTTAGTAGGCATAAGCTAGATATATAAAGTGTGAAAGAAAATGGAAATTAAAAATAGTTACCCCAGCCAAATGATAAATACACACATGAGGAAGGATTGGATCTGACCATTGCTCAATGCAATGTTAAATTGATATCTAATAGCGAATACGATGAAAAAGAAAACTTATTACCCAAAATAAAACATCATCACTTATAAGCCAAAAGTATGTCTTAATTTTGCCAATGTCGACAGATATCTAGCTTAATGAGGAAAAGAGTAAGATGAAATATTTTACTTTATTTCCGAAACGAGCAGTTTGTGAACGATGGTATCAAACCAGCTAAATTATCCTTTGGCGCATTATTGTGGGATGGCTTGTCCTTGATTTATTATTATTGGAAAGACAGATGTGCAATAATAATGTCAATTGTTCGTCCACTTCCTATGCATTTCGCAAGTTCGTGGCAGCACCCAATTTAATCACCGAGAGTCGAACTGATCCAGTGAGAGTTGTGTGCAAACTATGCCCACCTCAGCCATTTCAACGGACAACAAAAGTACTAATATTTACAATTCTAACCAAGAATTTCGTTGATCGAATTTGAGACTTTTGTGTGTCCACAAGCAAATAAATTGAATGTGAGCCAACGAAGCATGAACTATTTTTTTTACCATTACGAATGCACGAAGCTTACAAAGTCACTGAACATTAAATTACATAGCAACATACATAGGAATGCTATGCCGTTACGAACGACTGAAAACATTAGTGTTGTATAAAAATGCTTATTTTGTTCATTATACTAATTTTTTAAAAATAAGTTATCTTATGCATCATGCAATTATCTAAGGAAAGTCAAGAAGAGTTATATGCATACAGAAAGAGTCATTCAATAATAAAAGACTTCTGTAAATAGTGCATATTTAATTTTATTAATGGGCAGTATGTTGAACAAAATTGAGAGAAAAAGATTTTTTTTACTAACTTTACAATAGAAAAAAAGTATCTTCCCCTTAATGTGTGTATATATATATATGTAGCTATATTTAATGTAACTTCTTGTGTAAGCACAGTTGTCTGGACACACATCATCAAAATAGTTGCACCCAAAAGGAAGCAACCTCCAGGAATGAAACATGATGGGTATATTTGATAATGTGTGGCACAGAGATGATTCAAATTTCATGTTCGGCCATGCTAGTAACATCAGCAGGGTCGGACATAATCTCTGTACTGGATAGACAGCACCCCTTCAAAGTGAAGTCTGCCTATGAGACGCGTTCGACAGCACTTCGAATAGTTTGATGCGTTCGAGAGAGGTTGTATCGTATGGCTGCGGGAAGTAGGATGGTCATTTCACCATATTGTACACCCACTAGTCGTGCAGGTATTACCGTAGCATACTGTTGACTCCAGTTTATTGGAGAAGGCACGCACATACGATACACAGGACCTGGGAGACCACCACAACCACACCGAGAGAGACAATATTGATCGATCGACATGCACATGTGCCCCAACCTCTACAACTTCAGACATTCAGCAAGCAGTGATGTCCACTTTGCAGCATCCTGTATGTACCAGCATCATTGGTAGATGACTGTACGAAGCAGGACTACATGCACGCAGATTTTTATTTTAAGACTATCATTCTTGAAACCACATCAACTTCACCACAGGATACAATAGTTACATGACCGACTTTTATGGAGCCATGCAGAATGGTAGTGGGGAATTTTCACTGATGATGGTGTTTAAGGACACATATGTGTGAGGACGCAAAGCACACAGCACAATGATAAACTGTCGCTTGTCACACATCATATGTCCATACTACCTGGTGACATTGTGCGATTTCATACTATGCATGATTTCCATTTGTTTTCATCACATGCAACTTGAGATTTTAACAATATGTTCATTAGTTCCTGCAAACAGTGACCCTGCTGTTTGTGAAAACTCACACCAATGCATTGTTTTAACCGGACAATGCTTATCCTCATACTGCTGGCATCTCAATAGCATACCTTGAGGCCATGGGTACTCTGTTATGGCCAGCCTTATATCTCGACCTATCTTCAATAGAAAATTTGTGAGGCTACTGTCCACTCTATCATGACTCCACCCCTACCACAAAATCTACAGGAATTGCAAGTGAATATACAAACTGTATGGGATGGGTTATCACAGGATAAACTGTATAATATTGTGTATTTTTTCCATGAGGAAAAAATTATCCACATTTGCCATAGTACACTAAATATGAGGAAGCGATTATATAGCTATATTGTGTGCAGTTAGCATAATAACTTCAAAATCTCGGTAAATATTCTACAGACATAAAAGCTTAGAGAATAATATATCACATCTGTCTGTCACAAACCTTAGTTACGATTTCACATTTGATGGCGTTTTATCAAATGGTGTGAAAATGTGGCAAAGTTTGCTTTTAAAAAAAGCTTAGGTTATAATGCAACATATTATGATTTTCGGGGTTCCTGAGTTTAACCTAAAACTTAAAATTGGCATTTCTATCTGCGATTCTTTAGAAATAATTGCCAAATGCGCTTACAAAAACTAGGACATATTTTTTTTTTTTTTTTGTTAGGAGTGTTACCTTCCATCAGAATTAGGTGGTTCTATATCCAAATATCCCAAAATTGTTGCTCACTTAGCTTATAATATTACTTGGAGTATATCGTATAACATCGGTCTTTTGAGGTCATGATGATAGCCAGAGTTGTTTAGGGTTCCAAGACTTCCTCTTTTACCCAGACATGTCCTGTTTTTCAGACCTAGTAAACTGTCCGGCTGGGTTTTACAAAAATAACGAAATGCCCTCTTGTTCAATAAAAGTGTAATACAGTGAAGCTTAATTCTTGTAGGTTTTTTATATGTCGTTTATTTGTAATTTAGTAACAGTGTCAACGAACTTCCTACAAAAGTGCAAACTTTTTGGAGAATATTATGTAAAAATTTTGTCTTAATGAAAACTGATATACTTTTCCCGGGCTATTTTATTTTATGTGTCTAAGTTGAGTGGTGCCTAATCAATTCAGAATTTGATGATTATTTGCTAGGAAATAGAAACCTGTTAGAACAAATACAAACGCCAAATAAATACGATCGAAATATATCTGATCCTGAGCTGTGCGAGAGTGATTAAGTTTCAGTTTATAAAATAATTGTGTGCAGTGCTTATTTACAGCTGTGGTTATATAAATACTTATTAATTATTTGCTTGCAAATTATTCTGTAGTGCCTACAAACCAAAAGGAATATTCTGAGTGAATATTATTATTACTTAATCTGTTTGCAAAAAATTATAATAATTTAAATTTATATGGTGCCGATTTTTGGATACAATTATGCATGTAATATTTAACTAACCTACAACTAAGTATATTGATTTTGTACATTTACCTCGTAAAATTGTGTGTCCACTTTCTTCGTGTCATTTTATTGCAAGTGTCCTCTTTTTTCATTCCAATTACTTCAACATGTCCTCTTTTTGAATACCGTCTGTCTGGTAACCTTGAAGGTGCTTCACAACAAGCTCAGTGTATATAATGCACCGCATCAGCCTGTTACTGGTAGTGAGTGTTGGGTGAAGAGATGTGGATGGCTCTTAACAGCGAGGTTTTGAGAGCCGATGAGGATAGCGAGTGTTAATTTAATCATACATTTGGTGGTTATATCACCAGTGTTTTCAAAATGGCACCCAATTGTACTTATGGGGTTTCCTAGGACGTAATGTTCGGAATCAGGATGCTTGCCTGTGATCGGCATTTGGCTGATGTATTTCGATTTTTATCTAGTGGAAGCTAACTAGAATTAAAATAGTGAGAGAAGAGTGAAGAGTTTTGGGCTACTCTCAAAAGCGAGGTCATAAAATTAAAACATAACTCTGGACTTAATGTACATACCTTACTTTTACGACTTGCGCTTTCCTGATGCTTTTGAGGTGTCAATGGCGTGACCAAAAAAGTTTCTCAAAGAAGATCAAATATGTCTGTAAGTTAGTGGTTGCTAGATTGTATTTTTTTTCTATAACTGGACTTGAGCCAGGTTTGTCACTACCACATTCGATTGTTAACATGCGATTCCTATAGTAATTTGAACAATATATTAGTACCACAAAATTATACAAGATTAGATCTCGTCTTGATTTAGGGAGAAAAATTAAATTGTATCATTTTTAAACTTTTCATATCGATATAATAATAAATTTGAGTTGTACATGGGAAAGACAAACTACTGTGGCATCTGTATAACTGTATCCTAAATTTAAACAATCGGAAATCGCTCGTGTTTGACTTTTTTATTTAAATTTAAACACAATTATAAACTGGTATGACCATAGTAACAAAGAAAGATACTTTAGTAGTGTTTCGCGCACTCTGAGTTTATTTTCGTCAAAAATGAAAAAAAAAATATTTGAAAAAAATAGTTGTATTAAAAAATATAGAAGTAGCATGATAATGGCGAGTCGGGGGCAACCTCATCTGGCACAGGCACCAAGCGCAGGCCAACAAACAGCTTGGGATTAACCTTATCCTTCTAAATGTACGTTTCCCTCACAATTTACTGTTTTCTTTCGAATGCGACCATTTTTCTCTTAAAATGTCCTTTTTCCTTTCAAAATGTCCCTTTCCTCAGCAAAATTTTTTATTTTTTCCCCTCTTAAAAGCATTGATTCCCCACGTGCAAAATGTATGGCTCCAAATGCTCTTTTCATCATATTCAGGGTGATCGTTTTCGAGGGCAGAGCAGTGATGATTATATATGTTTTATAGGCAAAAACTATGCCAAACTGATACACATGGTCCAGGGCGTGGAACCGAAGTCGACCTTCCACAATTTCGGTTCTGTCAGTCTTCTTGGCTGCTATCTGGACGGGGATGTCCTTGACCTTGTTCTGTACCTTGACCATGACCCTGTGCCTGTGTCCTTATTTCTAAATATAAAAATTGATATAAAGAAGCAAAAAAAAAAGCATAGCAACAGAGAATGTGACCCAGTGCTCCCCCTGCTAACCACTACACCCTAACCATCATCTTATGCCCCTCAGCTACCCTAACTCCAATCATAAAAAAATATAGAAAAATTTATTAAAATTTTAAAATCAAGGAACATATAATGTTACCCCGCCCTCACCCCGCTCGACACTAACACACTAAGCAATAACCACATCCTATATCTACCCCTTCCAATCACAAATATTGAGAAATATCGCAACAAATTGAAAAAAAAATTAAATCAAGGAGAAAATTACATTTATGACTTAGACCAGAATGTTTGATGTCGACATGGAAATTGACTCAAATGACATTCAAATCGAAAAATCGAGAAAAAATATTTAAAAAAAGTAGAACCAAAAAGGGAAAAATTTACACGCCTAATGTGAAAAACATTTGGATGTGTGTAACACAGAGGGATCGATTTTCATAAGGATGTAAAAGTACAGCAACTCTCTGGTATGTAAGTCATCTGGAATATGAACCTGGGCAATTTTTATTGACTGTTTAGCTGGTAAGCCTCCACCATTGCGTCACATTCGCTCCACCCCCAAAACTATATTTCATTGGCTATAGGTGCCCCAATCTGCAGATCACCTGTACCACTGAATCATTACTTTCAATAACAAATTTTCTGTCCAACAACACCAATCAATTGCACCACTCATTGACCACTAGAATGCACCTTCAACTCATAATTTCATGGTGGATGTGGTGCTAATTGTGGTACATGTTGTACTGGGTGTGGTGTATGTTATGCTTGTTGTGGTATATGTGGTTCTAATTTTGTGCATGTGATGCTGATTGTTGTGCATGCAGTGCTGATTGTGGTGCTTGTAGTGCTGATTGTGATGCATGTGGTATTAATTGTGGTGCTAATTGTGGTGCATGTGATACTAAATGTGGTGCATGAGATGATAATTGCCGTGCACAAGGATGTGATTACATTAGCTTAGAAGCAGTGTTGCTAATTTTAGAATGTATCTTTAAAATATCACTCCAAGTAAACTGACAGCGACAAGGTTATGTTTAGTCTCACATGAATACAAATTTTAATTCTAGTGTACTTCAACCAATACGAAAATAAAGCTAATTAGAAATCATATATTAATATTCCGCAGCATAAGATTATGCTTCATTTACTATACATAGGACCATCGCTCATATCAATATAATTTTAATTAAATATGCCGAACTGCATTCCCACCAACCAACCATATTTAATACAATATTATCCAACAGCATGGACAGATATTTCAGCCATCACACAATATACACTGCCATAACATAACCTCTGTCAAGAAATAAACCAAGCAGCTATCCCTACAAAATATTCCGATAAAATATCATGTCACGTAAAACCACGACAACATGAACTGATCGCAACATTAGTCGTTACCCACAATCTATGTCACTTGAAGAGAACCAGTAATACAAAAAATAGCATTTCAATAGGTCATATGATTAAGTCATACCAGCCATACCACCAGACCAGCAATACTCATAGGTCAAATTGTTAGAACATTCCAACCATCCATTCCTACGAAAATAATCGAATCAAATACTTAACAACAATACAACTATGTTATACATGTCACCTAGACAGATCATCGCTCTACTTAATACAGAATATTCTCACCAACGAACAAACTATGTCGAAATGTATCAATAAGTCATGCCATCAGACCAGTGAATCAAATGTTTTAGTCAAATCATTCCAAACTTTAATACTTGCAAACCACATCACATCACACAACCTATTCCGACAGATCACACCATCCATTTTCCTAGAGCTTACTGTCAGACAATACCAGAAAACCTGCAAACTGACTCCTGCAGACTAACCCCTACCAACTAACTCATACCGACTGAATCCTGCTGACTACTTCCTGCAACCTGACTCATGTCGACTGACTCCTATCGACTGACTTCTGTCGACTGACTTCTGTCGTCTGATTACTTCATACTGACGCCTACATACTGTCTCTCACAGACTGTCTCCTACAGATTGACTCCTGCCAACTGACACCAGCCGACTAATATCTGTTGACTGATGACATGACGTATTGATACATTTCGGCCTGGTTGGTTCATTGGTAAGGATACTCTGTATAGAATGGTGTCTAGGTGACATGTATGGCATGTTGGTATTGTTGTCAAGTATTTGGGTCCAATATTTTCGTAGGAATGGATGTTTTGAATGTTCTGACAATATGACCTATGGGTGTTGCTGGTCTGGTGGTATATCTGGTAAGGTTCGTATGACCTATGTTTTGTATTGCTGGTTCTCTTCTAATGACATGGACTTTGGGTAACCACATGTGTTATGATCAGTTATTTTAGTCGAGGTTTCACATGATATAATATTTTATCAGAATATTTCGTAGAAATAGCTGCTTGGTTCGTATCTCGACAGAGGTTTTGAATTGCAGTGCATAATATATGATGATTGAAATATCTGGCCATGCTTTTAGATAATACGGTATTAAATAGGTTTGGTTGGTTGGCATGCAGGTTGATATATATATATATAATACGAATTATATTGATATGAGCGATGGCTCTCTTTAGAGTATATGGAATCCAGTGTTAAGCTGCAGAATATTAATAGAGTAAATAATTTTTAATTGGCCGGTTCTTTTCGGATTGTGTTGAAGTATAAGAATTCAGAAATTTTGTATGCATGTGAGACTACACATAACCTTGTCACCTTCAGTTTATTTGGAATGAAATTTTAAAATGACAAGAAAATTTACAAGACTGGTTCTTTGCTAATGCAATCACATCCTCGTGCACCCCAATTAGCACCACACACACTAGAATTAGCACTGCACACACCACAATTAGCACCACACGCCTTAATTAGCACCACACACCATAATAAGCACATCATGCACCACAATTAACACCACAAGCATGAAAATAAGCACAACATGCACCACATACACCACAATTTGCACCATACACTCCCGAATAAGCACCCACACACCTTAATCAGCCCCACATGCATCACAATCACCACCACACCCCACAGTTAGCACTACATGCACCACAGTTAGTACTACATGCACCATAGTCAACACTACACACGCCACAATCGGCACCACACTAACTGCAGTCAACATCGCACACAAAAAATTAGCACCACATGCACCACATTCAGCAGCACATGCATCACAGTTAGCTCCCCATGCACCACAGTTAGCACCACATGCTCCACAGTTTCCACACATGCACCATGAAAATATGAGTTGAAGCTGCATTCTAGTGGTGAGTGGACGATGCAATAAATTGGTGTGGGTAAAGGGATAATTTGTTATTTAAAGCTAATTTTTAGTTGGTCATTGTGATCGGTAGATTGAGCTACTCTATATCCAATTAAATATAGTAAGTGGGTGGAGCGAAGGCGACAGATTGGTGGAGGCTTTCCGACTTAACAGCCAATAAATATTGAAAAAGTTCAGTTGCCTGCTGATCGTTGTACAAGGGAGTGGCTGTATTCTGCATTCTTTATGATAATCGAACTCCCAGGTTCACACACATCCAACTTTGTTTTTAGCATTATTTGAGTAATTTTGTTACGATTATTTTTAGATTTTTTATGTCAATGTCTAAAACAAAGAGTAATCTATGTAAATTTTCTTCTATTTTTAAGACTTATTTAATTTGTTTTGTGATTTTTTCTAATTTTTTATGACTGGTAGGTGGCAGGCGATGGACAGTGTGTCAGTTAGGGTGTTGGAGTTTAGCAGTGGGAGAGTTTGTTAATGTTGTATGTTAAGTAATATGTTCCTCGATTTTTCGATTTTTTTTTTTTTTTTCGATTTTTTTCCCTATATTTCTCGATTTGTTATGATTGGGAAGGTGAGTTGGTGAGATGCATGGGGTTTTTGTTCTGATGTTTGGTTTTGGCACGGGGAGGGCAGGTACCTTTATGTGTTCCTTGATTTAAAAAATTTATTTTAGATTTTTGTAAATTTTAAGCAATTTTTCGTTTTTTTTTTTGTTTCAAAGTCATTGGTATGGCGTAAAGATTAAGGTCATGGTTTATATCACCCGGATCGCATATGACAGCGAATATGGTAGACGGAACAAATATGGCGGAAGGTAAGCTTCGGCTCCGGGTCCTGAAACATTTGTTTCGATTTGGCGAAGTATTAGCCTATAAAACACATATAACCACCACTCTTCTGCCCTCAAAAACGATCCCCCGGAATTAAATGGAAATTACCTTAGGAGATAATTTTTGCAAATAGGAGATCGGTGCTTTGAAGAGGGAAAAATTGAAATTTTAAGGGAGAAAGGTCAATTTAGAGAGAAAAACTGTAAATTATGCGGGAAAAAGGAAAACATTGAGGGGAGAAATGAAATTCCAAGATGGTGGTCGGGCAGCGCCTGAGAACTGTTACGGGTGCTGTTTTCCCCGACTGGCCAAAATCATACTATATATATATATATATATATACACACACACACACACACACACACAAATTTGACGCACTGTTAGCATAATTTATACACCACATACAAATATATTATAAATATAGTTACACTACTAACTACTAAATGAAAACAGTTTTTTAAATGGGTAAGATATGCTCATTTTAGGTTTTTGGCATACCCTGCGCGCATAAAGTAAATACTGCAACAGGCTCTAGGAAATTATTTTTATCTGTTTGTAGGCGTGTAGTCGTTGGCACTCCAGAGGTGGCAGTACATAAAGCATACTACCCATTTTAAATATAATATCACTGATGGAACCATATTTTTCTACTATCAAATGTTTTTTTTTTCATATTAACTCACCAAATGATTATAAAAATAGAAATATATTATCAGCATAACTTATTTATCTCAGAAAATATCTTACTCCCAGAATTCTTTCACTGGATCTGTTAATTCCTTCACAGATATGTTATATTGATTCACAGCACAAATCTTCGATACAGAAGTAATGTTATAGCGTTGTTCCCAACATGTCAAGTTACTCCTCTCATATGCGTTCACACAGTTTGGAGTGTTCCAATAGTTGCTGCACGATCGCCATGGTACATCTGGAATAAGAAACATTTAATTTATGGAGCTTGTAATGATGCATTCAATGACACTTTTTCATAACGATGATTAAAAATAGAGTAAAATATTACAATTACAGACAATTCAACTTGAAAAATAAAATACACTCAACAATAGGAAAGAAAATCACTGATTTTTTTTTACTAAAATTCAAGTCCTGTATATTAAATAAATAGCTTAAGATGTGTATTTATAAAGTTTTTCTTAAAATATAAGTTTAGAGTTATTACTTACAATGATAAACGACTAAAGAGTGGGAATAAATTAACTTAGTTTGGAAAAAATTAATATCTGTACTGTGGTAGCCATAAATGTCATCAATGTAGTTGCCAAAAAACTGTATCGAGATGTTAGAAATATAAAGTGTGGGGTGGCGCTGGGATGAAGGACTGGGAGAAACGGGAGATGCCCGAAAAAACCCGCCGACCAACGGCATCGTCATGCATGATTCCCACTTGCGAGAATCGGGTGACTCGGCCGGGAATTGAACCCTGTTCGCCTTGGTGGATGACGAGCACGCTAACCGCTCAGCCACCGCGACTCCTAAACTTGCTTCCACAAATATGCATATGGAAATATTATAAAGAAACATAATGAAATTTGATAATAAACCCTAATAGATGAGGCGAGTTTTGCAGCCAAGATGGTGGCTGTGACATTACCCAAAATGGCGGAATCCACGATCGCAGAATTAAGGATGGTGGATAATCCGCAATCTTGCAGCCCCAGATCTTGCCCTTGGAACGCCATTTCCCATCTACTAATTCATTACAACTGTAACTCCTTGTTATGTGATGTTTCCTGTAATATGTAACGTTTTGATGCTTTTATGATGGTTTCATCTTCCAAATTTTGGCCAGCATTTATTGTTCAGATTAATTACAACTAAGTCCGGAAAATAAACCACTACAATTCAATTATGAAAGTAAGAATACCTACTGGTAAAACCCAACACGGATTCCATAACGTATTAACAGAATACTAATAGCCTTGGCGGCAAAACTTAAAAATTTATACTATACAGTGTTGGGGAGTAATTAATTACAAGTAATTGAATTACCAGTAACGATTACATTTGATGTAATTAGATGAGTAATCTTTACATTTACGAATTTTGTAATCTTTACTTGTAGTCTACATTTATTACTGTAGCAGTAATCGTTACTTTTCTGTAATCCTGGCATTTTTGACAGTAGCTTTAGATAATCGTCACCAGATGTGAATATTTACTTCTCACAGAGTAAAAACTCAGTCTACCTGAACTTTACTCTATGGTATTGATATCTACTATGCGTATTCTCCTAGGCTGTTTTCCGTATTGGTTAACCTCTGGGATTTATAAAACACGTGGGTAATAAGTTCACTTCATAGTGAATGTAATGGAACATGAATAAATAGAAACACTCTCAAAAGTTGTGCGTACATTTCCGTTCCCGTATTTAAGTAAGTATTTTAAGCTCGTGGATGGTTCAGATGACAAAAAATATGTCAGTGAAATGCTTGCTTTGTAGAGGTAGTGGTAACAAAATACTTAAAGCAGTATGAAGTTCGTATGTCAATTTAAGAAAAAACATACAGGTAAGTGATTTTTTCCTTCACATTATGCATTCGTTAAACTTTTCAATGGGAAAAATATGACTAATTGGTGAGATTACTGTTCACACGAAGAAACTATACAGGTAAAACTAAGGCATTGTTTGAAATTGCATACTTTGTAGACCAAATGGTCACATGGCCCGACTTTGTATAAAAATGGTGATGTATTTCGTCATTTCATATTTTGTGTTTTGTATCCTAACATTTGTTAGCAAAGAGACAAAATCAAAAAATCCGGGCCAGTATGGCAAGGATTTTTTTTATTTTTAACCTTTAAAAACAAAGCACGAAAACATATTAATTAATATATTCGAAATACTTATTGTTTGTAATGTTTTTATAACAAGCATTGCTTTAGATAACAAGTAAGTTTTGTACTTTGCTTATATTTCTTTTAAAAAAATATTTCAAATTCTTTTCAGGGATGATAAAATTAATACGTCCCTTTTTAAGCATTGTTGCTTTGCAAAATATGATTTTAATTTTTCTTATTATAGATATATGTGTTGCCACGAGTACTAAACAAGTGACTGCAGACAATGTCGGAACTGAAACCTACCAAATTACACCATGACGAATTGATCATTTCTGAAACGCCTAAATTTGAAATCAAAAATAAAAATCTAGCAATTCTCAGAAATGAATATTAGGATATTTCTACACAAAATGACAGCCTATTATTTTACATTAGCGAGATGAAACAACTAATATGTGCATTTGTTACTAAATAATTAAACAACAAATGTATTTATTTAAGCTATTTTCTTTGTTATTGTTTTGAGATGAATGGATATGTTAGGGTTACAGTATGCATAACATTGAATTTAGATAAGCGTTGTCACCCTGCAATCGTGAAAAATGTGTGCGATTTATTAAGAATTGCAACTATGGCAACAACAATTATGTGCTTATTATATTTCAGAGAGTTCATTCAGCAAAACCTCATGAAATGGATCAACTGCAGCTGGGTGCTAAGAAAAGATTGGGGAACACAGATTATCAGCCTCCTGCAAAGAAACGACTGCAACTGTTGATAAACTTATTTTGAGTTTTGTTTGTAAATCGGCCCAGCCTTTTTCCATAGTGGAAAAATAGTTCTTTTGAGAATATGATCAAAGGTTTTGCTCCCAACAGGACTGTTATAAGCAGGAAAACATTGTGTAATAGAATACATGAACAGTATTACTTGCTTAAAGAGATGTTGGTTCAAGAAATTTAAAAACTTGAAGCTGTTGCAATTACTGCAGATTGCTGGTCACATTTCGATCGAGGTTTCGTGGGAGTGAGTGTGCACTGGTTAGATCCTGCCTCCTTGCATAGGAAATCTGCTATGCTAGACATTGAAATGTTGACAGGGCAGCATACTTACGATGTTCTAGCAGCTGCCCTCGACAATATTTTGAGAGATTTTGAAATTCAGAATAAGGTCACAATGTGTGTGACTGATAGTGGCTCCAACTTCATAAAAGCATTCACGTAAGTTAAATATTTGCTAATATCTTGAAAAAGAGGTATATGCTGTACCTGTTTGTTGTTTTCCATAAAAACGCAGAGATATATATTGTTTTAATTTTAGATTGTTTTGTGTGATAGTCAGTGAGCAGTGTGAAAATAAAGATTGTGCCCCTGCTGATGATATGCAGGAGGTTTTTAATGAAAGTAAGGAAGAACAAGAGATTGAATTTCACGAAACTTCATCAGTTTTGGATTAGGGGTAAAATGATTTGCAGTATATGTTGCCACATCATCAACCCTGTGCTGCACATACTTTAAATTTAATTGCTGTTAAGGTAAGAAAATTTGTTGTATTGTGTGTTAGATTCAATTTCACATTCAAAAAACCCTTAGTTGGACGTAGCATATTGAAAATAAAAAACACTCGTATCTCCCATTTTAAGAAAAAAGCAACTTTTATTGTTATTTCGAAAAAATCATATTTTTGCCTACGTGGTACTAACAGTCTGTATTAATTTTTTTTATGTAGTCCAATATGCTTAATTGCATTTTCATGTGTTATTGAACAATTTTTTAACAGGATAGCCAAGCTGCTGAAAATTATGACAATTTCAAGAAATTTACGAAATCTGCATTTGCTAAGTGTCAAGCATTGTGAAACAAACAGAGAAGCACCATTGTCTGTGACAAACTACGCGAGGCTTAAAATAGGACTCCCATAACTCCAAACAGCACTCGTTAGAATAGCTTGTTTGAAAGTGTTAAATGTTTGACATCTCTTGTACAAATTTACGGCAGTGATAAACTCGATAATGTCATGGATGATGTTGGTTTGGTTAGATTAAAACCTGCAGAATTAATTTTTCTGAACGAGTATGTTGTGGTGAGTACTGATATTTAAGCAAACAATATGTTTTAATTTTTTTTTACGGATGTAAAATCCTTCTTAGCAATTTTTTTCCTTCTTAAAATCATTTTAATCCAATTAAAATCATTAATATTACATGTTCAGCATGTTGACACAAACCAAATTCTTAAAAAAATTTGTGCGCAAAATACCAAAATTTAATTTTAAATGAAAAACACATTTGTTTCGCAAACAGGGTCCCTTAAAGGTTTTAGGCAATGGAGCCTGTAGCAACATCGCTCAATATTCTAGAGGCAGAAAATAACATTTATACGATTACTTGATGCCAATCATCACGTGTCTGAAGAAAGAACTTGAGATGAAAGCCAAAGACACAATGTTAATGTATTGGAGACCCCTTGCAAAGGCTTTGCTAGATGGAGTCAACAGACGATTTGAAGAGGTTTTGCAGAACCAAAGGTTGACCTAGGCCAAACCTAGGCTAGACCAAAGGCCTAATACCTTCTCTGAAGTTTGAGTGGATCTCTGATGCTGCAGAACAAAATGATGGGCTTAAAATGTTGCATGAAGAAGCTTCTTTAGCTTGTAATGCATCGTCAACTACTTCAACTGCAACGTTAAACAAAATGTCAGAGAAGCCAAGTTTTTGTCCAGGAATGCAGCCAAAGTTTATAAAAGTGATAACACCGAAGTTTCTTAAGACATGGGTCTTAATTACAACAATACAGACGTCCTTTTGAACTTTCCAACTTTGAAAAATTTTTTATTAAATCTAACACGGGCTTGCCATCGAGTGCACCGGTTGATATGCTTTTTAGCTTCGGAAAAGATTTGTTTTCTTGGAAACGAGGTTTCATGGGAGATAAAACTTTCAACATGCAACTATTTTGCAAAGTGAACAAGAATTTATTTAAAAATTTTGAAAATAATTATATGTAGGGTCAATTAGTTAGGGCACATGTCAACTAATACCGCATTTCCGCAAAAGCTGTCTAGCTGTTTCTTCGTATTTCAAAACACAGTTCATGGCATTTTTATGAATGTGTGCAATATAATATCACATTATTGCAACGGCATTTGTGAAAATGTTAACCCATACTTTGTTTACAAACAGAGAAAACTTGGCAAAGTTTGTGTATTGAAGTCAAGTTTTGCATGCAGAATCACAACTACCCCAATATTGTGAATTACACCAACATTATGATTTTTTTTTTACTTTTTATCTGGGCAATCGTTAACACGAAAATTACAAAAACAAATATTAATATTATTAATCTTGTTGCAATCAGTGGCTAACTTAGATTATATTTATATATGATATTTAGTCCATGTAAATGCTAGCGTAATTAATATATTAACCTCTGGTTTTTAAATTTCTCAAAAGTTTTCAAATTTCTCAAAACTTAGTTTTTTTCCTGTGTTTACATTTGTGTTATTAACTTATCATTAACTTTTTCTTTATCGTACTCGTAATTGCTCAATAATGTTCATTAATTTAAATTTAAGTCTAATCTTCTGAGTTTTTACACAGATCACATAGTAAAACAAAAAAAAAATAAAAAAAATTCATTACATTTTGATTGGTAATGGAGTCACAGTCATAAAATTCAAACTGTAGTATTTTTTTTGTATCGGCAATTACATATGCTACTCTAATTAGAGTAGTGTAAATCGAAAACATGCAGGTAATTGTAATCTACTTGTAGTTGTAATTAATTGCTATTGAAATTCAGTAACTTTGATTGAAATTAGTAACATTTTCTTAAAAGAATTTGTAATTAAGCCCAATTACAATTTGCCAGTATTTTACCCAACACTGATATTTTTACCGAACAAGTAGGACACTGGCTGCAATCATTTGTAAAAGGCATGAAAACTGTTGTAAGAATAAAGCATGCACAAATACCATATTTCTGACTGTTGATAAGTCTACTCAACAAAGTATAACCCTCTCAATACATAATGCAAAGAATGACTTTTTTCATGTACGAATATATAACTCTAAAATTCTTTTATTTTACGAAGAACTTTGTACCAATTTAAGTGTTGCACATAACCAAGAACTTCGCTGACATAATGTTATAAATAAATATTGTATTCTAAATAAATGGTAGCTAACTCCCAAATGTAATGTGAATGTGCCAGCTTAATTAGTAACAAAATTAATTGAAGAATCGTATTTGTAGTACTAAGTATGAAACCAGTTATTCTAAAACCAGCCATGTGACCTACTTTTCTGGAATCAAGCTTTTCTGTAACAAAAACCTATATTTAAATTATTTTTCTATATTTTTTATATATCCACTGTCGCAATTTTTTAGCTGCGCTATAAAAAAGCGTTAATATAAATATTTGAATATAGATGGTGCCACGGATGGAATGAAACCTGAAAAACATTGCTCAGCAGGTTGGAGCTAGTTCGCTTGTATGATATCAGGTAGCTGTACAGTAGCTCTCGTTTGTTCACAGTGCAGAGAGTTTAATAGCTTAATGCTATTCGTCACTCCTTATTTGAAGAGAATGTAGTAAGTGCGCAGGGGAATAAACACGACTAGCGAATTTACATGGATAGCCGCAATATGGTACCTCGAACATAATGTTTATAGTATTGCATTGTGCCAATGTGCCAATCAAAAAACGAAATACATTTTCCAGGTGGATGGATAATATATGATACTCTAAAAGAGTGTGAAGGGATTTGGGCCCCTCGTAACATCGAGGTCTTGAGATGAGGGTGAAACGAGGTGAGTATAGAGCAGCGCCAGGCGTGGCAAACGGGAGATTCCCGAGTAAACCCGCCGACCAGTTGCATCGTCCGGCACGACTACCACGTGCGAAAATCCGGGGCGACCCCACCGGGAATTGAACTCGGTTGGCCTAGGTGGGAGGCGAGTAGTATGATCACTACACCACCGCAGCCTCGCGGATATTCAGAATCAGTTTGATACAAAAGCGTAACCACCCGTGATCCCATTAAATTTAATTTGCTTAAATACTCTACTATTACTTACTGAAACGATATATTATTATTAATTGAATATATTGTTTGAAATTAAAATATGAAAATTTATGCAGTAATATCTTTGAGTAAAGATATGCCTTGAGTGGAATTCCCCATGTTAAATTTTCTGACCACTCCAGCTGTAGTTTGAGGGATAAACACCACGTCGCGCTAGTCCATTTTCGTGGCGTGTGCGTGGGGAAAGGTTGCGGCGTTGCCACATATACATCTAACCTCTCTCTTACTCATACTCCGTCTCTGTCACACCCAGTCCCAATTCCGCAACAGTAGAAAGTGTTCTGAAAGTCTGCTATACACACACGCTGGGACAGACAAGATGGCGGACACCCGAATTCCTTTCTCAGATCGTATATATCAGTTTACGAAAAAATGACAAATTCCGTAAAACATATGCATGAACAAAATGAAATATAGTATAGGCTATTCACGGTAAAGTGGGGGCACTTTTGAAAGCCCTGTCATTTGGAATAATAGCCAATAAATATATTTTACTTTAGCCTTAGACGTTAACTTCCAAGTTTGGTGAAATATACACACTTTTTTTGTTACTTATATGGCAATATTTGTTAGAAAAGTTAGTTAAAGGATAAACAATTTCTGAAAGTAAATGTAACTAGGGCTCCGAAAGTGCTCACTTTACCGTGAACAGCCTATAAAGGGAAACGTTTCATATTACTCATACGGTCATATTAAAAGAATAAACACCACTTTATGAAACACGCGATAACTGTGGAATTATCTTATCACACGTGTGCACTGCAAGTGGTTTGTGTAGCTCAATGAGTTAGTGCGCAGGTCTGTGTATACGAATTTTTATGTGACACATTATGACTGTTTTTAACTTATTTTATGGTTAGAAAATATTTATTTCTAGAATATGTTTGTCTAAAAGTAATAATTCGCAAGTACCAGCACAGTAGCGTCGACGAGCAGAGGTTGTTTGCTAATCACATAGATTGTTTTCTAAAGTAGATAATTTGAGCTGTATAGCATGAGTAATGTTAACAGGCACACATGAAAGCCTTAAGTTTAATATTGTAACATTGTGTCTTCTTTTGGCTGTATAACCGTAAAAGCGTGTTTAATTGCGGAGAGCGTATGATTGATTACTATGCTCATTAAAGATATAAAGATACACATTTAAAAACAAGGTGAGCTGAGGTGGTTATATAATGTGAACCTTTAACCCCCCCCCCCCCCCCACCTACAAAATAAAAATTAAATTTGAAAACAAAATGTCAAGTTATATTTTATGTTAATTCAAGTATTGTCATCTTCCTTGAACATGAATAATGTTTATAGCACTGTGTAGTTCCATATCTGTACATGAATCCATTGATTATAAATTAATTATGTAACTATACATTTGTAATAATACAGGTTTTGTATTTTGTTCAAAAAATAAATATGAAGTCTCTCCCCCCTCCTCCTAGAGTACATTCCTAGCTACGCTCTTGTTTATATAATATGCCAATGTTTTAATGAGTGGCATAAATATCCGTCTTAAATACATGTGAATACAGTTACCATGTTTTTCCATACATAGGCAGTGCCGTTACTCATATCATTTTCCATACATTAATAGTACTCGTACGTTAAAATCTAAACCAATGCAGTCTTCAAGGGAAAAATAAATAATCGTCGTACCTCTTGGATGCACCACAAAGAACCTACATATAAGATTTGGTTGCATTTGTACCCCTGTCCCCTGCGAAATGTTTTGTCTACCATTTACAAGTTTCCATTAGCGCTTTAGATAACGTGTGGGTATGAACATATGCGTTCTTTCTTTCCTTCTGCTATATAAACTTGTATGCCTTCTGTTGTGCCCATGAGCATAACAGGAAGTAGCAGAATTTGGGAATCTTGAAGGCCGACTTAAACGACTCACGCCTCTCGCAGAATTTAGGCACCAGAAACTTCTTACATCCTTTTTAATTATCGGAAGAAAAACTGTTTTGAAAATACGATAGACTACATACTGCTAGTTTTATACTAACATATTACAGTTAACATTGTTAAGTGGTAGGGGAATGCTAGTAATAAAAGAGAAAATACCCACGATAGCGAATCAAATCTACATTTGCTCTGTGAATTAACACTCCTTGTTATGAAGATGATCGTACATGTTATAAAAATACTTCGTTTGTATAGTATAATCGTGCAAACAAAATGAGTTGTCGTTAACTAAAAAAGTATTTATTCATTCAACAGAACATGGGGCACACAGAACATAGCTACTTTAGGAAAAGTAAATTATAATTATTTAAATATGTCACAAAGTTACCACACAAGAATACCTTACTGTCACAAATCATACCAATTTGTACATAGTGTTCGTAAATTCTTGTCATTATCCATTTGTAGGATAGGAGACGACAAACATTCCAGAATACATGAAAACGTTTGACACAATCAAGATATTTAATCATATTTCTGTTATTCTTGGTAAAAACTGTCCACTATTAAGAGAGAAATGTATTTATTCGACTGCGTTTATACACACCTGCACACCACAATGCAGCGTAAGCTGCGACGTCTGAAGTAAAGCTGGTTTTACAATAGAAATATTTAAGCATTATAATATGTATTAAGATGTGTGTAGAAGAAACGAATGTGTGTTCTCTTATGTTTTGGTTCCCAGTGGAACCTTATCAGGTCGTGTGCGTTGGTGGTATTTCCTTAAGCATTGAAATAGATAGTTGTATTTTATTTCTTTCGGAAAAATTCTAAGCTTCTATAATAGCAAATGTCGGCTAAGAAGTATGATCTGCTTCAATACGGTTTTTTTTTACGAGGTGCTGTTAGGAACAAATGTAGACATGACAGGCCTGCTGCCTGTTTAAATTCACTGGAATTAAGAACTAAAACATTAATGGAAAACTGCAAATACAGAAGACGTGTTTCCGTATGACAGATAAGCGCCTACTGCATAATTCGAAATGCATTAGTTTTTGTATTGTAAACGTAGGCCGTGTCCGAAATGGCAGATTGTGTTGACAAAACAATCATGTGACCCTTTATTTTTATACAAACTTTGTGACGTATTTAATAAATAGATCTTTCGTATCTTGTATATAGCGGATGATAGCAAAAATACAAAATGCCAAAATCAGCGCCATGTTGGTTTTGACATTCAAAGCACATGCGCGAATGCGCACTTAAAAAAGATTTTTAAAACAAATAAATGTTCATAAAATACACTAGATATGTTTTAAATAGCAAGTAAGTGTTGTGCTTTGTTTATGTATTTTCCAACACATGTTTCATTTTAAGTCGTTATAGGATATTATATTATTGACTGGTTTATTAACATATTCGCAACATTCCAGTAATGATCGTAAAAATATTACGTCCATTTAAACATTAAATTGATATAAAACCAGTTTTCACAGTTAATGTAAGTATGTGTTGCTGCGAGTTCTAAACAAGAGACTGTCGACAACGTCCGTATTGAAACCTACGAATTGACAAATTACAAAATAACGAATTTGTCCTTTCTTTCGGACACGGCCTTAGCTTCACTATTAGTGATTGGCACCGAGTCATTGCATTCAACCGATGTTTAGTGTAATAATAGTTATATTATGTAATGCACCTAGCCTGAAGTAGAATACTGCGACTCTCTTTGTTATGTATAGTTTTCATGCGTTCGTTAGTGTAAACATTAACGATAAACAACACCTCAGTGTCAACGTATTTCGTACTGTTATGAGTCCGAGGTTTCAGTGTACAATATACAATGGTGTGCTGTGTTACACTCGTATAAAAGTAAACACACACAACACAGCTGCCAACTTTTCAGACAATATCCACTAATTCACATCATTATTGTAAACTTGGATCTTACAGAGACGACAGATGTATTGTCGCTTTAAAACAAACATCTGTTGGATTTGAGCCTTATACGTGATCATTAATGTCCTTTTCCCGCATTGTGCATAAGGTTTTCTGCTTACTGAGATGCACGCTCATGCAGCGTTAGCATCCGTCTACTTACGTAAATGTTTTACATATCTCGGGAAATGACATACGCACGTACACGGGGAAACGAATGTGTGTACGTCTCGTACCGTTACAGCCAATAAGCTACTACGTATTTCGAAAATCGATTTATGCGTAGTTCATTATTGTTATTCATAATATTTCTTTTTTTTAAAGAGTGGAATGGAGGCATTAACTTTCAAGAAACGCCACTGAACAAAGTTCTTTGCAATGTTAACTCTTTAACATTTAATGATCTAGAAGAGACGGAATAAACATAACCAGTTTCCTTCGTGATACGTTATAAACCGAGCGTAGCATTGAATTTATAGTTAATATGCAGAGCATTAAGAACACTACCAATGTTTTTACAAGGCAAGGCATGGATGAGTGAAAACGTTATATCGAAATCCGAAATAGAATTTTTATTCATACCAGTATTTTTGTTAAAATGAGATTTACCTCTAGTTGTTACCAGTTTTAATGATACATTATCGGACTCAAACCTATTTTCATACCTTTCTTGTAAAAATGTTTATGATTTGTTAATAGGAACACTTGCATTGTCATGTGCTTTCCAGCTACAGCTCCTAGTGGATCGATAATTCTAAATATATGCGCCTACGTTCCAGCACGTATTCAGGATGTGTTTTCGGTCAAAATGCTTATTTAGAATATCAGCTAACTAGTTGCTGTAAAGGATGTAAATAAGTATGCCTGTCGAAATGTATCACGTATCGAGCCGAGTGGAGTATACTTACATACATTAGTGCATTCCTAGGTACGGATACAGCCTTAATGACACTTTAATCGACACATTGAACGTATTGATTATGTGTACGAACAGTAACCTTTGTGGCATATCACAACCCCAAACTGTAAACATTGTGTTCAATTGTATACACTCTTAAAACATTTTGAAATTTTTACTGACAAATTTTTTGTAACAGTTGCTTGTAACAGTAGAAAGATTTTTCTTCTAAAACTACTCGTTTGTAAAACTACAAGGTCCGTGTTTGTAATATACCTTAGGAAATGTTTCTACTGTACTGAGCCGTATCCACGAGCTTCAAAAAATGGCGGACATTCAACAACGTAAAACCGTATAAAGCTGTTTGTGCAAAAACTATGGGTGCTGAAAGAATGTATTGTATGTTTTAATTACGTAAAACACATAAAACAACTCAAATTATCGCAATAAAACGACAAGTTCCAATAAAACGTGACCGTATTATTCATTATTTATTAGTGTTTCCTAGCTTAACAGAACTCTTAGTCAACTCTTAATACCCCATGGTTAAGAGGCGTCCAAATCTCTTAACTAAACCACTTAAAAAAAAAAAAAAATGTATTCTTCTTAACCGTATACGTTAAATATAATTTTGTATGTATTTGTAACTATATTTTCAGTAAAAATAACTTGCAGATTGTAAGTCAAGTTGGTCTTGTGGATAAAGGTGCGAGCTAGTAGTATACCGGGCTTGAGTTCTACTCCTGCTGGTGAGATATTATTTTTTTGTAAATGTTTTTTTTAATTTTTTTTTAGTGGTGTTATGTTACTAATTCATTATATTTGTTATTTTTTTAGAATAGAAAATAGTAATTTTATTTATACTCCCTAATAATGTCAGTTGTATTACAAGCCATCATTCGTAAAATTACAAAGAAATGGTTTGCAGATTTTACAAGAAAACTCTTTGTTGTATTACAAAGGATTTTCTTGGCAACTGTTTCTCCAAAGATTTTTCTAGTAAAAGTACAAAAATGTTTTAGAGTGTAGACCGTTGTGCATCTAAAATATATTCCTCCACTACTGAACAATTATTTCCTGTCCATTTCGTTTCACATAAGAACGGAATGAAAAGTTTACTATGATGTTTGACATAATTTATGATTTATATGAAGTTTGAATTTGTAAGTGCAAACTGTACGCGTATTTTATCATGAACAACTAAACTATAGTAAAATAATAGATTATAATTAAAAACATAAAATCGAATAGTAGTTGATATCGCTGCAAAAATGTTGGCTCACACATAATTCTACGACATAAACAAAACACATGCTATGGTCGCCGCTAGTAAATCATGAGTTGTGTATTCACAGTTACAACGAATGCTGGTAACACGCATGTGATAGGCTCGCCTTTGGCAGAACTTGAACGAACACGTGGGTGAGCCGAGGTCAGGTTTATGGCATACTTTTACCGGCTGCGGAATTTGCAACAACGCGCGGATGACGTCGTCGAGAACAATAGCGCTCCTCTGGATCATTAGCGGAACTAACACATAAAACTGGTCAGACTTTTTCCTATACCATGGCTACTCTAGAGTATATTTTTACTCAACGGTCTGAATTTGGATTAGTTAACGTAGTGGAGTTTTCGAAAAGCTGGGGACTGAAAGTATAAATAATACATATTTACATTCGGGAGTGTCTCAATGCATGATTGTGGAGGAGTCTATGTATTTATGTTTTAAGGTTTTCTATGAACGTTTTCGTAAACATATTTTTATGATTTATATTAACTTCGTGTCACGTATTTAGAAATTGTAGTTTTTTGATACACAGAATGTTAAGCCATTATTTAGTTTCTAGTCTTTATTTTCAGTGAATACGAAAATTTGCAAACTGTAAAATATCTGTATATTTTTCTTCATGAAATATACTAATGATTGCGTTAAGTGAATTGACTTAAGTAAGCATTATTTTTATGCATAATACGCTAAGATTATTTTAAATTTCTTTCAAAACACAACCACCCCATTTTATTTTCTATAAAAAAATCACTTTTATAGAAATTTAGCTACTCGTTATTAAGATATATTTGCACATGGTTTATTAAATTTTTGATATTGAAAAAACAAATACAAACATTTGCAAGAAAATTGATCACCATGAACGAATCGTACGAGTACAACGAATGTTGCCACACAGTATCGTCATAGCCCGACATGTATTCCATTTCCGTTAAATGCGGGTTGCTTGCGCAGATGTGCCACTAGGGATCATGCATGTCCCTCCATCATTCATAGCTGCAAGACACCGAATATGGCCTTAGTAGCAGCAGTGTGAGCAGTGTATGCCCCTTAGCCAAGTTCAGTGAACACTCAGTATGCCCCGGTGCATTCGATATAACTTTGACCAGCTTGGTGAGTTTGAGAGAGGCTGTAACGTCGGCCTCAGAAAGGCAGGTTCGAATTTTCGGCTCATTGCTCACCACTTGAACAATTCTGACTACATTGTGACACGGTTTTGGACACGGTTTTGGACACGGTGATAAGAGGAGGGTACACACACTCATTGAGAAGGCTTGGTTCGTTCGAACCCCGGCGGAGCACCAGAAGGGAAGATGGTTTCATAGTGCGACATGCTTTAAGAACTCCATGGGCGTCACTACACACCATCTAGCAACATGTAAAGACATTTGGGAATATGCCTGTGTCCAACAGTACTATATCAAAGCAGAGCGGGATCTGTCGTCACTGCGTCCCTTACGTTTACCGTTACGACCCTTGCATTGACGAGCATGCGTGACCTACCAGGAACGAGCAGCATGACAGCTTGTGGATTGGCGACAAGGGGTATACAGCAACGAATCACAGTTCTGTCTGGATACAAACGACCGCCAAATTCGAGCCTAGAGATGTCTTGACCAGTGCCATGATCCACACTTCATTGCAGAGCGGCAAACAAACCCAATGAGATCTGTCGTGGTGTGGGGTGCCATTTCCTACGAATACTGAACCCCGTTGGTGGCGATTGCAGAAACTCCGACAGCGCGGCGATACACAAAAGGTATTCTGCTACCATGTACGCAGTTTGGCATCCCCGTCTTCCCGCAGGGTAATTCCCAGTGTCAAAAAGCATGGGTATTTCTGGCTTGCCATCTTGATGTCAACATGCTTCCTTGGCCTACCATGTCCCCAGACTCCTCGCCCATGGAGAATGTTTGGGACCATATTGAACAGCAACTTCAGCCAGCATTAACTATGGTGGATTTGTTGGGCGATGCAAGCTTAGTATGGTATAACATTTTGATTATTTTTACATACATGCCACCATACCTTGTGCCTCTACCCACTTATATGTCCCTGCGATGGTCCTATCAGCGTGATCAATTTTTCTGCAAAAGAGTTTATTTTCTGATTAATTCCTTTGTCTTTTGTTTCACGTTACCTTAAGTGATTCGGTCGCCAAGGGCTTAACTAGATGACTTCTGGTTTTATATTCAAATAGTGGGTTGGTTAAAAATGACGGGGCTCTATATATTTAAGTATTTATTAGTAAATCATTAAATAGAGCATTAGTAAAACAATACAACTATTGTTTGTTTTCTATAAGAATACTGAACTAGCAAACAAAACCATTTATATGTAATAAATATGCAAAACAAAAATTATTGGATAGTTGGAACAAATAAATCTAAAGAATACTCACCTGATCGTAGAGACATGAAGAAGTAAAAAATAGCCCATGCCAAAATGACTATGTAATAGACGTTCATCCAGCATGACATTACAGCTGCGGCATATCCAATACCTAAAAAAGATACAAATAACAACAATTTATAAATTGTGCACTTAATAAAGTTAATTGTTTAACAATTAATTTATGTACTGCATATAATCGTATACACTGTCCAATATATGTGTCAAATGTTCTGACATAAATCTATACATTTTGACCTAAAAACCTCTTAGGAATACATAAATAATTAGTAACTGTAGTCAAAGGATAAACATTTATTGTATTCGAAGAGCTACATTAAACTTTTTATGAAAACAATATAACATGTTTTTCAGTTCAGAATACTTAACACTACTGGAAACAATGCAAAAACAGAAAACAATATTATGAATTTTTATGTTACATGGTTATGTATAACTTGGTTAAAGACGATGGGATCTGATATATTATATTGGGCTTTGAACCTCATGAATACGGATTTGGCATTAATAAATATAGTTGTTATGGCGGTTAAGCGCGAATTATAACGATATGCGGTCCCGCCTCCTGGCCGCCTCCTGGCTATGCAATCATGGCACCTTAGTAATCATGGCACCCAAAAATATTTTGTCAACAATATGAATAGGAAATCCAATGCTTTGAGAAGATCTAGGAGCTTGTTATCTTACAGTACTACCATAAATATAAGTCTCTCGGGAATATTTGTCAAACTTACTTTACTGACCGTTTATGCATTAGAGTTATAAATAGTAGCCTAACAATATTTCAAGGAATGTAAAATCTGTCGGCAACATAAGTTGTCAAATCATATTTATTTTTAAATTCTGATCGAAATTCTTTGTGCACTTAGTTTTACGCAATTAACTAATAGTAGCATAATTTATCCTGGTACACTGGTTTCAAAAATCGGTCATGTTTAAAAATGTATATAATTTTTCAAGAAAATCATATTTAAGAAATCGTATTGTTGAATTAAAAAGATGTGCCTATTTAGGGTAAATTAAAATAGATGATGTAACACTTCCAATACTTTTTACTGAATACAGTTAAATCCATTCCTATCTCGATTCATCCGAAAGAATTTTTTACGAACTCACATCAAGGTAATAGGTATATATATTCATCCAGCACATAACATTGTATTACACTATTTGGTTTTATACATAACAGTCAAGTGTTTGCTGGACTAGAAACTATAAAAAATAAACACATTATTGACACACTATATTTTAAATGTGATATTTTTACATAGGCCACCAGACCGATAGTACAAACTATATACTTCCTTCTGGTTTTGAAAATGTATCTTTTAATATATAAAAACCCCAGAGTGATTACTCACTATAATAACATGATTAACTGAAGAATTTGTATTTTCATAATCAGAAATTAATTTTAAAAAAGTAACTGGCCACCACATGGAACATTGGGGATATGAAGGAATACGTTTGCTCCGCGAAGGCTCTGGGCGACCTACATTACACCAGAAGAGAGAAAATTTTAACTGTCTCACAGGTGCTTACTTAAACAATAACCAATATTTCAACCATCCACATATATGCCGCGGGATCGTCAGCGCCCCTTGTTTCTAACTGTACTATTGCGAAGTGACTTTGCAGGCAAAGACTTGCATTCTTGACTTCCCTTTCAGTGTTCCACTGAGACCCAGACAGTAGCGACTTCATTTGCAGTTTTGTCATAATTGTGTGTCATCAATGACTGATGAATATCGTTTAATAATGGCGCTTCATCAATGGGCAATTTTCCAGCTGGCCAATGCCAGCACTCATGCAGCATGTGTTTCCCAGGCTGCCATCATTCAGCTGACACCGTTCCTTGGCCAGCCAGGTCTTCAGATTTCTCACCTACAGAACATGCATGTAGCCAGCTAGGATGATATCAACGTGCCTCTAGCATCTGGAGAAGTAGTTGCAAGAACTATGTACCGATCTTTCACATACCAACATTCGATGTCCATATGACTCAATATTGGCCTTTGTTGTTGCATCTTTCCAATGCTATGGGTGGTGCGATTTTTTACTAAAATAACTTTTATGCGTAACGTTTCTGCTTGAATAAACGGCACTGTTTTCTTATTGTTTTAACCAGTTATTTGTGTTCTTGTTTCTATTACTTCCGACAAGTTTTATTCTATTAAGTCCTTTCCTCAGGCTGGGGCCAATTTATGGCATTGTGTGTATTTTCTTAACTTCGGAAAGTGCTTTTTATATCCCTCCTTCCCCCCGCCCACATCAGCAAAAGGGTACATGAAAAAATATGAATATATGTTAGTATTTCATAAATACCTTTTGCTGGACTTATGAAAATAAATATGTATCATTTATTGCACAAAAATGGTTCTGTTAGAGATATTTTTGTATACAAACATTAATTTTTTATACATTAAACATTTTCATCGCTCCTGAGTCACTGTAATCTACACACACGAATTAATGTGTAGTATTCCATACAAAAAATTTAGAACCTCATAAGGCCCCATTTACCAAACCACCCAATTCACTCTACCTATGGACATCGAATAGGAGACAATGTTTAAAAAGGATGTGTTTTTGTTTGTTTCCCAGTCTCTTTATTTAATACCTTGTGTATTGCGCTGTTAAGTTACAAACACATCAGTCGTGGTAAGTTGTGCATTGAATAAATATGCCCTACTGATGACTATGAAACTTCGTTAGGATACAGAGAGTTAACATAATGGAATATTCTGCCAAACGGCTATTAATTACTAATTAAGTAGGCGTGTATAATGTGTGGATCAGTAACAAAGAGGTGCAATTTGAAGAATTGGTCTTGTAGCAGTTATCGCCCTGTTACTACGAAACAATTGGTGCGGTAGCGCGCAATATCGGCTCGCAGAGGAGCACCAGACTCATAGTAAGGACATTACAAGTAACTTGGTTTTGGACAGTCAGTAAATATGTTTAAATATCTCCATTTATACTAAAAATGGAGTAGTTTAGTTCGTATTGATGTGTTTTAGGACATTAAAAATAATAGTGTGAGAACGCCTAAGAAATTTTCATGTACTAGGGTAATCTGTATCAGTTTATATAAGTAGTGCCTTAGAAATATTGGCAAAATTTTTGAACTATGCTTACAAAATATAACTACGTTTCTACATCGAGACTATCACTTCCATAGCATATATCAGCAGAAAGAAGTTTAAATAATGTCACTCAAATGAAAAATTGCATGCGTTAATTGTCTTACACAGGCAATGTTTATAATCTCAAGTACATTGTTACAGTGTATATCAGAGCTGTCGTTGTCGATATTTTACCACTTTGTCGTACTTTGAGTCCTTATTAATAAAATTAAACGCATTAGTTTATGAGCAATATAGAGGCATCCTGCCATGGTAAACGCCTTGAATTCTGAAACTGCAGAATAATTTGTAAAATACGGAAGCAAGCACGTAACCTGTGACGAAATATATGTTAGGTACTATAAACAAACCTAATATTGAAATTGGTTATAGGAAGTGGCATTTAGAATTCTTGCACTGCTTCGAGCAATCAGAGTTAATTGAAAACACTTGGGTCCTTGTTTATCAAAACCATTAATTTGCAAAATGAGAGTTTGAGTATTAACATCAGAATTTTGAGAAAATGGAAGAGCTCTCGACGACACCAACAACATACCCATGTCAAGGACGTCTATATATATATATATTCTGAGGTGGAATAATGATAGGGCGTCGAGCGCCTCTCATTTCCATCCATGGCACTCTGACTGGTCTGCTTACAACGTACAGTTTTAATCACCTAAAATTTGCACCGTAAATATTTCGTAAATATAATGGGTTATAGTTGTGTTGGTTTCACACAAGTAAAGTTTAGACAAGGGCTCATAATTGCACCCCAGACACAAATTTTATTAAGTATTAGAATGTGTATTTCTTGAACAGTTGCATTTTTTCAAATGGAACAATGCCTATTCACATTAAGAAAATAAACCTAGAGGAAATTAGAATGTCAGTAGCGTTTTTTGCAGGTTTCTTATGCAAATAGTTGATGTGCTATCCTAATATGACAATTCTAAATATCCATAGTTGTCTGTTCCACTTAACTGCGTAGTTAAAAGGCTATGATTTTTGTAGGTTTACTTTTCGGTTTGATTGTGTGTAGTTTTCTTCTGAATGTGCGAGAAAAACCCAGGTTATGTTTTGCACATTTATGTGAATTTACTCTACCATGATCCAGCACTCTCTTAAGAAATACAAAAGTTGATAAACAAATTCTGTGAATTCTGAAGAAGAAAGAAAAAAATTTTACTCCACAGGTTGCGTTCGAAATGAAGACCACTAAGAGCACATCGGCTTTTTCAGCATTAGTAAATACCATCTTCTTGCACTTCTTACGTCTAGGTAGTATGAACTATCATGAAGTATTGACAAATAGATCCTAATGCAATCAGTGTTAAGACAACAAATTCTACACAAACGTACGCATATCATAACCTAGTAACTAATCATTTAAATTGAGCATACAACTGTAGGTATTTAAAATTTCCATATCACGACAGCACGCCAACTACTCTAGTTTTATGTTGTAGATATGAACAGCATTGTCCCTTTTGAAAAAAAAAAAAAACTTTGGTCAAGAAATACACATTCGAATAATTATTAAAATCTGTGTCTGGGCTGAAATTATGAGTCCGTGTCTAATCTTTACTTCTGTGAAACCAGCATATCAATAGCACTTTTCATTTCCGAAATATTTGTGGTGCAAGTTTTGGTTAGCCACCCTTTATTTGAGAGATCCTAGAAGGTATTTTACGCTCTACAGACGTGTTTTGGGAGCCATTTCCCATCATTACATAAAATGCAACACTTGACTGTAATGCTATGGCGCTTCTGTATCCCCAACGGTGTATCAGCATAATGGACTGACTTGCAAAACTCCCGGAACTGAATGTAATCCATCATACATGGGACGTGCTGAACGTGTATATTTCATATCTTCCCCCTATACCAGATAATATTCGGGAATTTACGTGGAGGACTAGGGCATTTATACAAAAAACAGCTTGATGGCCTCATATATGCATCATGTTGGATATGGTGCAAGAAATATTCGTGAACAGGGATGGCATACTTGTAACCAAAGCATGAAAACTATAACTAACTTGTATGCGAATGTTAATACACTATTAGACACTTACGAGAACTAATTAAATTTTTTGTATAGATATAAACGCTCTTTAACAATTCTGGTAAGACCTGATTATGGAGAGCACTTAAGAAATATTTCTTGTTTATTGAGAAGTTTTGAATTTACTTTTGACCTGAAATAATATCACTTATATTTCGGAAATAGCAGAGTGCTACATCAACGATGTTTTTAAACACATTTAAGGAAATGGGCCATATTATGAAAAAAGTTATGACCACATACAGTTACAGTATTACTGCGTCCATTATAACAAGCTGCACGATTGCAGGACAACGTACAAGTATTTTGCTTGCAGAGAGTAGCGGAACATTTGACACGAATAAGAATATTAATATTACTGCTTATTTGCTAATTGTTTCTGTGTTACAAAATAGCAAAAATATTACAGGCTATACAGTAACACTAGTTTATTACAAATATTTAGGAAACAAATTAGGATGGAAAACAGAGTGTCTGGATAATGTGAGTTGGAGCAAAAATCTGTAAACAACAAAATACCAATACATGTCTGACGCTGTGTTAAAATTATTTAATGGAAATTATCATGGTTACTACCTTTATTCCGACTTAAATTCCATAACGCTGCAACATACTCATAATTTTAAAGTTTGATTATTAACTCGCGTGTCACAATTGCCTTTACACAAGCGAACTCGGACTTTTATAATATATGTTTAAAAATCAGTGAATTTCAATCTGTAAAAAGGATATTATAATTTCTCACTGCCTAAAAAAATATTTTATTGACTAGCATGTAAGAGAACACAATTCAGTTGCCGTAATGTACTTGAGTAGAATATAAAGGGGGAATATGGTGAAATGTGATCTGGGATAGAAGCCAGGAGGCAGTTGAATACCAGGGTGTAATATCAAAAGGCGGTTAACTTGGATATGGGTGAACTTGACTCTGACCTGGTAACCTTTAGGATGACCTTGAACCAATAAAAGCCTAAAAACCCCAACAAGAGTGAAAAAATATATAAAAGTAAAAAAATATATATATTTAAAAATTCTGGACAATTTCGGAAAAAAATTTTTATATGCAGGAGATCTGGAATTCGAATGAAATATGGCAGAACACAAATCCTCCAAGCATGACGATCGGCAGACGATTAACACCCACCACTACTTTTCATACCACTGTTTCTCCTTTTCTAATCCTTAATTGTTTGCATTGTTCCCGTCTTCCCACAGAGCGGCGCCGAGCCCACCTTGTGTCTTCGTCGTACTTCTGAAAATCTGTTCGAGTTTGCTGCTGTTAGAGGCAGATCTTCAGATGGTTACTTCTACCGCAACCCTCTTGATGCTGGTAAGATGCTGTACCTTCTGCTCGAGAAGAGACAGGCTCTTTTGGCGCTGAGTTGCTTCCACACTTGGTTGCCCTCCGTCCCTGGGCACAACAAGAAGGAAATGATCATTCCTTGTGTCATTGTTCGAATTTTGGGCTGACCTGCGTGTTACTCTGAGAACGATCTATCTACAGTTTCTACTCGTCCACGAATTTTCTTCTATCTGTATCATTGTGTACTATGTTTGATGTTTCGATTATATGTTCAGAGACTGGTCACCAGAGCACATGTTTCGGTGTGGTGGTTGCGATGCTAGCGCCCGTCGTGCAAGACATTTCCTTTACTTTCTACACGACGCAGTTCTCCCTCCCTTGTTCTCCCTCCCTCGTTTTCCCCTCCGGTCGTGCGTCATACAGTCTTTATATTCTTTTGATAGTTTTTTGAAGCCCCTGTATGGCTAGGACTCTTCCTATTCTACGTCCTGCCGTCGCATAAACGTGTCGCCTGTAAGACATCTTCAAATGGTTTAACTGCTGCACTTGTCGTTCTCCTGGGCGTTGAGGCCGCGATGTGGCTCGTTTTAATTTAGTATTGTTGCCTGAGCCAGAGTATTAGGACTTAACTATTGATGAATAGTGGACAAATTTTGTGTGTTGTGGGACTTTTTTAGCGTTTTGTGGAGCACAGTTGTGTTCATCTTGAGTGAGCAGCAATGATAGTTTTTTTTCTATATTGTGGTTTCGGTTACCCATCAAAATTCTCTTTCAGTTAAACTAAAACGTCATATTACAGTTTCACCTTGTAACGTGTTGTGTATTGTCTTGTTAGCCACCGAAGAATTAATCATTTTTGATTACTATTGGTGTCCATATCTCTTGCATTGGGCTGTTTCAAGTACGTTTTAATCTGATCTTAGTCTGCAACAGTTTTATTCGGTTGGAGCTTTGATGGATCTTCTGACTGCCTCCACCGATATTATTACCCTTTGTAATATGTTCCTTTTTAAGAAATGGAGGCTTTACGGGGCTTAAACAGTTGCCCTCCTTTCTAATTGGTCCTGAAATGTAATCTAGTCAATGTTTTCAAATAATTGTTTCAACAGTAATTTAAAATTCAGTATAAATTTTTTTTTCATTTATATGCTTTGCGAGTTGTATTTTTTAATTATAGTATAATTAATCAGTCTTATGATTATTTCATCAACTTTTTTTGTGAACGTCGGGAAATTTTTCATTGTAATGATTTGGCATATTTTAATGTGTTTTATAATCCCTCGAGAGTGCCTTGCAGAGTTTTTGGTCTACCTTTTACTGAAAATATAGAGCTTAAAATTATGCTTGTCAACATTATTTGTGCTACGGCAAAGGAGTTCAATCAAATGTCTGAGTCAATCAACAAGTTCATTCGGGTCTGCGGAAGAAATGAAACAAGCGTTCTTGACGCCTTCTTCCATTTTCACCCCATTTTTAGAAGGAAACTCGTTGGAGAAATCTGTAGTAACGTCGACGTAATAATTATCCTTCTCACCCGTACTTCATAATATGGTATCCATAGGCATTAATTACATTAATGCTGTCTTCGTGATCTTCTTCACCTCCTGTTTGCGATCAATGTTCATTGTGCGTAAACTACGCACCTCACAAACCATATGCTTAGATGATTTAATTAATTGTGAGTAAACTATGCACATCAGACAAAAATTGTCTTTGTAAATGGTGTTTACTTTTAGGCGATCTAGACAACGACACCTTATATGACCCACATAACCCATTTGCAATTTCAAAGCTCACTCCCCCTGCCCCCCTCTCCCACAATCCCCCTACAATCGTATGTTCGTGGAATGGGATCACTACCAATAGATGCTTTATATGCTGTAGAGCTATCACACTATTTCGCGAACCCCCAGTGTCTTGTTATTTCCGAGAAAAGGTGTGATGCAGGTGCTATGAATCACTATGTGTATAAATATCAGATAGGATAGAATACATTTATGAATTTTATATTTCTATATATACCTACAAGTACATAAAAATAATATTTATATATATATAAAATACATATACATAAACATAGAAATATGTTATTGAAATATATTGGAATATATACAACGATACATATAATTAATTTTTTTACAATTTAAAATTATTTTTGTTTGCTTATGCATACAGGTATATTAAAGTAATATAGTGTGATGGGTGATCCTGCACATCGGATTAAGTCAAAATCTACGGAGTCTAGAAATTGAGTTTTCTACAAGAGTGGGCCGTACGTACGACTTATCTTTGTTTCGTCGGGAACCGTTCGACTTACAAACTCGCCTGACGTCCAGCTGGCATGACTGCTGGTCTACATGTTCGGGCCACGCTGCGCGGTCGCCTGCGAAACCTCGTCGGCCACCACCGCTCCCCCTGCCCGCCGCCATCACGACGTGACGCCAGCCAGCCAGCGACGCACCACCAGGGCATTCCGGATGAAGAACATTTCTTAACCTTCTCGGAGCTATTGAATAAAGTATAAATACTATGGTCTCACCCCGAAGTGAAAAGACACATCAGGGTTCCATTATAGGGAGGAACTGCTGTTACTAAGATAATTGAGGAGGAGGGGGGCCTTATTGCCATTAAAAAATATATGTAATCTTTATTACTATTCTTCTCTTAATGTAACTTTTATATTTATTGTGGGGAAAAGATAATACTTTAATAAAGAAATTCTATTTTTGATACTACTCTTTCGAACTTGGGGAAAATATATAAATGTTTGAAGTGTTATTTTAAAACATGATTTAAATTTTGTGGACCTTCTTCGCTGAAGTAAACCCAACCTCTTTCGAACACATTGGGGAGGGTCTCGGCTCTTTTTAACTATACCAACTACGTTGAGGAGACGTTGAGACACAAGACCTCGTTCTGTGTGTGTTGGTACAAACTGTCACAATAGTGTGTTATAAAATTTGATGGTATCTGCATGTTTTCTTTTCGGACGAACAATTATTAGGGTTTTCTCAGAGTGTTTCCATATTTTTTACAAATATATGGTGAAAGACCCCCTGTGAGAATAAGACAGGCTCTTAAAAAGAGCAGTACCTGATAAGTTCATCTAATTAGATTGATAATTCACAATGTGTTTCGTGAAGTGATTCTGGAGGGTAGTTAGTAAAATGGATGAATGATTCACGAAAAGTTTTGCAAAATGCTTCACAAAGGGGCGACTTGCTTATCTGCATCGAAGATGTTGGCGAGTGTGTCGCCGGTTCGATCATATGGTGCTACATCGACTATAATGGGAATGCTCGTGTGTGAGCGGGACATATGTTTGGCAGGAGTCAGTCGGTAGTAGTTAGTCTGCAGGAGACTATCTACAGGAGTCAGTCGGCAGATGTCAGTCAGCAGAAGTCAAGCAGGAGTCAGTTTGCAGGAGAGAGCCAGTGGTATCAATCGTTAGGAGTCAGTCTACAGGAGTCAATATTCAAGAATCAGTTGGCAGGAGTGAAGTGTATGAATTCATGTATGCATGAATACGATGCAAGCCACTAATGATGTGTGATAGAGTATGTCATGTACGAATACATGAGTACCTTCAACGACTGCCCAAAAATTACATGGAAAACGATTCTGTTAATGTGCAAGTAAAAGTTGCAATGTGCAGTGACATGAGAAGAGTGACTGTTTGAAGCACCCACTTCATTCTTTTCTTAGCCACTATAAATGTTCCAGGCAGTTCACTCGATGTGACAACGTAAATAAACATATAACAGCCAACAAATGTATTATTTTTCACTCACTGAGAAATAGCATATGATGACTTCGTTACCTCCTTTTAATACACTACATATCATTTTCGCAGATGACAAGGGATCTCGCATAGTGAAGCATTATGATAATGACCACAACATTCTGTATATGCAAGGTGATACAATGGAGGAATACATCAAGATACAGTAAAATATTACAATTTTTTCTAAATTATATATCGATTTAATGATTTTTTGAAAAAAAAAAAAAAAGTATTTAAATACGAATATATTAGACAAGGTCCTAGCCAGTTGTGCAATCGAATTATAATTAAAACCGTTTATTTACTTTCTTATGATTTTATAATTAAAAATCGATTTCTTAGACAAAGTATTAACAATTGAAAGTGTGATTAGGGTCTTGCCTGCGATACATTTCATTTCACTAAAAATGATACGTATAAAAATTCAGGAGGATCTAAGTACTTTTAATGGGCGAAATAAGGTACTTATATAGCTTATGTACACATTCTTGTAAATGGGAAAATTACACTTTATCATTAAACTCATAAATAATTATACACATTGCTTGTGGAGCGATCATCTATACCTGCACAGTCCAGCAGCAATAAACAACATTACCGGCACTACAGGTGCACTTTAGAGGATGACGAGTGAAACAAAGATACGTTTCGATAAACAAATGACAAATGAAAAACACAGGATGGTGGACAAATTGGTGGAAACAAGAAGGTGGGTCGAAGTAAGAAGGCAGGCTTAAACACGAAAGCAACTGGAAACAATATGGCAGGCGAAAAACAAAACTTCGACCAGAATCAAGGACGGTCGGAAACCAGATGGAAAACAATAAGCCCACTGGTCGACTAGAATGGCAGAACGGCTAGCCGGTCATGGCTCTGATCCCAAGAAGAGTCAGTCTAGGGTTGAGAAAGTCAGCATGGTTGGTTAGCTATGTGTGAGCGGTTCGGTTGGCTGTCTTGTTGGTTGATATAAGTGTTTTGAATGGTTGTCTAGAATGTGTTGTCAGTTTGGTTGACTGGTTGATATGGATGTTTAGAATGGTTGGCCAATATGGTTCGTTTATTTGGTTTCCTGGTATGGTTTGTCTGTACATCTGGCCAGTAATGTAGGTTCGTAATGTTGGTTGGTATGGTCGGCTGGAATGGTTGGTTTTTATGAGGGTTTGTAATGGCTAGTTAGTGTGGTCGGCTGGTATGATATTTTTCGTATGGTCAGTTCGTATGGTTATTAAGTACGGTTATCTGGTATGGGTGGTTTGTACTGTCGATTGGTATGGATGGTTTGTATGGACGGTTGGTATGGTTAGTTCGTACGGCAAGTTCGTATTGTTTGTAAATATGGTTAGCTGGTATGACTGGTTTGCATAGTACGCTGGTATAGTTGGTTACGATTATCACTTCTAGATTAGCTGCATGAAGGCGGTGGGTGAGATATTTTGCGACGTTTTGTGTGAGGAGGTTAAAAATAATATTCGTATTAGACGATATGTTTCCATATTGGTCATCATAATATTATGGTATTGATAATTGGATGGATGTTTGGTTTTGTTCATTGTTCAAGTCGTTTTTGTAGGATTCAGTTTGGCACAAATCAGTTTGATAGGTGTTGGTTTCCAAGGAGCAAGTCTTGGGTGCAGTCGATCTGCATGGTTGGCTCTTATTATTGGTCAGTTTGATTGGCTGGTCTGATTAGTTTTGTATGGGTGTTTTGTATTGTGGGCTTGTATAAATGGTTGGTATGGTTTGCTGAAATTATTGTTTTGTATGACTGGCTAGTACAGTTGGTTCGAATGGTTGTTATGATTGGTTTTTATGGTTGGTATGGTTGTCTGGTACAGTTGGTTCAAATGGCTGCCTGTTATGTTTGGTTCTTATGGTTTGCTGGTAAGGTTAATATGTATGGTCGCCTCGCATGTTAGATTGTGTAGGAGGTTGTGCTGTCACAGATTTGCTGGCAACGGCAACCAGGGAGAAGGTATATTGGCATTTGAGGTGCCGGGACAGTGTCATGCCCTAGTATCCGAGCCTGGTGATCAACACATTACATTAGGTGGGTGGTGATGCGATGAGCCTTGAGTCCTACATAGCCTCTCCCACAAAGGCAACCCAAGCCTCAGAGTGTGATGTTTCGGCATCCCGCACCCCCGGTTTAAGCTATTTGGGCTCTACCATACAATCCTCACATACAGGGGATGGAGCATCTGGCATGATGGTTTTACAGATAGATGGCATCTGGGCTTACCTACTAACTAGGGTGTTTGACTAATTAGCACAAAGGCCACTGGGCCACAGAGCCCACTAACCTGTATTTCACTGCAAAGAAAATCCTGGTTATTGCAAAGGACCTGTGGGGTCACCTATTTGCACCACGGAAATTTAAGATAGGTCAATGGTTTATCGGAATAGCCCCACCTGAGGTTCTCTCGGGTGTCCAATCCATTGTGTTTTGATTTGTGGTGGAAGTGGTTTTAATTTGGCAAGATGAATGAGGTCTGGAGGGTTTTCTCTCCTGAGAAGGATAGATGCAGTGAGTAGTGACACAGCTCTGGTACTGTCCAGGAGAGACAGTATATGTTGGGTTGTTTTTCGGCCAGACCACGGGTTCCTCTGGGTGTGGGGGTCCCAGACAGACGTGGAAGGCTGTATCGCATTATCAGTTCGGGGCTTGGAGCTGATATACGGAAATGTTAGCTGAATACTCTTAGACTGTGAGTGAGTGTATCTAAATACTTGTCCATGGAGGAACACTGGTGCAATTGCTGTTATACTTCAGCAGGAGGTCGGGCACGACCGTCTGGTGAATTACTTTATTGGCAACCTGGGGAGTGGCATTGTCATACTGTTGAAAAATGTTGACGTGCATGGTGGACTCTTATGGCTGTTTGGTATGATTTGAATAGTCAGCTTTAAGGTTGGTATGATTGGTTTGTACAGTCGGCTTGTATGGTTAGTTGGTATAATTGATTTGTATGGTCGGCTTGTATGGTTGGTTGGTATGATTGGTTTGTATGGTCACTTGTATGTTGGTTCATATGGTCAGCTGGTATGTTTGTTCATATGGTCAGGTGGTATGGTTCGTTTATAATGTCTGTTGGATTGGTGTGTTTCTAAGCTGGGTTTGTATGGCTGGTTCATATGGTCTTCTGGTATGGTTGGCTTGTATGGTCGGCTGGTATGGTTTGATTGTATTTTTGGCTGGTGTTGTCTGTTATTTTGGTCGTCTTTTAGAATTGGTTTTTATGGTTATTTTGTATTATCGGCAAGTTAGGCTTCTTTATATGTTAGGCTGGAATGGTTTGCTAGTATGACAAACTGGTGTGACCGCTTGTTATTATCTGGCTTGTTGGCCTGGTTGTTAGAGGAGTTAGGCATGGTAGGCATAGGCATGTATGGCTAGTTCAATGTGTTTGCCTGATATAGGTGTTATTTTTAGTTCGTCTTTTTGTATGTTATTGATGGTTTGTGTGGTTTGCCCATATGGTTGGTTTTTATACTTGGTTTGAATTGTTGGTCTGGC